>CM076582.1:732374845-732529520 GCA_034641835.2 Pinus albicaulis
AAATTTTTCTTCAACTCAGGTAGGTATAGAACCTCATGTAGAAGATGATCTAGAATACCAAGAAACTTAAGCTTGATTGTGCCAAGCCCTGATGGATTGACTTTAGATTTATCTGCGAAGTATATTGCTCCATCAACCTTTTTAGTAAATTCTTCAAAATAATATTTTCTAAAAGTCATGTGACATGTTGCTCCTGAATCTAGCAACCAATAATTTCTCAAAGAAGTAAATGAATCATCAAACAATTCTTTAGTTACTCCAATGTTACAATGTGATACAACATAATGAGTGGATCCAGGTGCTTTACCTCTGCCTCTGTCATGAATTTTAAGTTTTTCTTGATTTCTTTTCTACTCAATTTTATCCCAAGGAAAATTACATGTAGATGCATCATGCCAATATTTATTGCAGCATATGCAATAAAGATTAGATTTTTCAGTTTGAGTTTGTTTACCCCCCTTCCTCTGAAATTCCTTCTTCCTCTTCCTCTTCGGCCACCTCTTCCTATGGAAGAATATTGAGAATGATTCTTCTCTCTATGTGTGAAACATATAGCCTTTTTAGAAGACAGAGGGGTTGTCTTCTTTCCAAAATCATTCTCTCTTTCTATAAATGTTTTCTCAAGGGTATCAAAGGTAATCTTCATGAGGTTTCCACTTTCTTGAAATGACTCAAGGTAATGTGAGTAAGTGGGATACAATGCCTTAACATAAGTTACAAGAGGCATGTCAACTTATATACCAATATTCTTAATGTCATGCATGATTGATCTTATTTCTGATGCTAGAGCAAGAGGTTCATCATTTTTCAATTCAAGGCTGAAGAACTTAATCATTAATTGAACAATTTCAAGTTATGAATTTGAGTCATAGAATTATTTTAATTTTCTCAAGGCTTCATAGCCATTTTAAAATTGTGTAATATGGTGAATCACCTCTTCATTTACAGAAGCTGCAATCAAGGCATAGTCCTTGCAATTTTTGTTTTCCCAAATGGTGATCTCCTTGTCTGAGGTGGGCTTTGTTGGTGGACTGTCTCCTTCTCCTTCACAAATTCCTCTCCACAACTCATTAAAAATGAGAGTGTGCTTGATTTTCAAATACCATTCAGGATATTTATCCTTAACGGAGAGAAAAACTCCCAGGACAGATATGAGAGAATGCATTGTGACTCTTGAAAAAAAAAAATGTTGGAAGAAAAAAAAAACTCAGTTCTGGTGTAAAATGTACTTTTCTACAAAAAAACTCAATTCTAGAGTGAAAATTCACTTTGCTGTAAAAAATTAATTCCAATAAAAATGAATATTTTTTTGTAAAAATAAAACCAGTTTTGGAATTCATTTTTTTCTGTAATTTTTTTTTTTTGCTGGTCAAACCTGGGGAATATCGGACCTGGAGAAGGTCTAACTGGGAATGGTCAAACATAGGGGACGTGAAAGGTGGGAGGGGAGGAGGAGGGGGACAGGAATAGGAGTGTTGAGAGTGATGGTGAGGGGGAGGGGTTGCGAGAGGGTGAGCGGGAGTGGTAAGCATGATGGTGAGGGGGAGGGTTTGTGGGAGGTTGAGCATGATGGTGAGGGGGAGGGGATACAGGAGGGTAAGCGAGAGAGGTGAGGGGGAGGGGCTGCAGGAGGGTAAGTGAGAGTGGTGAGGGGAAGCGGTTGTAGGAGGGTAAGCGAGAGTGCTGAGGGGGGGGGGGTTATAGGAGGGTAAGTGGGAGTGGTGAGGGAGAGCGGTTGCTGGAGGGTAAGCGAGAGTGGTGAGGGGGAGGGTCTTCGGGAGGGTGAGCGGTGAGATGGAGGGGATGTGGGAGGGTGAGTGGGAGTGGTGAGGGGAAGGGGTTGCAAAAGGGTGAGCAGTGAGGGGGAGGGGCTACGGGAACGGGGAGAGGGAGAGGCGAGGGGGACATGGGAGAGGGAGAGGTGAGGGGGATGAGACTGTAGGGAACTAGGCTGTAGGAATGATGATGAGCGAGGGAGTGATGAGTGATGAACGATGATTGCTGAGAGAGAGAGAAATCAGGTTGCAGTTGTGGCTACAAGGAGAAGCAACAAAAATTCGAATGGAGGCACTAGCAGGGAGAAACAAAAATATTTTGAATGTACATTGGAGCAACAAAAATAAATTGAATGCAGCAGGGAGCAACACAAAATTTAAATGTAGTAGACTTTCAAAAAGCAGGAATATGGCAGTCTACAAAAATGTAGAATAGTGACAGGAGGGAGTTACACCAAGGGTGGGAATGCCAAAAAGGGACTGGCTCTAATACCATGTAAGATCAGGAGGTAACTCCACAAAATAGAATGTGAATTTGATAGAGGTTGTACATGAGTTTATAATTGGATGTGAGACTGTTGGGATTCATTTCCCAATGTCTCTTATATTTCCTTATTTCCTAATTTACACTATTATACAATTTCACCCAATCCCTTAGGATTAGGTGTCAACAGAAACAATTGATATGTAGGTTAAAATTTTTTTATTTATATGGGTTAAAACAATCACCAAGGATGTGGTATCAGAATTTTGATACATATATACATGGACATGGCTTCACAAGAAGCAAAGAAGATCATTGTGTGTATTCTAAATTAATTGGTGATCATGTTTCTTATTTGGTCTTGCATGTGGATGATATGTTGTTGATTGGAAATGACAAAGAAATTATCCACGATTTGAAGACCCAATTGTCCTCCAAATTTGAAATGAAGGATATTGGTGTTGAAAACTATATTTTGGGCATGGAAATTAAACGAGATCAGGAAAAGAGGAAGCCCTGGTTAAATGAGAGGAAGTATGTCGAGATAGTATTGCATAGGTTTAATATGCAGGGTAGTAAATCAGTGAAGTTTCCTATTCATGTAGGTTTAAAGCTATTTGTTAAACATTGTCCTAAGACACAATAAGAGGAAGAGTACATGTCCTGTGTTCCATATGCAAGTGCAGTCGGTAGCCTGATGTATGCAATGGTTTGTACTAGACCAGACATTGCAAAAGAAGTGGGAGCATTGACCAGGTTTATGTCAAAACCAGGGAAGGATCATTGGACAACATTGAAGCGTATTTTCAAGTGTTTGTGTGGCACTAGTGATTATGGTTTGTGCTACCAAGGAAGACTAGGATTGGACATAGTTTTAGACATATGTTGATTTTTTGATATAGATTGGGCTAGAAATCTATATTGGAGAAGATCTACAAGTGGTTATGTGTTTAAAATATTTTTAAGAGAAGTCATTTGGATGATAAAAATAAGTCTATAGTGGCTCTTTCCACTATATAGGTTGAATACATGGAAGCCACTCATGCAAGTAAGGAATTATTTTGGTTGTAGAGATTGTGTTCAAGTATGGGGTTGGTACAACAAGCTATAAGGATAGACTGTGACAGCCAAACTGTAATTTTCTTGGCAAAGAACCCTTATTATCATTCAAATATAAAGAACATTGATGTTCAGTATCACGTTGTGAGTGTAATGTTCCTTTTTCTGGAATTTCTGCAATACGGTCCTCAAGGACACTGTATAAGGGAGGAAGTGTAAAAATAAGCTAAAAGGGGGCTTGGATCCCCTTTCTAACTCACTAAAAACTTCTCTTCCACAAGTTGAGCTCAAAGAAATAAGCCTAGAGGGGTTATTCAGATATCCCCAAACTAGGTCCCTTAGGAAACTACTAAAATAGAGAGCCTACAACAATACATGAACACAAACATGAAACTTTGCAAATATGTACACAGAAATAAATGGAATATAATGCAGCCATATTTTTTATTAATATATCAGCTAAAATATACAGAAATATCTTGAGGGACCAGCCACTCAAGCTATGAGAACCAATTTCCAATGATTAAGCAATGAAATACCTGAGTTGCTGCAACTGCACAAAATTCTGGAGAGCAGTGAAAACGCTGTCTATATTATGGTAGTTGCTGAAATAGATACATATACATGAAATATGGCTGAAATATATAAATAAATTCCCAACAATAGAAGAATGGGCTCCAATACAAGATTTCTAGCTAATCTAGGAGAGGTTGCTAGAAATGTCGGAAAATGTACAATGTGACAAATAGTTTGTCACTGCAACTGAACCAAAATGAGAATGAGGGTATGGAAGATCTGAAATACTCTTTCCCTCCTCTGATAATGCTCTCAAGAAAAGGGCTGATCCCTTTCACTCAAAAAAACTCCTCCTGACAAGCTCCAATGGCTCTCCCAGCAACTGCCTACATAAATAACACAGTTTATACCCTTAATTGCACTGTGAGAGATGGTGAGTGATTGGCCTGGTTCCAAAGATTTGAAATGATGCCCGAGAGTCTCTTATGCTACTCCTCCAAAGAATATATAGGATCTCCACTGAAGAACAAGCCAAAGATTGACTCTATGAGTTCCTCTGTTGCTGCTCCCAGCAACACAACATTTTCTGCCCAACAAAACAACGTTGTACCTGAAGGGATAGGCTTGGCCAAATGCCGGAATGAGGAAATGAAGCTCAAACCATATCCTTCATTGAGGATGAGGTATGGATTCCCAACCAAGAACACCCTTGGGTTCAAGAACACTACAACCCTGTTAAACAGCCCAGGGATGCAAGTCTCTACATACCCTACGAAAATGATAATCTAATGCATAATGAAAATGGGTTGCCATCTCCTCCTTATAAATAAAATGAACTCCTCTCACCCTGTGTCCCATTCACACTTGCCTCTACCTCATGCAAGTGGAGCCTCCACTAAAACTGTGCTATCCAAGTAGGTTCAATGTATCTAGACAATTTTAGTTGACTTGGTCAAAATCACTAGATCAAGCATGATCCAATCCTGTTCACACCATGTGTTGCTCAAATCAGCTACTTTATTATTCCTCCTTTCACACAAGGAGTGTTATTTCTCCATATAAAGGGGATTAAGGTGTCTCCTTACCCATTTTATTCAAAAAATTGAAAATATGCAACTATAATGTTCCATTTAGGTTGAGGCTAAAAATTGGGAACATTACAGCGAGGGATATGGTTGAGGACAAAATCGTGTTGCTAGTAAGGTGGACACTTTGAAGAATGTTGCAAATGCATTGACGAAGTCTATGAGCACTAAGAATTTTTCTTGGTGTAGAGAAAAAATGGGTGTTGTAGGGTTGAACCAATGACTAAGCTCTCTTGTGACCCCCTCTGTTGAAAGAAAACAACCAACGGGAAATTTTTTGGTGCATATTATATTCTTTCCCTTGGTTTTGTGCATGGTTTTTTCACATGGTTTTGGGCATGATTGTTTTCTTCCCCATGGTATTTTGTAGATCTGGTCAAGGGAACAATGGTTATGTTCTAATCCAGGGTTAGTGGATTGGGGTCTATGAATGATTCGACATGTACATATATTTATTGTAACATTGAAACGAATATGTTAAGAAATCAATCTAGTAGTCCTCATTTTGGGATCTAGGGAAAATATTTGTGTATTTTTTTATATATTGTTTATTTTTCTGTTTGAAGAATTCGATTGTAGGTATTTTATGTACATGGTTAAAACCTATAGATAGAAGCAATATCATTTTGTACTTGTATAAATTTCATAGTTTGGTTCACTATAATTTTATAGATATAATCTAAGGAAGTTAGGATTCCTAAATACTCCTGACATCTACTTCAAATAGGTCGGCTTGGAATTTTTTCTATAACTTTTATTTTAGGATGTTTCAGATTATGAAACTTGGAAGAGATAGATGTGACATATTCATGTACCCATGGAAGAAATTTAAGACTCCATTTCACTATAATTTTGAAGGTAGAACTGAGGAAGTGGAAAACCAGAATGTCTTTAAAATTTCCTCAAAACAAGTTAATTTTTTCTTATGAGATCCTTTAGACCATGAAACTTGGAGGAGATAGAGGGGGGATCCTTTTTTTCCCTAAAAAAAAAACATAATTTTATTATCAAATTGAAATAAATTTATTATTTATAGATACACGTCTAGCTTGTATTCAGAGATAACGAATCACTTGAATCCATCACAATAGTGGCTAAAATCCTTCATAACTAAGAAAAAAAGAAAAAACAAGATAAAATTCCTAACATCTTCTATAGTTGTACGAATCATCGAATTTTCCTTTCGTCCATTTTTTCCTTTTTTATTTCCTTCCAAGCCCTTGTGGAAAATTGGATAATAGCTAATGACGTATCCATAATTTGTATTTGTTACAGAGGTGAGCTCCTTTTATGATTCATATCTCTCTAATACATGAGATATTTCAGTTCCTGATATCATCTCATTGTTCGTTGTTGCTACATTGTGTACTATTGGAATTGGTGTGACTTACATCTCTCTTTTCTAATTGGGGTCTAATGTTTGTGGAGGAGGCTTCTCCTATGTTGTTTTTTTATTCATTGTGTGTGCTTCTTTATTTTGATGGTTCTCTATGGTCTATTATTCTTCCAAAGGATTAGGATCATATACTTGCCATCCCTTTGGCTTATTAGTCAAGATCTTTTGTCTTTTTTGGGGTATTTTTTTCCTGCGGGCATGTATTTTTCAAGTGCTCTGTTTGAAAACAAATTCGACTATAAATGTCTTGTTCTCGTAATCTAAAAATTGTGTATAATGGAAATTTTTATGTTCCAGTTGAATGTGGTTAAGTATACCATTGCTATCATCTATCTCTACACAAATTTTGGTGAGTGTAAATATACCTTTTTCTGTTTTTCATTTGTCCATATTTTTGAATTTTCCTAAATTATTTCCAATGTCATCTAGGACCTGATGGTGTAAAAAATGTAGAGGGAGAATGGGTAGTCTCACCCATACTATCGTTTTTGACACCATCATATTTTTAGAATTAAAATCTTGGAATAATGGGGTTATTAAGAACTAAAATCTGCCCCAAAACCATGGCCCCTCATTTTGGATGTACTCTAAATATTTTTAAGTGTTAAAATGAACAATGAAAAAACCTTTGGACCATAAACAAAGATCGCAATTGGATTTCCAAATAGAGAAAATCCACTACTGTAAAGTGACATATTAGGGCCAAAAACCATTGAATCAACATATAATAGCCTTGGATTTCAGATCAATAAAAAGGGAATTTACCTCTAGATGATTCAATTCCATGGCTAGTGATTTTCTGAGTAGTTCGACATGTAGGGTCCTATATTGTTTTGGATTTGATCTCATGGAATATGTTAATTCTCTTGCATAAATTCCTTGAAAGAGGTAGATCCATTGGGGCTTCTAGAGAAAACAACATCCTTATATGAAGCTTGGTTTTTTAGTTTCTCATTACCCATATCACCACCACATAGTATCACAAGCATAATAAGGCTGGATTTTTTTGTAATACCATATCCGTGCAATGGTGAGGAATCCATTAACTGCCTCCCTTCATGAAAGGAAAATTTGGTCGATAACCTAGAACCACAATCCCACCAGGCCCTCTCTATGAGAGAATATCCTCTATAATTAAAATATTATTGAATTCAATTACTAAATATTTCAGCCCTAATTCCAATTTCATCAATATCCTAGTCATGTAACTATTTAGAGTGAAAATTTCACTTGCCCTCATGGGAACAATGCACAGAGCTACGATAAAGCGGGAAGTTCGCGGCTTTCAAAACCAAATATATCCCACACCTGCCACCATGGATAAAACATATCTCTTTTACTCTACTTCTAGTAACTATATTGATTTCTGAGACCAACGACAGATCTACAACAGTGGCACTTGGTGAGGCTTTGCAAAGTAAAAATCGAGAACTCCATGATATTTCCATTGATTCCTTCCTCCTTGATTTTCACTATTATAGGGTATCTTTGTATATTTGTGTATAAATTTGAGACCTTGGTTTCCATAATTCCAAATATATCCTAAAAGGAATCTAGGGTTCCTGAATGTTACTAAAATATGCTTCAAACATGTCAGCTTGGAATTTTCACTATAAAATTATTTTTGAGATTTTTTAGAGTGTGAAATATTGAAAAGACAAAGGATATATTTATATGCACATGTGGTATAAATATTAGACCTTATTTCACTAAAATTTTAGAGATATGTTATGGGGAATTTTGGGTTCCTCAGTGCTCCTGAAATATGCTTCAAACAAGTTAGTTTCAAATTTCTCAATAACTTTCTGTTTCTAAGACATTCTAAATTATGAAATATGGAGGAACCAAAGAAGATATATCTAGGTCCCTATGTTAGAAATTTTAGATTTTGGTTTGTTATATTTCTGGATATATTCCTTATGGAAGTTAGGGTTACTAAATAATCCTGAAATCAAATTCAAATAGGTTAGGTAGGAATTTTCACTATAACTTATATTATGGAACTTTTAGAGCATGGAAAAATAATAGATCCAAGAAGACATATAAAAGTGCCTGAAGTAAAATTTCATAATTAAATTTGAAAAATTCGATACGTGGCATGTTGTAAAAGTTCAATTTTGATAAGAGGCCAAAAACAAGAAGTTTTGGGAGAAGCAGAACTAATGAATCAAAAGAAGGTAATAGAACTAATGAAGTTACAAGTAGTAATATGACCTGGTCAAGGTTGAAGCAACAAGTAGACCTCGGGAAGGTAGAATAAAATGACAAACATAGTGAAGGAATAAGTAGCAAGTAAACTCAGTGAAGAAAGTTTTTTCTTACAAATATTTGCAACATTAGGGATCAATTTCTCCTATAAGTTGGTGCCTACAAATATTGTAGCAAAGGGGATTGGTGTTTCCTATGTTTAGGGCCTGCAAATATTGCAGCAAAGAGGATTTATGTCTCCAGTAGATTGGTGCATATACATCTTACAACAATGGGGATTGCTGTCTCCTTTAGGTTGGTGCCTTCAAAAATTTCAACAAAAGGGATTGGTGTCTCCTATAGGTTGGTGCATACAAATATTTCATCATATTGGATTGGTGTCTCCTATAGGTATTTTGCGCCTAAAAATATTGAAACAAAGAGGATTGGTTCCTCCTATATGTTGGCTCCAAAAAATATTGAAACAAATTGGATTGGTGTCTCTTATAGGTTGGTACCTACAAATATTATAATGAAGGGGATAGGTTTTCCCTATAGGTTGGCTCCTACAAATCATACATCAAAGAGGAAGGGTGTCTCTTATATGTTAGTTCCTACAAATATTGCAACAACGTAGATTTGTGTATCTATAGGTTTTAACCCTATCCAATTGATTAATAAAAATAAATTATTTATTAAAACAAATAATATGATATGGAAAGCACACACATTAACACAAATTTTATCATGGAATTCAAAAACTATGAAATCCAAAAATCTTTTTTAATAAATAATTTTATACACATTATTACAATACAATATATATCATATGGCATTTTGACACCTAATTCGAAAGGATTATTGTAAATATTGTAAATATTGTCAGTTATGCATTTGAGAAAACCAAGAGACATTGGAATTGGAATCCCAAGGGTCTCACCACTCATGTATAAATTTATTATATGGGTAATGAAATAAACAAGTTCATTCATAGTTTCCCTCTTGGCCTGACATGATATCAAAGCCAACTCCCAAATTAGCTCATTTTGTTGTAACTCCTACCATTTTCCTCACTTTTCCTGCCACTATCTATCATGTCGGAATCTACTACCCCTCTGCCATGCTCACACTTTTCCTTGTTGAGTACCATTGTTAAAACGATCTCTCATTTTCTTCGCATACCCTCTCTCTTCCCTCAAATCCTATCGCATTGTTTCCATGACAATAAAATATTGTTGAAATTATCATATTGTATCTAGTTTTTCTGTCCATTCATTCCTATAGAGGAGGAGGTGAATCATGAATGGGTCCGGGTTTGATATTTCTAACATTATAGATGAACATGTTGTCTTGATGTTAGCATGCTGAAAGTTTCGAATTTCCTTGATGATTCAGTGAGGTAGATTGTCAATGGCCATGGCTGTTGAGCGCAAGTAGGAGAGAGAGTCAAATTCTTAGAGTTGATCAATGGTATGTATTGCATATTTTTTGACGTATTAAAAAAAATGCATTGAAAGAAATGTGTTGCAATTTGAAAAAGAGTTGACATATATATTTTATATTTAGTATAGTGGACACATCCATGGACAAATTTATGTGGGCTATAACCCTCATACATAAACTTCGTGTATTCCTTATATGCATTGATGAAGACGAAATGTTTTTTTTATTGAAAAAAATGATTGTATGTGCTCCTTTTTTAAGACTGTATTTGAAATGTGTGTGTTGTTTGAATACAATATTATTTATAGGAGCAATGAGCATATGCTGTGAAATGTGATGGTATTTTTTGACAACATAAATGATTTCATATGTGCATGAATGTGTGTTGAGTTATTTAAAAAGAATGTGATGGCATATACTATATTAAGTGGCACATTAAAAGGTTATGGGCACATGCACATAATATATTAAGGTTATTTTTTAATATATTAAAAAAAAAGGTGAAGTGATATAGTATAAAGTGATATGAAGGTTTTTTAAAATTTTGGTGCTCTAATGAAGACTATGGTATATATGTGCTCCTTAAGACCATAAGTGATATATAGTAGGGTATGTGAACATTATGGAGGAATATTTGAGAGCCCGCATATTTAATTGATATTTTTTTTAACACAGAGGCAATAAACTTTATTATAAATACATCAAGTTTTTGTTGCAACCATCATAATTATTTTGGGTATGATTTATATTTTATGATGCATTCACTCATCTCCATTATGGGAGTATTTCTCTCTGGAAAAGAGAACTATCCTAAGTGGTGCCGGAAGATAAAGCACACCCTCATTTTCAATGTGCTCTGGAAAGGAATTTGGGAAAGAGAAGGTGATAATTCACCTCAAAAGCCTAATTCACATAAGGAGCTTGCCATTTGGGAAAACAAGAACAGCAAGGCCTATGTCATTATTGTAGCATTAGTAAATTAGGAGTTGATTTGACATATTTATCCCTTTTCAAATGCCTTTGAAGCTTTAACAAAATTTAAGGAATTGTATGACTCACACTCTGAACTTGAATTTGTTCAATTGATGATTAATTTTTTTAGTCTTGCATTGAAAAATGATGATCCTCTTTCCTTAGCATAAAAATTAAGATCCATTATGCATGATATAAAATCCACTTCTGTTGAGATATATATTACTCTCTTAGCTTATGTCAAGGAACTATATCCCACCTATTCACATTATCTTGAGTCATTTCCAGAAATTGAAAACCTTAAAAGATTACCATTGAATCCCTTGAGAAGAATTTTGTTGAGAGAGATAAGGATTTTGGGAAGAAGACAACTCCTTAGTCTTCTAAAGAAGTTGTATGTCTTGCACATTAAGAGAAGAATCATGCACACGATTCTTCTAGAGGAATAGGTGGCCGAAGAGGTAGAGGAAGGAACAATTTTAGAGGTAGGGGGGGAAGACAGTTCCAAGAACAAAAGTTTGATCTTCATTGCATACAATGCAATAGAGATGGACATGATTCTTCCACTTGTAAGTAGTCTTGGGACGAAATTGAGAAAAAAATAAATGGTGGGAAATTTAATACAACTAACTAAGGGAAATTTAAATCACTCGAGTGTGATCATTATGTTGTGGAACATTGCAACATTGGAGTAACTGAATACTTATCAAATGCTTCACTTTCTTCATGGAAAAATTATTTTTTGCTTGATTCATGAGCAACTTTCCACGTGACTTTCAGAAGAGATTTATTTTAAAGATTCACTGACAATGTTTATGGAGAAGTATACTTTGTAGACAAGTCAAAACACAATGCATCAGGGCTTGGTGCCATTAGCCTCAAAATTCTTGGTCTTACAAACTTTCTTCTAAATGATGTTCTCTACCTCTCGAATTTGAGGATAAATTTGTATTCTTTGGTCCATATCCGCCATAAAGGACACTCCATTCATATATTTGATGGAAAGGTCAAGGTCAAAAAAGGATCATATCACTCACTTTTCATGATGGGAATAGAAGTTGAAAGACTCATAAAGATGCAAGGAACCTATGCTCGTGCACATAACTTCTCATATAGTTCTCACTATGATGAAGGTACATTTCCATCAAGTCTTTTATGGCATGCTAGATTTGGAGACTTGAACTATGACAACCTTCATTTTTTGAATAAAAATGGTGTTACTCGTTTCCCTAAAATTCCTAGGAAACTTAAGCAATGTGATGTATGTATCTTAGAAAAGCACAACAAATAGTATTTTCATGATTCTCATTCTAGAGCACATAGAAAAATTGAACTCATTCATTATGCTTTATGTCGACCGATGCATGTTCCTTCTGCAAATGGTAATAAATATATCATGACATTTATTGATGAATACACTAGAATGTGTTGGGTTTATTATTGAAGAAAAAATTTGAAGATTTTGAAATATTCAATAACTTTCATGCATGGATTGAAAATCATGCACAATATCATATTGGTTCAATTCGCACTGATAATGGAAAAAAATACACTTCAAATGAATTTGAAAACTATATACGTTGGCATGGGATCAAACATCAAACAACAATGCCTTATAACCCCCAACATAATGGAGTAGCTAAAAGAATGAACATGACAACATTAAATATGGTACATTCCATGAAGTTTTTCAGGAATTTTAAATTGATGTTTTGAAATGATGCAGTTCTATGTGTTTTGTATACAAATAATTGGTGTTCATCTAATGTTATAAAAAGCAACACTCCCTATGAAATATGGTATGGCCACATTCCTTTGGTGAGGCATCTCAGGGTTTTTGGTTCCACCTATTATGCCCTGATACCCAAGGAACGGAGAAACAAACTGGGTGCAAGGAGTCACAAATGTATCTTCTTGGGGTATTCATATACCTCCAAATCATATTATCTCTATGATGAAGTGAATAAGAAGTTTATAATATATAGAGATGTGATATTTCTTGAATCTTTCTTGAATCTTCCAAGGGGACATATTTGTTGCTAAGGTGATTTTTTCGGGCCTGTGGTAGACCTTGTTCAGTGGGAGATCTATGGGATTGATTCTTATGGTGAAATAAGATGGCGAACAACGGAAATATAGAGATCACTAAATTCAATGGAAAATGTTTTGAGTTGTGGAAGCTCAATATGGAGGATCTGTTGGTGGATAAAGATCATTCGATCGTGGTAGATCTAGGTACTAAACCAATAAAAATGTAAACGAAAGATTGGGAAATTTTGGATTAGAAGGAAAAAAGAAAAATATTGTTGTATCTTAGATTCATTATTGTTGAATGTATTAGGGGAAGCTATGGAAAATAAATTTTGGGTCAACTTAGGAACATTGTAACAATCTAAGTCGCTATTGAACAATTTTTTCTTGCGAAAAAAGTTGTATAACATAAAGATGAAGGATGGAGACCCGGTGACAGAGCATATGAACACATTTAATACTGTAGTAAGAAAGTTGTTACTATGTTGATATAAAAATTTCAAACTAGGATAAGTGCATCAATTTGCTATGTTTTCTACCATATTAATGGGATAGTTTGGTTGTTGCAATAGGTCGAAATCTTGATGAAATAGTCTCATCCTTGTTGCCGGAGGAGATGAGACGAAAAAATATGGAGAGCCATAATGGAGATTCCTTATTTGTATGAGTACAATCCTATAAAATAAAATAAAATAAGTCCTCAAGTGGGAGATATAAATATAGAGGGAGATATAAATCTCTAGAAAAAAAATGTAAAGGTGTGCTAGAAATGTGGAAAGGAAGGGCACTATAAAAATGCCTGTAGATGTAAATATCCTGAGAAAGGAAAGGGATCTTATGATGTTCCTTCTATAGAGGTGAAAACCACCTCTAATCAATGTGGGCAGGTTTACTTTCCTTCTTATTCAAGTACACATATAAACCTTGAGGCATGGTTGATTGAATCAGGTGCATCCTTTCACTTCACTCGCCATAGGAAGTTCTTTTATAAGTACGATAAATGTGACGTTGGTGATGTATTCTTAGGGGATGATAGGAAGGCCAGAATCATTAGATGAAAATTGAAGCTGAAGTTGCAAGATGGAAGGATTAGAACACTTTCTGGTTTCCTGCATATTCCTGCATTGGCCAGAAATCTGATTTTTGTAAGAAATAATGGATGATGTAGGTGTAAAAACATTGTTCTAGAAATACACTTGCAACATGGTTCAGGGACCATTGGTTTTGATGCGAGGATTTTTTATTGGAACTTTGTACAAGCTTCTCAATAGAAATTTTATTGATGGGTGCAACAATTATGTGGAGTAGAAAACCTAGTGGTCTCTATAGAAAAGACCATGATATGGCATAAAATTATTAGACATATTGGAGAGAAGGGCCTTCAAATAATGCATGGTGATGGTATGGTAGAAGGTATATATAATTTCTCTATGTATTTCTATTTTCTAACATTGTGTATATGGCAAGAAAAATTGGGTGAGCTTCCCCTCTGGTGCTAGGAGGTCGAAAGGGATATTAGAGCTTGTGCACAGTGATGTGTTTAGACTTGTTTCAGTTCCATCACTGGGAAATTCTATGTTCTATATATCATTTATAGTTGACTTCTCAAGGAATACATGGATATATTTCTTAAGGAATAAATATGAATTATTTGATAGGTTTAAAGAATTTATGACTCTAGTGGAATACTAGACAAAGAAGAAGATTAAGGTGTTGAGGACAGATAATGGTGGAGAGTTCTGCAAGAATGAATTTGAAGAGTTCAGTAAGAAGTGTGGAATTGCATGATAGAATACTAATCCATACACACCTTAGTAAAATGGATCTACAAAATGAATGAACATGAGGTTGATGGAAAATGTAAGAAGAATTTTTAGTGGTACTGAATTAGGGTAGGAATTCTGGGAAGAGGCAGTGGATACTGCATGTTACCTAGTTAACAGATCACCTTCATCCTTGTTGGAGAATAAGACTCCACATGAGGGATGGACTGATAAGCAACCCTCTCTTTCACATATGAGGGTATTTGGCTGTGATGCATATGTACATGTTCCAAATGAGAAAAGAACCAACTTCGATAGTAAATCTGAAAGGTGCATTTTTATTGGATATAAGGATTGTTTAAAAGGTTATAACCTTTGGAATCCAGAAACAAGGAAGGTTGTGTAAAGAAGAGATGTGGTGTTTAGAGAGGCGAACGATGTTATTAAACAAGAAGTCCTACCAAAGGAACCTGAAAAAACATAAGAGTTTGAACTGAAGGAGGAAGAATCAAATTCTACAACAGAACAAGAATCAGAATAAGAAGATCCACATACTCCAATTTTGAGAAGATCAGTTCGAGAGAGAGGGAAGCCATAGATGTATAGTCCATATTATTTATACAAAAAAATTTCTTTATCTATTAATGATGATGATCCCAGAACTTTCAGGGAGGCAATGTATTTAGATGATGGAAAAATCTAGAAAGAGGACCTGGTTGATGAAATGGCTTCTTTGGACAAAAATAAGGCTTGCAATCTGGTGTATTTTTTGGATGGAAGGAATCCCATTCAATGCAAATGGATGTTTAATAATAATATTAATGCGTAAGGTAAGGTGGAGAAATATAAAGCACAGTTGGTAGCAAAAGGTTATTCCCGGGTGTCAGGAATTGATTTCTGTGATATTTTTTCTCATGTTGCCGGGTTAGCTTCTATTAGATTATTTTTATCTGTTGTTGTTTATTTTCATTTTGAGGTAGAATATATGGATGTGAATATAACAATTATTCACGGGGATATGGAATAATATATCTACTTGAAGCACCTAGAAGTCTTTGCGGTGAAGGGTAAGAAAGTGTCAAACCAGGAGGTAACTCCACAAAATATAATGTGAATTTGATAGAGGGTATATATGAATTTATACTTGGAGGTGAGAATGTTGGGATTAATTTCCCAATGTCTCTTAGACTTCCTTATTTCCTTATTTAAACTATGATACAATTTCACCCAATCCCTTAGGATTAGGTGTTAACATTCCCCCCCCCCCCCTTAATCTAAATGGATTTTGATTAGTCCAAGCATCGTTCTGAATTTTTCAAACCTTTTTGTTCCAAGCGCTTTGCTGAAGATGTTTTTAGTCTACTCATTTATGGAACAATGACATAGATGGATAGTTTTGGCCTCAACATGATGTTGAATTAGATGGTATTTTGTATTGATGTGCTTCTCTCGATCATGGAACTTTGGGTTCTTTGCCAAATTTATTGCAAAAAAAATTAAGATCATGAGTGGAGTTGAATGCATTTGTTTCATATGGAAATCTTCAAGGATTTTACTGAGCCACATAATTTCCTTTTTCGCTTCAGCTGCTACCATATATTCTACCTTAGTCATGGAATCTGTTGGAACTAACTGTTTGCGTGATCTCGAGGAGACCGCTCCTTATCCAAGACACATAGTATAGCCTGAATTAGATAACCTAGTTATTTGTCCCCATCAAATTCTGAATCATAGTATCCAATCAAGCTGAAATCACCCACTTGTGTATATTTGAGTCCAAAGTCTTCAGTCCCCTTCAATTAATTTAGACCAATGTCCTTCACAATGTTTTTTCATAAACCCGGAGAGGATTCCAACAACAAATGAGATGTCTGGTCTGGTAGTAGTCAGGAAGATGAGGCTTCCTAAAATTTGTCTATAATTCTTTGCATCCTAGAATTCCTTCCCTTTAACGATTGTGAGCTTCAAGTTTTGTTCCATTGGAGTGGTCAAAGGATTACATTCATCCATGCCAAACTTGTACAAAATATCTCCAATGTAATTCTTTTGAGAAAGGAATATAAATTTAGGATGTTGAGATACTTCAATACCAAGATAGTAGTGAGCATACCCCAAAATAGTTATTTCAAAACCTTTCTTCAATTATTTCTTTATGGATGCAATATAACTCTCATTTTTCCCTGTCATCAAAATATCATCTATATAAACCACAAGATATAAAAAAAATTTGCCAACTTTCTTAACAAACAAAGTTCCATCATCAAGATCAAAATGTTTGAATTTAAGCTTCAGAAGATGCTCAGTTAATTTCTCATACTAGGCTTGCGGTGCTTGCTTGAGGCCTTATAAGGATTTTATAAGCTTACATACTTTTTTTTCATAGCCCTTCACAACAAACCCTTCTAGCTGGGACATAAAAGCCTTCTCTTTTTGATATCCATTCAAAAAGGCAGATTTTTCATCCATCTGATGGAATTTCCATCCCTTATGAGCTACTAGGGCAAAGAGTGTCCGAATGGTGGCCCATTTTTCTATGAGGGAAAAATGTTCCTCATAATAAACCCCTTTTTTCTATGAAAAAAATACTTCCACAAGCCTGGCTTTATGCTTGTCAAGTGAGCCATCCGCTTTGTACTTGTTCTTGTAGACCCACTTGTAGCCAATTGGTTTGGTTTCTAATGGAGGATCAACCAGCTTCCAAGTTCCATTCTTTATCAAGCCATCATACTATGTTTGCATCACTTCATTCAATTCATTATGAGAAGCAACTTCTTTGAAGGAAGTTGGTTCAAGATCTGTAGAAAAATTCAATTCATAGTTATAAGAAATATCCATATCAATAAGTGAATCAGAATTATCTATGTCACATCGATTGTTCCTGGTGGAAATTATAGTTCTTGTCATTGCAACCTCATCAGGACGAATATTTTCTAGCGTCTTTGTCATCCATTTTGGGGGACCTTTCTGAGATGGCCCAGGCTGTTAATTTGACTGAGTTGGAATTGAATCAAGATTCAATCTCCCAATTCTGTCAATCACATCATTCAAGGTGTCATCCATGGTTGGTTATTCATGTGTGGGAGGGAGTGCTTCAAAAGATGATTCCACATATTGATTCAGTATAGGAATCCCCCCTTCAAGATGTGGAATTTGATGATCAAATCCTTGAAATGAATTTGCATGTGTGAATCTATCCAAGCGATCAAGTTGCCACTCAACAACATTGTCAGTCGTGGAAGATTCAAGGAATATGACATCTCTAGATACTACAAAATTCTTATTGACTTCATCATCGAGATGATATCCTTTGGAGGTATTTGAATACCCCAAGAAGACAAATTTTTGACTTCTATCACCAATTTTATTTCTTTGTACCTTAGGTATCAATGCATAACAGGTGGAACCAAAGACCCTCAAATGCTTTACCGAAGGAATGTGGCCATGCCACATTTCATAAGGAGTTTTGTTTTTTATTTAATTAGAAGGACATCTAGTCTCTATGTACACGATACATATAACTGCATCAGCCCAAAAGATCAATTTTACATTCTTAAAAAACATCATGGAGCGAACCATATTTAAAATTTTCCTCCTCATTCTTTCAGCTACACCATTCTGTTGGGGATTATAGGGCACTCTTTTTTTATGTTTGATCCCATGTTGGCGAATATAGTTTTGAAATTTTTTTGAAGTGTATACTTTTCCATTATCAGTGTGCAAAAAGCCAATATGATTTTGTGCATCATTTTCAATCCATACATGAAAATTCTTGAATGTTTGAAAAGCATCAGATTTGTTCTTCAATAAATAAACCCAACACATTCTAGTGTAATCATCAAGAAATATCATCATACATTTATTTCCATTTGTAGAAGAAACAAAAATGGGGCCACATAAATCTAAATGAATAAGCTCAAGTTTACTATGTGCTCTGGAATGTGAATCATGAAAGGACTGTTTACTATGCTTTGCTAGAATACAAGCATCACATTGCTAAAGTTTCCTAGGAATTTTAGGCAGTCCAGTAACGCCATTTTTTTTACACAATAGAAGGCTATCATAGTTTAAGTGTCCAAATCTAGAATTCCATACAACACTTGAATGGAATGTACCTTCATCATGATGAGAACTGAATTCAAAGTAACTGAATTCAAAGTTTTGTGCATGAGAAGATGTATTTTTCAGCTTTAGGAGTCTTCCTTCTTCTATTTCGTTCATGATAAGTGATCGATCTAATGCTCTTCTAAACTCAATTTTGCCATGAAACATGTGAATGGAGTGTCCTTGCTGGCGGATGTGGACCAGGGAGAGCAAGTTTCTCTTGAACTCGCGTAGGTATAGAACCTCATGTAGAATAATATCTGGAAGACCAGGAAACTTAAGCCTATTTGTGCCAAGCCCTGATGGCTTTAGTTTAGATTCATCTGCGAAGTATATTTCTCCATCAAAATTTTCGATAAATTCTTCAAAATAATATTTTCTAAAATTCATGTGACATGTTGATCCTAAATCTAGCAACCAATCATTTCTCGAAGAAGTAAATGAAGCATCAAACAAGTCTTTAGTTACTCCAATGTTACAATGTGATACAACAGAATGAGTCGATCCAGGTGCTTTACCTTTGTCTCTGTCCTAAGTTTTACCTTTTTCTTCATTTCTTTGCTGCTCAATTTTATCCCAAGGAAACTTACATGTAGATGCATCATGCCAATATTTATTGCAACGTATGCAATGAAGATTATATTTTTCAGTTCGAGTTTGTTTTCCCCCCTTTCCTATGAAATTCCTTCTTCCTCTTCGGCCACCTCTTCCTCTGGAATAATCTTGAGCATGATTATTCTCTCTATGTGTGAAACATATAGCCTCTTTAGAAGACAGAGGGGTTGTCTTTTTTCCAAAATAATTCTCTCTTTATCTAAAATTTTTCTGAAGGGAATCAAAGGTAATATTCATGACGTTTCCACTTGCTTGAAATGACTCAAGGTAATGTGAGTAAGTAGGATAAAATTACTTAACATAAGGTATGAGAGGTATGTCAACCTATACACCAATATTCTTAATGTCATGCATGATAGATCTTATTTCTGATGCTAGAGCAAGAGGTTCATCATTTTTCAATTCAAGGTTGAACAACTTAATCATTAATTGAACAATTTCAAATTATGGATGTGAGTCATAGAGTTCTTTGAATTTTCTCAAGGCTTCATAGCCATTTTAAAATGGTGTAATATGGTGACTCACCTCTTGATTTACAGAAGCTGCAAACAAGGCATATTTCTTGCAATTCTTGTTTTCCCAAATGGTGATCTCCTTGTCTAAGGTAGGCTTTGTCGGTGGACTGTATCCTTCTCCTTGACAAATTCCTCTCCACAACTCATTAAAAATGAGAGTGTGCTTGATTTTTCGAGACCATTCAGGATATTTCTCCTTGTCGGAGAGAACAACTCCCACAATAGGTATGAGAGAATGCATTGTGACTCTTGAAAGAAAAAAATTGTTGGAGGAAAAAAAAACTCAATTATGGTGTAAAATGTACTTTGCTACAAAAAAATCAATTCTGGAGTGAAAATGCACTTTGCTGTAAAAAATTAATTCCGGTAAAAATGAATATTTTATTGTAAAAATAGAACCTGTTTTGGAATTTATTTTTTTGTGTAATTTTTTTTTTCTAGTCAAACTTGGGGAAGGTCGGACGCTGGGGAGGTCGACCTGGGGAGGTTCGAACGTTGGGGAGGTGAAAATGGGGAGGGGAGGAGGAGGGGGATAGGAACGAGAGCGGTGAGAGTGATGGTGAGGGGGAGAGGTTGTGAGAGGGTGAGTGGGAGTGGTGAGGGGGATAGGGAGTGGTCAACATGATGGTGAGGGGGAGGGGTTGTGGGAGGTTGAGCATGATGGTGAGTGGGAGTGTCTACGGGAGGGTAAGCGGGAGTGGTGAGGGGGAGGAGCTATAGGAGGGTAAGCGAGAGTGGTGATGGGAAGGGGTTGTATGAGGGTAAGCGGGAGTGGTGAGGGGGAGGGGCCACAAGAGGGTAAGTGGGAGTGGTGAGGGGGAGGGGTTGCAAGAGGGTAAGCTGGAGTGTTGAGGGGGTGGATCTATGGGAGGATGAGCGGTGAGTTGGAGGGGATGCAGGAGGGTGAGAAGTAGTGGAGAGGGGAAGGGGTTTCATAAGGGTGAGCAGTGAGGGGGAGGGGCTACGAGAACGGGTACAGGGAGAGGTGGGGGGGACAGGGGAGAGGGAGAGGTGAGGGGGACGAGACTGTAGGGAACGAGGCTATGGGAATGACGATGAGCGAGGGAGTGATATGTGATGAATGATGATTTCTGAGAAAGAGCAAGCTCATGCTGCGGTTATGGATGCCAGGAGAAGCAAGAGATATTCGAATGGAGGCACTAGCAGGGAGCAACAAAAATAATTTGGATCTAGATTGGAGCAGCAAAAAGAAATTGAATGCAGCAGGGAGCAACAAAAAATTTGAATGCAATAGAATTTCAAAAAGCAGGAATATTACAGTCTCCAAAAATGTAGAATCGGGACAGGAGGGAGTCACACCAAGGGAGGGAATGCCAAAAAGGGACCGAATCTGATACCATGTAAGACGAGGAGGTAAATCCACAAAATAGAATCTGAATTTGATAGAGGGTGTACATGAATTTATACTTGGAGGTGAGACTGTTGGGATTCATTTCTCAATGTCTCTTAGACTTCCTTATTTCCTAATTTACACTATTATACAATTGTACCCAATCCCTTAGGATTAGGTGTCAACAGAAAGAATTGGTATGTAGATTAAAAAAAAAATATTTGTATGGGTTGAAACAGTCACCAAGGATGTGGTATCAAAAATTTGATACATATATACATGGAATTCGCTTCAAAAGAAGCAAAGAAGGTCACTGTGTGTATTCTAAATGAATTGGTGACCGTGTTCTTTATTTGGTCTTGCATGTGGATGATATGTTGTTGATTGGAAATGACAAAGGAATTATCCACGATTTGAAGACCCAATTGTCCTCCAAATTATAAATGAAGGATATTGGTGTTGAAAACTATATTTTGGGCATGGAAATTAAATGAGATAAGGAAAAGAGGAAGCCCTGGTTAAACTAGAGGAAGTATGTCGAGACAATATTGCATAGGTTTAATATGCAGGGTAGTAAATAAGTGAAGTTTCCTATTCATGTAGGTTTAAAGTTATTTGTTAAACATTTTCCCAAGAAAAAATAAGAGGAAGAGCACATGTCCTATGTTCCATATGCAAGTGCAGTCAGTAGCCTGATGTATGCAATGGTTTTTACTAGACCAGACATTGCACAAGTAGTGGGACTATTGAGCAAGTTTATGTCAAAACCAAGGAAAGATGATTGGAAAACAAAGTGCATTTTCAAGTACTTGTGTGGCACTAGTGATTATGGTTTGTGCTACCAAGGAAGACCAAGATTGGACATATTTTTATACATATGTGGATTTTTTGATACAGATTGGGCTAGAAATCTATGTCGGAGAATATCTAGAAGTGGGTATGTGTTTAAACTATTTGGAGGAGAAGTCATTTGGATGAGAAAAATATAGTCTATAGTGGCTCTTTCTACTATATAGGTTGAATACATGGAAGCCACTCATGCAAGTAAGGAATTATTTTGGTTTTAGAGATTGTGTTCAAGTATGGGGTTGGTACAATGGGCTATAAGGATAGACTGTGACAACCAAAGTGTAATTTTCTTGGCAAATAACCCTTCTTATCATTCAAATACAAAGAACATTTATGTTCAGTATCACTTTCTGAGGGATATGGTTGAGGACAAAATGGTGTTCCTAGTAAGGTGGACACTTTGAAGAATGTTGCAGATGCATTGACGAAGTCTATGAGCATTGAGAATTTTTCGTGGTGTAGAGAAACAATGGGTATTGTGGAAAATTGGATAATAGCTAATGACGTATCCATTGTATTTGTTACAGAGGTGAGGTCCTTTTATGATTCAGATCTCTCTAATACATGAGATATTTCAGTTCCTGAGATCATCTCATTATTTTTTATTGCTACATTGTGTACTATTGGAATTGGTGTGACTTACATCTCTCTTTTCTGATTGGGGTCTAATTTTTGTGGAGGAGGCTCCTCCTATGTTGTTGTTTTATTCATTGTGTGTGCTTATTTATTTTGATGGTTCTCTATGGTCTGTTATTCTTCAAAAGGATTAGGATCGTATACTTGCTATCCCTTTGACTTATTAGTCAACCTCTTTTTATTTTTTGGAGTATGGTTTTCCTGTGGGCATGTATTTTTCAAGTGCCCGGTTTGAAAAAAAAATCGACATATAAATGTCTTATTCTCGTGATCTAAAAATTTGGTCTAATGGAAATTTTTATGTTCCAGTTGAATGTGGTTATGTATACCTTTGCAAACATCTA
Organism: Pinus albicaulis; assembly: GCA_034641835.2. NCBI lineage: Eukaryota > Viridiplantae > Streptophyta > Pinopsida > Pinales > Pinaceae > Pinus > Pinus albicaulis. The sequence continues at coordinate 732,397,968 of CM076582.1, forward strand.
TCTCTACACAAATTTTGTTGAGTGTAAATATACCTTTTTCTATTTTTTCTTTGTCCATATTTTTTAATTTTCCCAAATTATTTCCAATGTCATCTAGGACCTGATGGTGTCAAAAAGGTAGAGGGAGAATGGGTAGTCTCACCCATACTATCATTTTTGACACCATCATATTTTTAGAATTAAAATATCGGAATCATGGGATTATGAAGAGCCAAACTCTGCCCCAAAACCATGGCCCCTCATTTACAATGTACTATAAATATTTTTAAGTGTTAAAATGAACAATGAAAAAACCTTTGGACCCTAAACAAAGATCGCAATTGCTTTTCCAAATAGAGAAAATCCACTACTATAAAGTGAAATATTAGGGCAAAAAACCATTGAATCAACATATAATAGCTTTGGATTAGAGATTAGTAAAAAGGGAATTTACCTCTAGATGATTCAATTCCATGACTAGTGCTTTTCCGAGTAGTTCGACATGTAGGGTCCTAGATTGTTTTGGATTTGATCTAATGGAATATGTGAATTCTCTTGCATAACTTCCTTAAAAGAGGTAGATACCTTGGGGATTCTAGAGCAAACAACATCCTTATATGAAGCTTGGTTTTTTTGTTTCTCATTACCCTTATCACCACCACATAGTATCACAAGCATAATAAGGGTGGAGGTTTTTGTAATACCATATCTGTGCAATGGTGAGGAATCCATTAACTTCCTCCCTTCATGTATTAGGCATTGCAAAATAATAGGGGTACACTTATGGTACTCTATCTTATGTTTAACATCCCTCACGGCATTGGATTCAGATACCCATAATAGGATTGAGCTCCCGCTCACGGTATTGACAAAAATATAAAATCTCTCCTTAAATATCTGGAGGTAGTTCATATATGTCTTTACCTTTCTACTTATCATCTTAGATCTAGGAGAGCGATCCAAATTTCCTAATTAAAACAAAATTCCCTTCTACATAGGTTGTATCTCCTCCACTAGTCATAGTCCCAATATCACAATGTGCACATAGGAGATCAGATCTAATAGAAAAGAAAATTTGGTCGATAGCCTAGAACCGCAATCCCACCAGGAACTCTCTATGAGAGCATATCCTCTATAATTAAAATAGGATTTAATTCAATTACTAAATATTTCAGCCCTAATTCCAATTTCATCAATATCCTAGTCATGTAACTATTCAGAGTGAAAATTTCACTTGCCCTCAAGGGCACAATGCATAGAGCTACGACAAAGCAAGAAGTTCGCGGCTTGCAAAACCAAATATATCCCACACCTGCCACCATGGATAAAACATATCTATTTTACTATACTTCTAGTAACTATATTGATTTTTGAGACCAACGAGAGATCTGTAGCAGTGGCACTTGGTGAGGATTTGCGAAGGAAAAATTGAGAACTCCATGATATTTCCATTGATTCCTTCCTCCTTGATTTTCACTATTATAGGGGATCTTTGTATACTTGTGTAGAAATTTGAGACCTTGGTTTCCATAATTCCAAATATATCCTCGAACGAATATAGGGTTCCTGAATGTTACTAAAATATGCTTCAAACATGTCAGCTCGAAATTTTTACTATAAAAATATTAGCAGAATTTTTTCGATAATAATCACATGAAATGGAACGTGGTCAACGCGTTTTGAACCAACTAGTGTGGTTCATCATCAGGACTATGTGAGAGATCAGATCCAGTCATTAGGTATAAATAGATGTCGAGATGGCTCAACTAGCCATTAGAATAACGACTAGTTTGACTTTGAAAAAATAATTATTCAGTTATTTTTTTATTTATTTTTATCAATTTCATTTAGTTTCATTTTTATTTTTATTTCCATTTATTTAATTATTCTTATTTTGATTTTATTTTTATTTCTATTATTATTAATTATTTATTTATTATTATTATTATTAATTTAAATTAATAATAATATTATTATTATGCTTAATATGATCATTTGTTTTTATTCTACTTTTATTTTTCTTTTAGTCTTATTTTTATTTTTATTTCTATTTATTTAATTATTGTTTTTTTTATATTATTATTAAGCTTATTATTCATTCATTTATTTATTTTAACTTACCGAGGATATGTCCTTAGTTATAATGTTATTTTTACTTGAACCTTGACTCTTATAATTAGTTAAATATACGAATAAAAGTTATCTATATAATAATAATAATTTATTATTAAATAATTAAATCAATTAATTTAGTAAGAAATATATACATATATATAACCACTATTGGTTAAATAACTTACCATTACATTAGTTTAATTGATTAATTATTTATATAAATATGTTAATTATTTTATGAATAAATAAAATAATAATAAAAATAATAATAATAATGATAAATAAATAAATAAATAAATAATAAATAAATAAATAAATAAATAATGAATAATTAATTTTTCAAAGTCAAACTAGCCGTTATCCTAACGGCTAGTTGAGCCATCTCTACATCTATTTATACTTAATGACTGGATCTGATCTCTCACATAGTCCTAATGATGAACCACACTAGTTGGTTCGAAACGTGTCGACCATGTTCCATTTCATGTGATTATTACTGAAAGAATTCTGCTAATTTATATGATGGATCACAAAATCTTAGATTCTAGAAATATAAAAATATTTTTGAGTTTTTTTAGAGTGTGAAATATGGAAAAGACAAAGGAGATATTTATATGCACATGTGGTATAAATTTTAGATCTTATTTCACTAAAATTTTAGAGATATGTTATGAGGAATTTTGGGTTCCTCACTACTCCTGAAATATGCTTCAAACTACTTTCAAATTTCTCAATAACTTTTTATTTCTAAGACATTCCAAATTATGAAATATGGAGGAACCAGAGAATATACATCTATGTCCCTGTGGTAGAAATTTTAGATTTTGTTTTGTTATATTTTTGGATATATTCCTTATGTAAGCTGGGTTACTAAATAATCCTAAAATCAACTTCAAATAGGTTAGGTAGGAATTTTCGCTATAACTTATATTATGGAACTTTTAGAGCATGAAAAATCATAGATCCAAGAAGACAGATAAAAGTGCCTCAAGTAAATTTCATAATTAAATTTGAAAAATTCGATACGTGGCATGTTGTAAAAGCTCAATTTTGATAAGAGGCCAAAAACAACAATTTTTTGGAGAAGTAGACCTAGTGAATGCAAAGAAGGTAATATAATTAATGAAGGTACAAGTAGTAATATGACCTGGTCAAGGTTGAAGCAACAAGTAGACCTGGAGAAGGTAGAGTAAACTGACAAACATAGTGAAGGAATAAGTAGCAGGTAAACTCAATGAAGTAAGTTTTTTCTTACAAAAATTTGCAACATTAGGGATCGATGTCTCCTATAAGTTGGTGACTAAAAATATTGTAGCAAAGGGGATTGGTGTTTCCATGTTTAGTGCCTACAAATATTGTAGCAAAGAGGATTGGTGTTTCTAGTAGGTTGGTGCCTATACATCGTACAACAATGGGGATTGGTGTCTCCTTTAGGTTGGTGCCTTAAAAAATTTCAAAAAAAGGGATTGGTGTCTCCTATAGGCTGGTGCCTACAAATATTGAAACATAATGGATTGGTGTCTCCTATAGCTTGTTGGCACCTAATAATTTTGAAACAAAGAGGATGGGTTCCTCCTACAAGTTGGATCCTAAAAATATTGAAACAGATTGGATTGGTGTCTCCATAGGTTGGTACCTGCAAATCTTATAGTAAAGAGGATAGGTTTTTCCTATAGGTTGGATCCTACAAATCTGCATCAAAGAGGATTGGTGTCTCTTATATGTTATTTCCTACAATTATTACAACAAAGTAGATTTGTGTATCTATAGGTTTTAACCGTATCCAATTAATTACTACAAATAAACTATTTATTAAAACAAATAAGATGAGATGGAAAGCACACACATTAACACAAATTTTATCATGGAGTTTCAAAACTATGAAATCCAACAAGCTCTTTTAATAAATAATTTTATACACATTATTACAATACAATATATATCATGTGGCATTTTGACACCTAATTCAAAAGGATTATAGTAAATATTGTAAATATTGTGAGTTATGCATTTGAGCAAATGAAGAGACATTGGAATTGGAATCCCAAGGGTCTCTCCACTCATGTATAAATTTATTATATAGGTAATGCAATAAACAAGTTCATTCACAATTTCCCTACTGGCCTCACATGATATCAAAGCCAGCTCCCAATATAGCCCTTTTTGTTGTAACTCCTACCATTTTCCTCACATTTCCTGCCACTCTCTATCATCTCTGAATCTAACACCCCTCTGCCACGCTCAAACTTTTCCTTATTGAGTACCATTGTTATAAAGATCTCTCATTTTCTTTGCATACCTTCTCTCTTCCCTCAAATCCTATCGCACTATTTCCATGACAATAAAATCTTGTTAAAATTATCATATTGTATTTAGTTTTTTTTTCCCATTCATTCCTCTAGAGAAGGAGGTGAATCATGAACGAGTCGGGGTTTGATCTTTCTAACATTACAGGTGAACGAGTCATCTTGATGTTGGCATGCTGAAAGTGTTGAGTTTACTTGATGATTCAGTGAGGTATATTGTCAATGGCCATGGTTGCTGAGCGTAAGTAGGAGAGAGAGTCGAAGTCTTAGCATTGATCAATGGTATGAATTGCATATTTGTTGACGTATTAAAAAAAATGCATTGAAAGAAATGTGTTGAACTTTGAAAAAGAGTCGACATGTATATTTTATATTTAGTATAGTGGACACATCCATGGACCAATTTATGTGGGCTATAACCCTAATACATCAACTTTGTGTATTCCTTATATGCGTTGATGAAGACGAAATGTTTTTTATAGTGAAAACAATGATTGTATGTGATCCTTTTTTAAGACTGTATTTGAAATGTGTGTGTGTTGTTTATTTTTTGACAACATAAATGAGTTCATATGTGCATGAATGTGTGTTGAGTTATTTAAAAAGAATGTGATGGCAATAATATATGAAGTGGCACTTTAAAAATTTATGGGCACATACACATAATATATTAAGGTGATTTTTTAATAGATTAAAAAAAAAGTGAAGTGATATAGTATAAAGTGATATGAATTTTTTTTAAAAGTTTGGTGCTGTAATGAAGACTATGTTATATATGTGCTCCTCAAGGCCATAAGTGATATATAGTAGGGTATGTGAACATTATGGAGGAATATTTGAGAGCCTACATATTTAATTGATATTTTTTTTGAACACATAGCTAGTAAACTTTATTATAAATACATCAATTTTTTGTTGCAACCATTGTAGTTATTTTGGGTACGATTAGATTTTATAATGCATTCGCTCATCTCCATTGTGGGAGTAGTTCTCTCTGGAAAAGAAAACTATCATAAGTGGTCCTGGAAGATAAAGCACAACCTCAATTTCAATGAGCTCTAGAAAGTAATTTGTGAAAGAGAAGGAGACAATTCATCTCAAAAGCTTACTTCACATAAGGAGCATGCCATTTGGGAAAACAAGAACATAAAGGCCTATGCCATTATTGCAACATTAGTAAATTAAGATTTTATTTGACATATTTATCCATTTTCAAATGACTTTTAAGCTTTAATGAAATTGAAGTAATTGTATGACTCACACTTTGAACTTGAATTTATTCAATTGATGATTAATTTTTTTAGTCTTGCATTGAAAAATGATGATCCTCTTTCCTTAGCATCAAAATTAAGATCCATTATGAATGATATAAAATCCACTTGTGTTGAGATATATATTACTCTCTTAGCTTATGTCAAGTAATTATATCCCACCTATTCACATTATCTTGAGTCATTGCAAGAAATTGAAAACCTTAAGGAGATTACCTTTGAATCCCTTGAGAAGAAGTTTGTTGAGAGAGAGAAGGATTTTGGGAAAAATACAACTCCTTATTCTTCTGAAGAAGTTGTATGTCTTGCACATAAAGAGAAGAATCATGCACAACATTCTTCTAGAGGAATAGGTGGCCGAAGAGGTAGAGGAAGGAACAATTTTAGAGGTGGGGGGGGAAGACAGTAAAAGTTTGATCTTCATTGCATACAATGCAATAGAGATGGACATGATTCTTCCACTTGTAAGTTGTCTTGGGACGAAATTGAGAAAAAAATAAATGGCGGGAAAGTTAAAACAACTGACTAAGGGAAATTTAAATCACTCGAGTCTGACCATTATGTTGTGGCACATTACAACATTGGAGTAACTAAATACATATCCAATGCTTCACTTTCTTCATGGAAAAATGATTGTTTGCTTGATTCAGGAGCAAATTTCCACTTGACTTTCAGAAGAGATTTATTTTAAGGACTCACTGACAATGTTTATGGACGAATATACTTTGCAGAGAAGTCAAAACACAATGCATCAGTGCTTGGTGCCATTAGCCTCAAACTTCTTGGTCTTCCAAAATTTCTTCTAAATGATGTTCTCTACCTGTCGAATTTGAGGAGAAATTTGTATTATTTGGTCCACATCTTCCATAAAGGACATGCCATTCATATATTTGATGTCAAGGTCAAGGTCAGAAAAGAATCATATCACTCACTTTTCATGATCGGGATAGAAGAAGAAATACTTATAAAGATGCAAGGAACCTATGCTTGTTCACATAAATTCTCATACAGTTCTCACTATGATGAAGGTAAATTTCCATCAAGTCTTTTATGGCATGCTATATTTGGACACTTGAACTATGACAACCTTCATTTTTTGAATAAAAATGGTGTTACTCATTTCCCTAAAATTCCTAGGAAACTTTAGCAATGTGATGCCTGTATCTTAGGAAAGCACAACAAATAGTCTTTTCATGATTCTCATTTCTAGAGAACGTAGAAAAATTGAACTCATTCATTATGCTTTATGTCGACCGATGCATGTTCCTTCTGCAAATGGTAATAAATATATCATGACATTTATTGATGAATATACCAGAATGTGTTGGGTTTATTATTGAAGAACAAATTTGAAGCTTTTGAAATATTCAATAACTTTCATGCATGGATTGAAAACCATGCACAATCTCATATTGGTTCAATTCGCACTAATAATGGAAAAAAATACACTTCAAATGAATTTGAAAACTATATACGTTGGCATGGGATCAAACGTCAAACAACCATGCCTTATAACCCCCAACATAATGGAGTAGCTAAAATAATGAACATGAAAATATTAAATATTGTACGTTCCATGATGTTTTTCAGGAATTTTAAATTGATGTTTTGAAATGATGCAGTTCTATGTTTTTTGTATACAAATAATAGGTGTTCATCTAATGTTATAAAAAACAAAACTCCCTACGAAATATGGTATGGCCACATTCCTTCCTTCGGGCATCTCAGGGTTTTTGGTACCACCTGTTATAACCTGATACCCAAGGAAAGGAGAAAAAAACTCGGTGCAAGGAGTCGAAAATATATCTTCTTAGGGTATTCATATACCTCAAAATCATATTATCTCCATGATGAAGTGAATAAGAAGTTTATAATATCTAGAGATGTGATCTTCCATGAATCTTCCAAGATTGACAATGTTGTTGAGCGATAACTTGATCGCTTGGATAGATTCGTACATGAAAATTATTTTCAATAATTTTGTAATGAGATTCCACATCTTGAAGGGGGCGTTCCTATACTTGATCAATTTGTGGAATCTTCTTTTAAATCACTCTCTCCCCCGCATGAAGCTCCAGCCACTGATTACACTTTGAGTGATGTGATTGATAGAATTGGGAGACTAAATCTGGATTGAGCCCCATCTTAGTCAACTGAGAAACCTCTTCCATCTCAGAAATGTCCTCCAAAATGGCTAACAAAGACACTTGAAGGTGTTCTTCCTGATGAGGTTGGAATTACAGGAACAATAATCTCAACTAGAAAGAATGGAGGCGATGTAGAATTTTTTGATTTACTTGTAGATATGGATGTTTCTTATGATTTTGAAATGAATTTGTCTACATGTTTCAAACCAAATTATTTCAAACAATTCACTCCTCAGGATGAATAGAAAGAAGTGTTGCAGAAATAATATGATGACTTGATAAATAATGGAACCTAGAAATTGGTTGATCCTCCATTGGGAACCAACCCAATTGGTTGCAAGTGGTTCTTTAAGAACAAGTATAAAGCACATGGCTCACTTGAAAAGCATAAATGTAGGCATGTTCCAAAAGGCTTTGCACAAAAGGAAGGGATCGATGATGAGGATACTTTTCCCCCACAAAAAAATGGGCAACCATCTAGACAATCTTTTCCTTGACAACTTAGAATGGTTGGAAAGTCCATCAAATGGATATAAAAATTTCTTTCTTGAATGGAGATCAGAAAGAGAATTTATTTATGTCCCAACCAGAAGGATTTTTTTTGAAGGATAAGGAAAAAATATTATGCAAGCTTGTAAAGTCCTTGTATGGCCTCAAGCAAGAACCGCGAGCCTAGTACGAAAAGTTAACTGAGCATCTTCTAAAACTCAAATTCAAACATTATGATCTTTATGATGAAACTTTTTATGTCAATAAAGTTAAAAAAACAAGTTCTATATCTTGTGTTTTATGTAGATGATATAATGATTATAGGGAAAAATGAGAGCTACATTTCATCCATAAAGAAGGAATTGAGGAAAGGTTTTGAAATGATAGATTTGGGCTATGTTCACTAATATATTGGTATTGAAGTAAATCAAAATCATAATTTCATATTCCTCTCACAAAAGAAGTACATTAGATATCTGTTTAATAGGTTTTTCATGGTTAAGCGTAATCCTTTGACAATTCCTATGGAATAAAACTTAAATCTCACATCCACTAAAGGAAAATAATTTGAGGATGCAATCAAGTATAGATAGCTCATAGGAAGTCTCAACTACCTGACTACTACCATACCATACATTTAATTTGTTGTTGTAATCCTCTCTAGGTTCATGAAAAAACCACGTGAGGGTCATTGGTCTACTACAAAAAGAGTTGTAAAGTACGTGATGCGAACTCAAGACTTTGGAATTAAGTATACACAAGTGGGCGGCTTTAGCTTTACTGGATACTCTAATTCAGACTTTGATGGAGATAAAGAAACTGGGGTATCTAATTTTGGTTATGTTATGAATCTTGGATTAGGATTTGTCTCCTAGATTTCACACAAAAAATCAGTTCCAGCAGATTCCACAACTAAGGCAAAATATGTGGCAACAACTGAAACAACAAAGTAGTGTGGCTCAAGAAAATTATGGAGGGTTTGCAGTAGAAACAAGTGCATTCAACTCCTATTTTGATTGATAACACTTCTGAAATAAATTTGGCCAAGAACCCAAAAATCCATGATTGAACCAAGCACATAAATACAAAATATCATTTGATTTGACATCATGTTGAGGCCAAGACAATCCACTTATGACATTGTTCCACAAATGATTATGTTTCAAACATATTCACCAAATAACTTTGAACATAAAATTTTGAAAGATTCAAAATGATGCTTGCACTCACCAACATCCCTTCAAATTAAGGGGGAAATATTGACACCTAATCTGAAAGGATTATTGTAAATATTGTAAATATTTCTAGTTTGCGTTTGAGAAAACCAAGAGACCTTCGAATTGGAATCCCAAGGCTCTCTCCAGTCATGTATAAATTCATGATATGGGTAATCCAATAAACAAGTTCATGCAGACTTACCCTCCTGGCCTAACATGGTATCAGAACCAGTTCTCAAATTAGCCTTTTTTTTTGTAACTCTTTCCATTGTCCTCATTTTTCTTTCCACTCTTTGTTAGCTTTAAATCTTCCACCCGTATGTCACTCAAAATTGTCCTTGTTGAGTGCCATTGTTAAAACGATATATCCTTTTATTTATTTTAGATAAAGAAAAAGAGGAAAATCAAGAAGAGAAAATATATGTAGAGGATGACGATATTGATGGGGAAGTAAACCTTGAAGTAGAACATGTTACTGCTATAGAAGAAATAAATAGACTTAGAGGCGAGATAATAAAATAAAAATTTAAATAATAATAATAATAATAATAATAATAATAGAATTATTTATTGTAGAAACATGAGAAGAAAATGGATCATGGTCTTAATGAAACAACAATTTCCATCTTAAGGACACAAATAGAAGAGGAAAAGAGGAAATAAGTAGTGAGAAGATTGTTGAAATAAAATGAAGAAAATTTTGAAAAATTAGAAGCATGGGTTATTTCCGTGAGGAAAGACTTGAGAAAAAAAATGCTCAATTGAATCAAAACTTGAATGATCTAAATTTGAATGTTAGTTTTTTTCTGCTAATTTCATTTTCAGATATAAAACTTATTTACTGATCTTATGCTTGATGTACAGGTTCCCTTGTTGCTTATGTGTTTGAAAGAGGTGATTAAAACTAAATTTTATGAGTGAATTTGAAAGCATAACGTATGAATTTAAATGGATGAAAAACAACAACATAAATGACAGCAAGCCATGACAATTTATCCATTAAAACCGAGTTTTGATGAAGGAGTTCACCCCTCCTGGGCTACATCTCCTTGGTCCAGCTTCATAGCTTGGGCCTATGTATTAACTCAATTGTGCTCAAAATGTTGTTTAAATGCATCAAATTCTATTGTAACCTATTCAAATGAGTTCAAAATTTCAAAATCTATCATAAATGACTATTTATTTACTCAATTTGCTTACCAGATGCTCCAGGCATGACCTTCCCTCTTAGTGGCCCTTTTCTTCAAAATTCTTTAAGGAAACAAAAACCTCTATAAATGAGCTCCTCCGCCTCTGAAATCTATTCCAATGTGTTCATAGCATTCCAATTAGCCAATAATGACTCTTTTTCAGCTCAATTTGGTCAAAAACTGACTGAGTAGTTATGGAAAAAAGAAGCTTTCCCCAAATTTCTCCTCCAAATCTGGAAGGACTCCAACTAACTCCAACAAAGTTGATAGAATATTTGAATTTAGTGTCGCCGCTGATTCCACCACCAATTAGTAACTGTATTAATTAGGGCTTAATCTGCAGTTAGGTGGATAAGTGCACTTTAAATTCCACATTAGCATTTTGGTTTGGATCTTGATCACATTGTTGGGTCACGTGGAGGACGGCTGGCCCCCTCCTTTCACCACTGGAGAATTAAACCGCATTAAATGTAAGTCCTACGCAATATATTTCAATGTTCATACCTATGGCCCAACGGTATTGGCACGCGTTAGCTAGGGGGAGGTCATGAGATCGAACTCCAACCTCAACCTTTGTAAGTATTTTTCACCATTAAATAATGCCACAAAAACCTTTACTAAATGCGCCAATGGATATATATAAGCCTATGCATTAAAATTTATTGCTCCTCCGACTGTAGTATAATGCTCCTTCGTAGAAAATATAATATTAATGTATATATAAATAAAATAATATAATATATGACATTAAAATCATATAACATATCTATATATATATATATATATATATATATATATATATATAGATATAGATATAGATATAGATATATAGATATAGATATATATATATATATATATATATATATATATATTAAATTCAACCTTAATACATAAAAATAATAATTTCCCACATAAACATCATCATGAACCCAAGTTCAGCCTCAGGAGGTAATTGGACAAATGTTTCCTTCACAAACCAAACTAGAAAATTTTGCAGTGACACTTGTGACAGTCCCATTGGACAAAAATTGAAGAAGATTCCCTGAATGCTGCCTAGGCTGCCATGTCATCAGTATGTACCTATTCTACAATTTTTAAATAAAAAATTGTTGTTCTGAACGATGATGAGTAGACCATAAATCCTTCATCCGAACTTGGTTTTCAACGAAATGACTTGTGTTGGATTTCTTGTGACGAGCTAGTCGTTTTCATTATAGTTTCATTCAATTCCGAGAAATTTAATTTTTGAGCTAAAATATGAAGCCTTTGATCATTGAAGTTTGGAAAAAATACTCAAATATTAGATGATAATCTCATTTTTCAAAGGTAACCTTTCATTAAAACAAATCTTGGCTACAAGGAAAATCATAAGACCTCCAAGGGAGAACCAATTTTGAAGCCATCAAATAACAAAAATTAAGAAAATCCCAAAATTTATGTTGATATTGTCAAAATATCCTTCAACAATGAAAGCAACATCAAGGAAGGAGATGAAGACCAACAAAGACATATTTTTTCTAATAAGTTCAGAAATAATGAATTATAAAGAGTTTCTTCACCAAGAAGCCCTTTCACATCTTTATTTATTTTCTTGTAATAATTTTGGTCATAAAGAAATAAATTACAAAGCTTATGTGAGAAATTGGAATATAGGATCATATAATACCTCAAAGAATGGTTTTGTGAGTAGAAAAATTAATGAATGTGTTGTTAGAAGATACAACTCATTTTCTCCCTTATTATATCTTATCGAATATTATAAGTGTAATAACCATGGGAATAAATCTTGTGATTGTACAAATAGCTTAATAAGGTTTCTTATGTAAATAAAGGAAGAAATATTACTATACATATAGAACAATCCACACAAGTACAGAAAAGGAAGCAAGAAAATAAACATGAATGTGGACTTTCCTATATACTCAAAGCAAAGAAAGAAAATGGTTTCTTGATAATGGATGTTCAAAACACATGATAGGAGATAAGAGTAAATTTCTTACTCTAAAAGATGAAAAATGTGATAGTGTCCTTGTTTAGTCAATTTAATTTTCTTAAATTGCTATCATAACTTATCGACCAGCGTTGGTAATCTTGGGAAGTGCAAGTGCACTATATATTCTAGAAGCATTTCTTACTTATTTTATTGTGATGATTGTATTTTTTAAGGTTGTTTTTAAAGATGTTTTTATATTGAATGTCCTTATTGAAATTGATGAATTGAATTATAACTAAGTTCTAATTAAAATCAAAGATTAAATTAAGTCCTAAATTAATTAAGTTTTCAAGAACTACAAAAAAATTATCTTATGGCGAAGTCATATATGATTAATCTGTTAGTATCTAGGAATTCTAAGAATCTAATGTAAGAAAATCAAACTCTAGAAAAAGAAGGAACTCTAATATTTTTTATGTTCATTTAGAAAGGAAATTTTATGCAAATGAAACTGGGCAAAGAAATAAATAAGTTACTCTAAACTAGAAAATATTCACACTATCGAATCTTTAAATCACTATTGCTTGAAAATAAACCACCTGAAATTTTAAAAGGAACTCGTCAAAAACTAAAAAGGAAATCTTCTAATATTCTTCCAATGTATCACACAGGAAAGAAGATTCTGCAATAAACCATTGTTGCATGAAACGAAAATATGATTACTTCTGCAATTTAACCATTGAGAAAGGAATATGATTCTCTCAAATGAAAAAAAAAAAGAAAACTATATAAGAATTTATTCTGAATAACAATATGAAATTCTGGAAATAACTACAACATTTAACAAAGTGAAAGTATGAATTGGAACTACATCAAATGATAAAAATAAAATTGTGGAAAAACATCTAAATGCAAACACATAAACAAAATAGAACCTTCTCTGTTGCAAGGGCCCTCCACAACATATGGTTTTGAATCGAATCCAACATTATTTGTGCAACAATTCTCCAAAATATTTCTTCATTCAAGCAAAGAATAAAACTAATTTTTTATGAATTCACAATCGTATCATCATTCACACTGTCAATATATTTGTTGGTTCCGTATTTATAAAAGCATGTTCATTAATTTTTTTGAGGCTTTTACACCTATTTTAACTAAAAAATTAAACCTGTAATAGAAAATAAGATTCTGTTTCTTCACGATTTTATATTTCGAAAAGAAAATCGTGAAGCATGATTTCTTCAGACTCTTCGCTCGCGTGTCTAGCATTCAGTTGACCATTCCTTTTACTGTGCATCTAGGCAATTTCCTTCTTGATTTAGGTCTGATGGATAGGAGGAAATACATGCGAGCATAATTCTCCATCTTTATACATACTTTTCTACTCAATTGGCACCTTAGAACACATCGAACCGTGGTGGTGGCTACAAAAATGTGGATTAGCTGCAGAATTGCATTAATTCTGTGGCTAAATAAAAATTTTAATCTAATAATAAGGAAAATTTCAAAATATCAAAAATACCTCATTAAAATACCTTACCAAGTCAAAAATTACAGTTTAACACTTATTTGAGATGATGGTCATGACAAAAATAAAGAAATATGAGCGAAAGGAAGTGCCAAAATCAAGGCAATCATGAGTCTCTACATTCCCCCACGAGGAGTTCATTGCATATCCTCGTGCAAAAACAAAAAATTGTTGGTCCTTGAAATGCTACTGCATCTACCCTGAAACTTCTGCTAAAACATCCAATTTTAACTTCTCTTCCTTATTTCTAGTCACATCCATCCTTGGCTTTCTCATTAGGATTTTGTACTTCAAGATTATGACTTGTCTTTTAAGATGTTTATTATTTTTCTTTAATTCTCTGATTTTCTTGTACCATAAGCCCAAATGAAAAAGGATATTGTCATTTTTATTTTTTTCAATCTTGTTCTGCAATTTTAAGGCTTCATGCTCTTGTTTTATGTGCCTATTTAGTATCTCCAGTTCAAAAATATCTTGTCTGAAGGTGTTCTCAGCTAGAGGTTCCTGTGGACTATGAGGCTGAGCTTCTTCCCTCTAATATAATACTGATGTCTTCCATGTATCTCTTCTCTCCAGAGATTCAATGTAGTCATAAATTTGTTGTTTTACATGATCAATTTATGGGGTTCTTTAGCCTGGACTATGAGTAGGTGAAATAACGGTGGGTGATGGAACCCTAGGTTCCTATTTTAAGTCAAAATATTTTTATCTTTTGGAGATGGTTATTTTACTGCTTGGTTGAGCCTAACACTTCTTCTTACTTAAGAAGGAGGTTTTTGAATTTTTTACCCTTTTCTTCCCTATCTTGGTGTTGGAACAGAGTCTCCTACGAGCTACGAAACTGGTCCGATTTTGTATATTTTTTATTATATTTAGTCTAGTGCAGGGGTTTGGGGTGGGTCAAAGCCCTAAAAGCATTGTAATGGGTCAAAGGGTAAACCTGGGGTTCGAAAACCACGGTTTGCAAACCATAGGAAATTTTAGGCTAGATTTTTATAAATAGAGGAACATTTTGAATTGTAAGGTAGGGCAATGAAGAGCCATTGATCTGAATTATGGTTTAGTAAATCTGTTTGGGTTTTTGGGGAAGGACTCCTGTTGGCTGTGTGTGCAGAGATCCAGAGTCCAGCTGTGTGCGGACCCTGCTGCTGTGTGCGCAGGTTGGGATGGGTATTGTAAGAGGGGATTGATGAATTGATGAATAATAAAGGTTGTTTGAGAACTAAATCTATGTGTATTGTTTATGCGAATCATTGGTATTTGTTGTATTATGCGTATTCTGAATTCAGCTGCGAAATTTCTGTGTAAGTGTTTTTACTACACCTAGATCTCTTTTGTTCTATTTTATGCAATACTGAGCTATTATCTTAGAAGTATATGATTATTGAGCACCATAATATACGTGACCTTGCGCACATGGATGCAACAAAAGACCTATAAATATTGCTTGGGAAGATCTAGGCATCTCGAGGTAGGACGCAACTCTTCTTGCCTTACCTATCCTTTCTCAGGGTGTGGAAACCTGGTTCCAACACCCACCCATACTACGTCAAGTGAGACTTTGACCTGTGCAAGTAGGTCATTGCCGAAAGGACTAGTAGTATAGGGGTTTGTTGGCAAACCTTGAACTCCGAATCTAGGTCAGGAGCCCTCGAGCCAACAAAGGGTTCCGTTGCTGAGACCTGGAGAATTTTGAGAAAGGGATCGGGTAATGACAATATAGTACTGGAAGCTTGAAAGGAAGGAAATTGAGGAGTGGTTCGAAAAGCATATTCAGGAATTCACGGTAAAATAAAATCACAGCACGAAGTTAACGATGGAAAAGTGGAAAAATAGGTACATTCTTATGGAAAGATACAAAATTTTCTTTTTTACGTTTGCAATAGAGCTCCAGGAGTGGCTCGCTATGCTAGTAGAATTCCAGAAGTGTTGAAAGGATGAATGAGTCATTCAGTGGACTCCAGAGCTGATCCAGCAGCTGGAAAGGACTGATTATACCATCACTCGCATGGTGGATCACTGGGTGGACAGTGTGCTAGGAATATTTGTGACGAAATTTTCCATTGATCAGTCTATCTCCTACTCTGAGGCTGAGGGAAGATTCCTTAAAGGGTTCCGGGGAAAGTTTCTGAAGATATTACCGTTGCTAATTAAGATATTACTGTGTGAGAAGAGTATTTTGTGTAGTCATACCGACTGAATGACCTCAGATCCCGATGAAAGCGTGACATGTAGTGGTAAATACTATCGGACCAACCTTGATGGGGGAAGATGTGCCTATAACCCTCTGCGAGAAATGGCTACACAAAACCCCCTAGCTACACTACCATCTAGGCCACACAAAGGTAAGAAATCACCCATACCACTACCTCTGCTAGACAGTGATATGGTTGTGCACTTGAAACTACCTACCTTCAAGGGGGTAGGAGATGACGATATGGACCGATTTTGGTTTTTTGCAGATTCCGTATGGACTTCGCAAAATGTGACAAGCGATACAGTGAAGAGGGCGCAGCTGTCCCTAGCGTTTGAAGATAGAGCATTAGACTGGTATATGCGGTACGTCTCTCAGAATGGGATTGCATCTATTCAAGATATTAAGGACGCTCTGAAGCAACAATTCCAAAAGCAAAAGTTTTACTCTCGGTTGGTAGCAGAAGTAAAGGACTTCAAGCAAAGGGCATCTGAGTCTATGTGGGAGGCTGATCAATGACTAGATAAAGCAATCAAGGAAGGAGTATTTTAGTATGACAATACACAACATACGGAATGGTTCATTGCTATGTTTTTTCCCCACTTTCATATGCCAATCAGTCACCAAACCTTTGAGTCACAGGAAAAATTTGTGGAAGTCGCTATGAGACTAGAAACTGTGCCTAGATAAGATACTTCGTTAGGAGTACAAAAAATTCAGGAGCATCTTGGAGCTATGCAGATGGATATTCAGAACCTGCAAAAGGAATGAGGAAAAGGAGCCAACATATATCTGTAGTGCATACGATGTCGGGTATCTGGCCATACGATGGATCAGTGCCCTCTATTAGAAGATTACATGCAGGTAGGAGGACCTAGTCTGGTTTGCCCAAGAGCGAGTGAAGGACTGATCCTATCATGACCAGGCTCGAGCGGACTTGTGTTGTGGTGCAATGACTGTTGTGTAGCAGGGCTGCATGACACATACCATTGCCCTCGGCTAGGTGCATATGTCCCAGAACTGAAGCAACATTGGTGCAGGTTCTGCCAGTCGGTAGGACACAATCAGAAGAACTGTCACACTTACTACTTGATGATAGATTGTGGAAACTTGTATAGGGTACAATCAGACCCTACATCACCAAGATCCCTTGTGAGCTTTGGTGGCTATCTAGCAAGGGGCAGGGGAGGTTGGGGAGGAAGCGCAGGTCCAGGACACAGACAACTAATATGTTATAATTGCGGGGAAGTAGGATGCTTTGCAAAGGACTGCCCAAATCCCACAAGGAAATCCTACAAATATTGTAGAAGCAGTCTAAGATTTCCCAATCTTAATAGCAAAAATGTAGGAAAATCATCCCACCCCTATGCAGAATGTGCAGAGAGTTAAAGTAGAGCTAAGGAACATAGACCCAAGTGTGAAAGCATAACACACAGTGGGATGGTTACCCAGGGACTGAAGGAAGAGGTTTCCAGGGATCCTCTGACCTATCAAGGAGGATTGAACATAAAGAGTGGACAAGAGACCATGGCCATAGCTGACCAGGACCTCGCTCAGAGAGTAGCAGCTATTGCGTAGGTACTGACACACCCCAAGATAGATGAGGGGCTTGAGCCCTTTCTGCAGGCATGTCTGAAGCTTTTGTGTAACCCAAAGGCTGTAGAGAACCTTTAGGCATTAATGAATAGCTGCGGAGCGTGACCCGATCTGACCTTCAGGACCAAGGATGTACACAAAATGTACAGGTATAAAAAATGCACCGGTAGAGAAATGCGGCTAACGGTGCAGATTGGTGACTACGAGATGGATCAAGTTATTTTGGACCTTAGATCAAATGTGAACATGTTACCTAATCAAACATGGAAACGAATGGGAGAACCTAAATTGGAATGCTCCACCATCCAGCTGTGCATGGAAAATCAACAGAAGATCATCCCTCTAGGAAGGTTGCCAAAATTCATGGTAGATATCGCAGGAGTAAAGGTCCAAGCTGACTTTGAGGTAATAGAAATCATGGAAGATTCAGATCCCTACCCTACACTCCTAGGACTGGAGTAGGCTATAGATATGCGGGGTGTCATCAATCTCAAAAATCACAGCATGGTGTTTGAAAATAATGGTACGCGAGTAATAGTACCACTGGATCCCGCATAAAGTGCACGGTATACAGAGCCAACGTGTGATGAGGAGGAAGTAGATCACATTTAAAAGTTGACTACATAGGACAAGGATTGGATTAACCCCACGATGGAAGGATTACTCTTCTACGAAAAATACAGTGAATGCTTTTCCGACTCTGATGGGGAACTGGAGAATTGGCAAGGTCGGTTGCATGAGGTTTTGGCACTACGATGTCTTCGGGTCACAAAGAACTTTCGTTGCATCTCCACTAAGGTAAGAGACCTGCCCTACTTTTGGGGCTTGGGTGACATTAATAAAATTTTATGCGCATTCGAAGCAGAAGTTCCCAAGGGAAGTAGGCTAGGGGCCCTTCAGCTAGCCCTGCGCAGAGTGCCTGCGCGTTGGTGGGATACGCATGGGAAGGTATTCTACAATTGGGAGGAATGTCGGGATAAGATGATCTTGCGATTTGGAGCCCCAGCTAGGAGACGGATCCAAAATTTCCTTGGTTCAGAAGACCCACGCAAATATTTTCTTGCATAGGAAACACAATGTGGTGACAAAACCCCAAATGAATGGGTTCACCTATTTATCCATGACCTAGGATTGCGTCGAGCTACATGGTATTTAGATGCGGATCTGCATCAACGCACGCGCCATTGGGAGAGTTTATGGGATGAGTTTCTACGAACATTTAAGGTGGAATACGACACAAGGGCGCTCGACACAGCTCTGCAGAACACGAATGCCTTAACTAAGGGAAAATCACACCTCTACATTGCACTGGGATGAAAGGGAACGTCGGTACCACACATGATTGAATATTGGGGCCTTAGCCCAACGGAAGGAAAGACTGATCCCTGAACTGTCCCAACCGCGACATTGGACGGGATACGTATGGTTTCCAAGTTGCTTGAGTTGTACCTTAATCGCATTACAACACGCCCGACATCGGATTTAATTCAGGATGCGTGAGAAGCATGGAGGCGTCATCCAAGGTCTATAAATCCATGGGAAATCCCTCAGGTGAAAATAATGACCATTAGAACACTGAACTCTCGTAAAAAGGGAATCTTACCGTTACAGAAAATAGGCAGCTGGAAATCAATGTGGAAATTTATGGCGAGTTTTGATGGTAATTTTGAAGTTATATTTACTCTACCGTTGGATAGCCCCAGACATTATAAGGAAAACCGGATAACTCCGATCAAGGCTCCATATTGTCTCTGTAATCCGCATCTATTATTCTACAGCTTGATTTTCTGGACCTTTAGCATTTGGGTCATACCCCATCAACCTACTTCCGTTGTCTGCAAGTTTTCAAATTGGGAAGCCTATCCTTTTGTTGCTATGGCAGCCCCTAAACTACCGAATGCTTCAGCACCTACCAATCCAGTGCCTGCAGACATTGTGTTGAGGGGGTCTAGGGATGCCAATATCGATAAGAATATTTCCCTCTCGCTCCATGCAGGGAAAATTGACTTTGAACCCTGTGCAAAATGGCGCCAAAGCTACACGACAGAAGTTCCCGACCTTTCCAACCTTGGGATGATCGCAGGCCCCATTCGGATGGGCTCGGAAGATGACATGAAGGATGATACGCAACTGCTGTAGCTCACTGTGAAAACTAACGCAGTTGAGTCGTAGTTAGTCCTACGCATGAAAGGGATTACTAACAAGGATACTCCATCCCCCCGGGGGATG
Organism: Pinus albicaulis; assembly: GCA_034641835.2. Lineage (NCBI taxonomy): Eukaryota > Viridiplantae > Streptophyta > Pinopsida > Pinales > Pinaceae > Pinus > Pinus albicaulis. The sequence goes on from CM076582.1 coordinate 732,418,165, forward strand.
AAGTGGTATAGGGACATACTACGACTACTCCGCAGTTCCAGACTACCTACCATCGAAAGCCATATTTTTTCGCTACTGCGCACTATCTTGGTCGGTGACCACATCCCAACAGCTACGAAACTACAAGTAGACTTGGCACAGCTGCCCTACAAGGCGTTACAGAATTTACACACCTCTGTGCTGCAAGAGATCCATCATCGCAACCGGACTGTGTAGCAATAGCTTGATGTGGCCACACTGCTCCTCAGACGCCAAACCAAAGATATCTCCCATATGGCGTAGCTTGAAACAGTGGTTCACCAGCATGAAACATAGATCCCTGATGAACTCTTTGCATCAGCTCCGCTGCAGGCTACCATAGAAGGCTTGGTTGCAGCACTCAAGGTGTCCCAAACCGAAGTATAAACCCTCAAGACCCAAATGGCTCGCCAATTCACCGCATGTCAGTTCTAAGCACAGCCTACCATACCCCCAGAGGTACGGGCACAATGTGCTATGTTGATAACATAAGCTACGGATATTATTAAAGGACAGCTTACTCTAGGTACTCAGTTGCTCAAGGCGGCCATGAAGCTCTACATAGCGGTCGAGTTCAACCCGATGCTTCAGCATGTCAAGAAAGACTTACGACAGAAGGAATTTTCTTTCGATCAGATCGAAGCTACCTTGCCCTCCCACGTCCTTGCGCAGTTTCTGGCACTCTTGAAAACTAGCAACACCTTCATAGACATGATTTCAAACCTCTGACGCACCAAGCATGTCATCAGAAAGTGCATGAAGCCATGGGGCGATGTTGCCTTCCAGATAACTCAGGGTGCTCATGATGCCATCACATGACTCAACCAGATATTGGAGCGGGTTACCACGACTCCTGAAGGATCTACCTCCCTGAAGCTTGTATATATCGCATAAAGTGTTGCTACCTAGAGTCAAGAAGTGTTACCTCCATTGATTGTCACCTTCAATACCTTATGTGTGCAAATAGAGACCGCACGACCACAGTGACTCAGGATGAGTCACAAGATTGTGTTAGAGGACTGTTGGAATAGGGTCTCCTACAAGCTGTGAAACTGGTCCAATTTTTTATATTTTTTATTATATTTAGTCGAGCGCAGGGGTTTGGGGTCGGTCAAAGCCTCGAACGCATTGTAATGGGTCAGAGGGTAAACCCGGGGTCCGAAAACCACAGTTTGCAAACCATAGCAAAGTTTAGGCTAGATTTTTATAAATAGAGGAACATTTTGAATTGTAAGGTAGGGAAATTAAGAGCCTTTGATGTGAATTGTGGTTTAGTAAATCTGTTTGGGTTTTTGGGGAAGGACTCTTGCTGGCTGTGTGCGCAAAGATCTAGAGTTCAGCTGTGTGGGGACCCTGCTGCTGTGTGCGCAGGTTGGGATAGGTATTTTAAGAGGGAATTGAATAATTGATGAATAAGAGAGGTTTTTTGAGAACTGAATCTATGTGTACTATTTATGCGAATCATTGGTAGTTGTTGTATTATGAGTATTCTGAATTTAGCTGCAAAATTTCTATGTAAGTGTTTTTACTGCACCTAGATCTATTTTGTTCTATTTTATGCAATATTGAGCTACTATCTTAGAAGTATATGATTATTGAGCACCATAGTATAAGTGACCTTGTGCACGTGGATGCGACAAAAGACCTATAAATCTTGTTCGAGAAGATTTGGGCATCTCGAGGCAGGACGCAGCTCTACTTGCCTTACCTATCCTTTTTCAAGGTGCGGAAACCTAGTTCCAACACCCACCCATACTACTTCAGGTGAGAATTTGACCTGCGCAAGTAGGTCACTGCCAAAAGGGCCAGTAGTATAGGGGTTTGTTGGAAAACCTTGAACTCCGAACCTGGGTCAGGACCCCTCGAGCCAACACTTGGACTCCTCTATTTTCTTGGATGTATTATTATTATTATTATTTTTATCTTCCTTCTTCTTATGACTTTGCTTCTTAATTTTTCCTATAATTTATGCAATGGAAACCTCATCTTCTAATTGTTCTTGAGATGGTTGTTGTTCACTTTCAACAGGGTCTTCAAATTTTCTTTTCCTTACCATTTTTTCTTTGCTACTACTGGGTTGTTCTTGGTTTCCCTCTTTGAAATGATTACCAATTTTGAAATTTTCCCAAGTATCTCCTAGACTTTTAAGGTTAAATTCAATAAAAATTTAATAAACCCATGATGATACATTGTGTTGTCTATAAACTAGATTCTCTTTGAACATTTCCTGACATTTTACTTAAGCTATTCAATAAGAATTATGGAATATTTAACTCACTACCTTCAAGGAAATTCATTAACATTCTAACATGATAAAATAACATGCATCCAAATATTCCCTCGCAGGTGACACATTTTTTAATTATTAATATCAAATTCCTCCATTTTCCTTTAAGTGATGTGCTAGGTATTCCATTTTTAAAGATGGTGGTATCCATACCTGGTTTTTTCTGAAATACTTTCCATTATTCACATTTGATTCCTCTGTTTTTGAACCACCTCTCTCCAGTTCTTGACAGTCTGATCACTTCAGCAATGAAATACTATGTTATTGAAAATTTTACATCTCCGATTTCATCTTCCATTCCATCGAAAGCTATGGAAAATGACTTTGTTACCTCCTTATTAAAACCTTTCAAATTCTCCATGAAACTGAGCCACTGCGCTTTCTGTAGCACCTCTTTTACTTGTGGGTAACCTTCCATGAACTTCCGTCCTTTTGGTTATGTCCTTACTATTACTCCCATGGTTTGAGAAGTTTTTCCTTAAGACTACCTCTTTGATAGGGTATGAGGTTTTTGGTTGATGGTATGAACGAGAGCTTCGAAATGAATGAGAGCATTAGTGAGTGAAGCTTTGGGTTTAACGAAAGTGTGATTGAGGTCAATAACAACTGACTGTTAGAGTATTAGTTGGGTGATTTCAACAATGAAATCGGAATTTGATGTTGATGTGTTCGTGTAATGATAAGGGGTTAAATGACATAGTCTTATATTTTATTTGATTTGACACGGTTATCTCATATTAATAATGTTTTTGAATTGGTGGTATATAATGCCCATATAATTCATATGCCAATTTCTAAATTCTATTATTAAATAAAAAAAATCATTTTCATACATTGAATTGATGTTTTTAACCCTTAATTGTCTCTCTTTGTGTTGTCTTCAAGTGCTCGTCATTGAATTCTTCAATTGCTTTAGTCAAAAAGGTCATGTCACATATTAGTTGCAGAAATCCATCAGAGTTGCAGAATATCAGTAATTCTATAGCTAACTTTATTCTTTGAAAAATAAAATGGATGGAAAGAAAATGAGACTTTAGAATAGGAATAAAGAAAATTTAAGGTGCCAAAATTTTTTTTTTTTTTTTTTTTTTTTTTTTTTTCATGCTTATACATACATACATACATATATATATATATATATATATATATATATATATATATATATATATATATATATATATATATATATATATATATATATATATATAAATTTTTAAGTAATAAAATAGAAAAAGGTGTCTAAGTCATAGGATAAGAAGTATTCTCCTTAACCAACTTTATAGCATAGTTTTCTTGAAAAATATTAACAAATTCCTCCTTTGTCAATGGCTTGTGATAGATTCTCAATGGATTTCCATTTACAAGGAGAGGGAATTTTTCTTCATTAATGGTTTTGATCCTGACTGCTCCATTATCAAAGACTCTCTCAATATCATAAGGCCCAAGCCAGTGAGTTTGAAATTTTCCTTGAAAATATTTGAATTTTGAATCAAAGAGTAGTGCCTAATCTCCTACTTCAAATTTTCTTTCTTTGATATATTTATCATGCCATCTGGATCTTTGTTGATGAACTAGGTTGGTCTTTTGAATAACATCTTAACTTATTTCATCAAGCTCATTGAGTTGTTTCATTCTATGCTTTTGTGCTTCTAACAGGTCAAGTCCTAACTTAATTATTTTCTTGAAAGTTTTTATTTGGAAATCAATTGGAAATAGGACTTGCTTCCCATAAAAAAATTCATAGGGAGTGTGTCTTATTGTGCTTCTCCATGTGCTGTGGTAGGCCCATAAAGCTTATGGTAGCTTTTCTGCCCATTCCCTTCTATGCAAATGTACAGTCTTCGTAAGGATTGCTTCAATTACTTTGTTAGTAGATTCTACTTGTCCATTTTATTGTGGATGATATGAAGTAGACTTTCTATGCTTGATTTTGCATTCTTATAATCACTTCTGCACTATCTTGGATGTGAATTGAGCACCCTGATCTGTCATAATATCTCTTGGGACACACAAAGGAGTAAAAATATCCTCAAAAAGAAAAGAAACTACATCATTTTTAGTAGAAAACTAAATTTCTTTAGCTTCTACCCATTTAGTGACATATTCAATGCATACAATAATATACCTCTTTTGTTTTGATGGTGGATCAATTGGTCTGAAAAAATCCAGAGCCCATTTTTCAAAAGGTTCAATAAGTACTTGATGTTCTAATGGCATTTCATCTAAAGGAACAGATTTCCCCATTCTTTGACAACTATCACATATCTTAACATACTCTTTGACATCATTAAAAAGGGAATGACAATAGTATCCCAAGAGAAGGATTTTGTAAGAAGTTTCTTTGTTAGCGAAGTGTCCCCTACATGGTTCATCATGAAATGCTTTTAGTATCTCAGGTATTTACTCTTCTCTCACACATCTTTGGATGATGATATCTGGGCCTGTCTTATACAATTCTTCATTTATCCATGAGTAATATGTACTCATTTGAAATATCTTTCTCTTTTCTCTAGGAAAAAAATATGATGGTAAATTCCTTGTGGCCAAATAGTTAGCAATATCTCCAAACGATAGAGATTTAGTAGATATTGCAAAATTATATTCATCGAGAAAAATATCTTCTACAAGTATATAACTATTATCATTTTGAATTCTAGATAAAAATTTAGCAACTGCGTTTTGTTTTCCAAGTCGATCTAAAATGGTGATATTGAATTCTTGCAATAATGATAACCATCTTGTAACTATGCCATTAATAATTGATTTATTCATTAAATATATAATTGCAGAATGATTTGTATGAATGAAATTTTCATAGCCAGTGATATAATGTGTGAATTTGTTAATTGCATGGACAACATCTAAAAACTATTTTTTAGTAACAGTATAATTTAACTCTGGAGAAGTCAAATTTTTACTTATATAGTAAATGGCATAAGAAGTCAAGTCTTTTTGTCCCAATACATCTCCCAGAGTTGTATCTGAAGCATTTTTTGAGATATGGAAAGGCAATTTCTAGTTTGTACCTCTTAGAATAGGTGCTTCAGAAATATTCTCTTTAAAAGTTTCAAAGGCTTTTTGGAAATCAAGATTCCAACTGAATTCAAAATATTTTGTAAGCAATTTGAAGAGTGGAGACACAATTTTTGTAAATTTTTCTATAAATATTCTATAGTATCTAGTGAAACAAAGAAAACTCCTAATATCTCTTTGACAAGTTGGAACTGCTAATTTGGAAATAAATTCTACTTTAGATGAGTCAACCTTAATTATGTTTCCTGAAATATGATGTCCTAAAACAGTCCCCTCAGTATACATCATAAAAAAAATTTCATGAATTAGCGAGAGATTTGATCCCTTACATTTTATGAGATATTTTTCCAAATTTTCAACGACTTCTTCAAAATAATTTGCATACACTGTAAAATCATCCATATACACTTCCACACAATCATGAATTAGATCAGATAAAATACCCAATACTTCTCTTTGGAATGTTACTAGTGCATTTCATAATCCAGAAGGAAGTACTTGATAAGCATAGGTTCCCCATGGATAGGTAAAAGTGGTTTTGTCTTGATCTTCTCGTGCTACCTGAATTTGATTGTATCCACTAAATCCATCCAAAAACGAAAAATATTTCTTCTTTGCTAATGTATCTAAAACTTGATTCATGAAAGGAAGTGGAAAATGATCTTTAAAAGTAGCTTTATTCAACTCCCTATAATCAATACATACTCTCCATTTTCCATTATTTAACAGTTTCTATAGTTCCTCAATAATTTCCCTTAAGTTTGGATTCATTCTTCTCTGAGGCTGTCAGATTGGTCTAGATTTTTCTTTAATATATATGTGATTCATGCAAGTTTTAGTATTGATTCCTTTCATGTCAGTGTATTCCCATGCTTATTCATAATAGTGTTTTTGCAATGTTTCCATCAATTTATTCTTTTGAAATGTTTCCAAAATTTTATTTACATTTAAAATTTTTCCTAGAAATATTTCTATTGAAGAATTACCAAATTCTTCCATAGAATATAAATACATATGTCTAGATGGTAAATATTCAATGTTTCATTTTTCTTGAAAATTTTGAATAACATCACAGTATGAATATGATTCATTATTTTCTATTGAATTTAAAATTTTATCTTCTTCACTAACTTGTGAGATAGTAAAAATAGGTCGTATATAATTATCATTATCCATCCATTCTTCATTTTATACCTCTATCATTTTTTTTTTCAGGTGGATATAATGTGAATTTCTTCGTTTAACTTCCATCGTAGATAAACATATCACCAGATCTAAAATGGATAAAAGCATCAGTTGTAGCTAACCAAGGTCTTCCTAAAATTAATGGATGTCCTCCTAAGTTATTCGTGGGTGTTTGTTGTGAAACTAGCTCAAAAAATAGAAGAAAAGAGATATCAACGCCTTAGAAATAAGCTACTTCGAGGGGGAAACCTCCAATTCATTACATGAATGAACAATTATTGGATGATACAAATAAAAAAACCTCGTTTCTATATATAGGAGTCCATGGGGCCACAATGTAATCCTAGTCGACCTAACAATAATAATTTAAGGGCATAATAATAACAATATTTGGGTTACAGGGGTAAAATCATAACAATAAGGGGCTTACACTAACAAAAATAAGGAACTATAATAGTAATATAGGGACCTAACATGACCCTCTCCTTCAAAATAGTGTTGTCCTCAATGCTTGAGTAGCTCTGGGTGCTTTTGTATAAAATTCTCGTCCTCCCATGTAGAATCTTCAACAGGTAAGTTCTTCCACTTGATGAGATACCCTGAAATTAATTGATTCCATAGTTGTCGAGTTCTTGTTTCCGTGACCACTTCAGGTTCCAATATGACTTTTCCTTCCTCATCAAGTTCTGGCAATATTGTCTGAACTAGAATATTTTCACCTTTAACCTTCTTTAAGCATAAAACATGGAAAACTGGATGCACTAGTGAAGAAGAAGAAAGCTCCAATTTGTATGCCATAGTACCAATCTTTTGCAACACCTTGTAAGGACCATATTACTTTGGTGATAATTTATTATCCTTCTTAGCTTGCTTGAGGGAAATTTGTTTGTATGGTTGTAGCCGTAAAAATACCCAGTCTCCTACATAAAAAATTATCTCGCTGCAATGTTGATCTGCCTATTGTTTCATTTGATTTTGTGCCAAATTCAGGTTATCCTTTAAGAGTTGGAGAACTTCTTGTTGATGCTCGATGTGATCTTCCACTGCTTGAACCTTCGAATTTTCTCTTAAAGATGATGTGACGGATGGTTGATGATATCCATAAAGTGCCATAAATAGGGTCATTTTTGCTGCAGTATGGAAGGAAGTGTTATACAAACCTTCAGTGAGAGGCAACCACTTGACCCATTCTGTTTGTTTATCAAATGAAAAACAACGAAGATATCATTCCAAACATTTATTTACTATCTTAGTTTGACCATCAGATTGAGGATGATAAGATGAGCTATCAGCTAATTGAGTACCCAAATAAGAAAATAACTCCGTCCAAAAATTTCCAGTAAAAATGGGATCTCTGTCGCTCACAATAACCCTTGGGTTTCCATGTATATTTTGAATTGTGTCCATAAATGTAGTAGAAATTTTACTTTCTATAAATGGATGAGATAATGCACAAAAGTGTTCATAATTGGTAATTCTATCAAATACCACCATGATGACACTCTTTCCTTCAGACTTAGGTAAACCTGTGATAAAATCCATTGAAATCTCCTCCCAACGTTGACTTGGAATGGATAAAGGTTGTAGAAGACCCGGGGTCTTAATTGTCTCAAATTTATTCTGCTAGCAAACCAAAAATTCCGTCAAAAACTTTTGAATATCATATTTAAGGCCATCCCAAAAAAAATATTTCTTCACCCTGTGGTAAGTTTTTAAAAATCCTGAGTGTCCTCCTAAAGGAGAAGTGTGCAATTCCAAAAGAATATTTTGTTTTAGTTCGGAATTCTTACAAAGATATAAGCGATATTTGTACCATAAGGAATAATTTTTCCAACTAAATGTATCAGATGTACTAGGATCTTGCTGCAACTTTTGAATGAGTGTGTACACTTCTTCATCCTTCTTCCATTCATCTCTTGCTTTAGTTATCCAATCGAGTTGGATAATAGAAATGGCACAAAGCAATGCTTCCACCTCTTCATTCTTTCTTGAGAGTGCATCTGCAACAACATTTAGCTTCCCTTTTTTGTAGATTATTTCAAATTCATAACCCAACATCTTTGTGACCCATTTTTTCTGCTCTTCTGAAGATAGGCTTTGTTGAAAAAGTTGTTTTAGACTATCATGACCAGTTTTTACCTTGAATTGTCTTCCCATTAGGTAAGTTCGCCATTTCTTTAGTGCATTTAGTATTGCTAAAATTTCCTTCTCATAAATAGGTTTCTTTAAATACTTTCCTTTGATTGTATGACTTTCAAAAGCAATGGGTCTTCCTTGTTGCATTAAAAAAGCACCAATTCCATTTCCCGAGCCATCACATTCCACAATAAAGGTTTTTGTGAAGTCTAGCGTAGCTAAGACCGGTGCTAGGAACATTGCCTCTTTAAGATGTTTAAAGGCCTTAGTTGCTTCATGAGTCCATGAAAATGCATCTTTCCTCAATAATGTTGTTAGATGTGCTACTATTCTCCCATAATTCTTAACAAAATTGCGATAATACCCTGTTAACCTTGAGAAATCCTCGCAACTACTTTATGGTTGTGGGGAATTTCCATTCCTTAATGGCTTTAATTTTGTTAGGGTCTACCTTAACACCCTCGTGAGATACAATATGACCTGGATATTCCACCTCTTGTACTCCAAAGAAACATTTGGATGTTTTTGCATATAATTGTTTGCCCTGCAATAGTTTGAGCACCCTGTCAACATGTTGAAAATGATCCTCCCAAGACCTGTTGTAGATTAGTATATCATCAAAAAATACTAGCAAAAATTTTCTAAGGAAGGGTTTGAAAATGGAATTAATCAACCCTTGAAATGTAGAAGCTGCATTGGTAAGGCCAAAAGGCATGACCAAAAATTCATAATGACCCTCATGAGTTCGAAATGTTGTTTTTTCAATATCTTTAGTCTTCGTTCTAATTTGATGATATCCTGAACGAAGATCCAAATTGGTAAAATAATTTGCTCCATGTTATTCATCCAATAATTCATCAATCACGGGATTTGAAAATTTATCTTTAACGGTGAGCTTATTGGGCTCCCTATAATACAGACACATGCGCCATGATCCATTCTTCTTTTGTACCAATACTACAGGAGTAGAGAAAGAACTTTGACTAGGTTGAATTATACCCGCCTCTAACATTTCTGCAATCATACGTTCAATTTCACTCTTTTGGACATAAGGATATCCATAAGGCCTTATGTTTGGAGGAACAATTCTTGGAATCAAATGAATAGCATGATCATGATCACGAATAGGTGGGAGTCCTTTGGGAATTTCGAACACCTTGGAATGATTGTCCAAGACTTTTTGGAGATCTACAGAAATAGATAATTTTGATGTTGGAACTTCTAGTGAGCATAATTGTGCAATTACGCCTCGTTGTTATTTATTTATAATATTTGTCATTACATTAGAGCTTATTATCTTTCCCGGATTTCCTGCAATACCCCGTAATTCGACTTCCTTTCCTTCTAAAAAAAATTCAAGAAAAGTTCTTGAAAATTAAAAGCTATTGTCCCCAAAGATTGTAACCATTGTACTCCTAGTACAACATCAACACCTCCCATAGGAATGGAAAGAATTGGACTATTAAATACATATTACCCCATGGTTAGCTTCATATTATGGCATTTTCCAGAACAATTTATAGTTCCTCCATTTGCAACCACCACTCAACATTTTGGTGCTGGGTATAGGAAACAATTCAATTCCTTGGCTACCTTACAACGAATAAAATTATGGGTGCTACCTAAATCAATCAACACTATTACCTTTTTATTCTTGATATGTCCTTCTATCTTGAGAGTTTTAGGAGTGGTAAATCCTTCCAATGCATTACACGATATGGTCAGACTCATTTCTTCCTTTTCTAGGGCTGGTTCCTAGTGTATATCCTCTTCTTGTTCATTTTCTTCTTCACCTTCACAATCTATGTAAAATAATTTCTTCTCAGCACACTTATGAGCTTTAGTGTACTTGCTATCACAACTATAGCAAAGCCCTTTTTCTCTTTTGTCTTCCAATTTTTGTGGTGTCAAACTTGTAGGTTGTGGAAATCTAGGAGTAGCAACACTTCCATCTTTATAGAAGTGAGTGGTAGGCTTCCTTGTCGCCATAATTTTACATCCAATTTCTCTTGCCAACCTGAATGCCTTCTCCAATGAATCAGGTTCCAAAACACGAACTTCATGTTGGATGTTATCCTTTAAAGTACCTATGAAGAGATTAATCATGTGTTCCTCTGGAAAATTAGTTACCCTTATATTCAATTTTTTGAAGTCCTTAATGTGCCCCCCCACTGAACACTTTTGTTTGATATTTATCAATTGGCTAAAGAAATTTTTTCTCTTTGTATCCTCATAATGTGCTATCATTTCCTCCATAAAAATTGACCAAGTGACAATTTTTTTATGGGAGCAAAGCCATCGATACCATACAAACCTATTTTGTTCTAAATGTAAAGTTGCAATGTGTAGCTTTTGTGTATTTTGCACATTATTGAGATCAAAATATTGCTCCATCTGTAGTATCCATGTGACAGGATCCTTTCCATCAAACTTCCTCATATCCATTTTTGGAATATGGTGGTTTTTTCCTCCAACATTAGAGTTTATGAAATCACGATTAACATTTATTTTTTTCTCATCGTGAGTTTCCTCTACTATCATTTCACCATTAGGAAACATTTCCTGTATCAAATTTTTCAAACCTTCCATGTCTGCTTTTAGATCATTCTTCATGTTTTCCATGTTAGCTTCCATGCCATTCATCTTAGATTCCATGCCAGTTTCCATGCCATCCATATTAGCTTCCATTCCATTCTTCAAACCATCCATCTTAGATTGCACGCTTTTCTTCAAAAATTCCATGTTATTTTTTGTTTCTCTTTGCGAGAGAGAAATTTGTAGCACTTGCTCTTGTAATTTTGATATGTCATGTTTCCATTCTTAGTCTTCATGAGTAATAGTAGAGCCTTATAAATGCTTAATGGGTGTTGAATTATTTTTAGGGGCCATTTGAGAATCCATTACTGATATCTATTCTACAATACGCCCTTGGAATCGATTCAACTTGATTCTTCAAACAAGCCTTATGCAATTCGGAAAAAAAAATACACACCTTTTACATGCTTTTGAGGAGCTTGATATTGAAATTGAATTATATATATACTTTCAAATCCTCAATATCTAAAATTTGGCCTTGTAGTATTCCTCTGAAGCTTCTTTCAAATGTCATAGGTCTGACTTGATTTGGATTCTTCAAGGCAAAGTTATGTCCAATCTCTCACAATGACCTAATTATGGACTGGTTCGGTAGAGCGAACTTGTATGACTTGCCACTTCTCACTGTTTGCTCCTTTGGCTCTGAAATTTATAGATAGGAAACTAAATTCTGTGTAATTCCATTCACATTTTACAAAATTCCAATCCGATGCTCAGAGAGAGAGTTATGAAGATGTTCCCACGATCACCTCTTTGAGATGAAATTCGAGAGCCTGAAAACGACCTAACTTCCACAGATCATATCACTGAAAATATTGTGAACCGTTCTCTGAAATTTTGTGACAATGTTCCTCCGGATTTTGGCTTCGCGCTCTGAAAATTTTAGCTTCTAAGACTTCGTAGAAAAAAATTTATAGCGAAAATTTTGCGATGACCTTTCTAAGTGAAATTCAGGAGCTTGCAAAATGCCCTAACTTCGATAGCTCATATCTCCGAAAATATTACAAACGAAGCTCTGAAATTTTGCGACGATGGTCCTCCGTATTTCCACTTCGCACTCTAAATCTTTTAGCTTTTGACCCTTCGTAGAAAAAAAAATTATAGGAAATGTTAGACTCCTATACCAATAGGTGTCATTTTTCATGATTGTCTTGATTGAACTACGGAATATGTTCAAACCTTCTTTCTTTAGCAAAGGTGTTCCATATTCTTGAAAAACCAATAAAAGTCAAAAAATTTAAAAAATGTAAAGAGGGCATACCCTAAAAGAAAAATCAAAGGGTAAGAAAAATAAAGTGGTCAAAAAAGTGAAAGAAATGAACCCCAAGCAAAAAATAGACCAAGGAAAGTGTGCAAATCCAAATGCCACTACTATTTTACATTTTGTAATAAAGCAATTGTATGCCGGCTTGTCAAACCTTTGCCACAATTCATGAACAAGTCAAAGCTTGTTTAAACTTACAGCTTACTCATATTTCAATTTCATGTTGTAGATTAGAGAATAAATATACGGCCAAACATTTTAATCTTGGCGAGATAAGTAGATAGGTAGAGTTAATAGAGAGGTGCTTAAGAGGTTTAATCGAGCCTTGGATTTAATAAGGGTAGAATTAGATATAGATTTTCCTTGTAAAAGAAAAACACTGAAAGAGGTTGCAAGTCTAAATGCACCTAATAAAGAAGGAAAATGGTAGTGTTAAGTAGATAGGGTAGGTATATGGTCTTTATAAAGTGTTATCGATGTTTCATATACAAGTGTTATCGATGAATCTTTTCTTGCTACATGTTTTGATCCTTTGCTTTCATCACAAATACTAAAAGAGCATCAAGAGCACAAGAAATACCTTGCTAAAATAACGACAAGCAAAGTCAAACTCATTAACCTCCCTCATCACTTTCCCCTCAAAGGTTTTACTAATTTCCCCCAAAAGTACTAAGGTATTTGGAGATCAAAGGGGCTCAAGGCATTTCCTTGACTTCTGGAGGGACCGGACCCTCGGCCTAATGATCAAAAAGACCTAAGTACTTGAGATAATTCATCATTATAATCATTCACCTTTAACCTTTTCCTGAGTAAAATCCTATTTTACTTAGGAAAATTATGCAAAATTCCATAAAAATCCCTCAAAATAACTTACTATTCTAAGTTTAAGTGTTGAAGATGAGATATTGCAATTTACTTCAAAAATTATCACTTTCTTAGATGTGCAAAGTGTTTTGAGTTCCCTTGTCCCTTTGTCATATTAATGTTTAACTCTATTTACTAAATCCCTAGTGAAATGCCCTATCCTAAGTATATAACTCCTTTTAAAATAATATCCCAAAAACCCCTCTATTAAAGTTTAACCAAAGTAATTATTTCCCCATGCATTCAAATAAAAACCCACTATATAAGCCCTTTGGTTAAATTATATCTTTATATTATAATCCCGCCCTTATGGTAATTAAATAATGTTTATTTGTTACCATATAATAAAAACATATATACAAAAACTTTAAACATGCGATATGTATGTTTAAACACAAAAATATGAATAAAAATAAAGTTTTAATTCCAAATAAAACTTCGGAAAAGTCTCGTGCCACCGTGGTTTGTCCACCTGGCATCCCACTTAACCAAACCCCGCAGCAACCCCTTTCTTTACGCATACGGGATTAATTAGTCATCAGGACTAATTAATTACCTTTTTTCCGCCTATTAGATATCCCCCGGAATGATTAAATAACGTTAAAACGTGTTAAAATTCCGACGGGCCCACGCTTTAATCCTCCGCGATCTCCCCCGTCATTTCAGCCGTTTGATCAATCCTTCGCAGATCAACGATCCCTGTCAATCCCGCTACCCATCCCTCGTCAGCTTTTTAACCAGCGGGGGATGGGTGGTATTTGAATAGTCCACCGTCCACGTGGCAAACGCTTTGTGGAATCGCTCCCCCCGCATTCAAAACCACTCTAGTCCATAAGCGGTGCGGGGACTAAACCACTTACCGCCCGACCCCTGCACACGTCAGCCCGTACATTGATGACGTCACTCCTCGAAAAACTAAAAAACCCTTTTAACTTGTAAGTAAAGCCATTTTTCGTGTTTTTCCCGTTATTTTCGTTATTGAAAGCGACTGTGCTCTCTGCTACGGTTTTCGAATTTTCATTGAAATCCACTGTTCCATTCGACTTCGCTCCAGAATTCCGCCGGACCTGTGTTCGAGCATCATCTTGCCACCACCTGATACCTGTTAAAACCCAGTTTGCTTCCAAGAACAGGTATTTCTTCTATTGTGCTCCGAACTTGAAAAGAAACTCTGTGTTCCTTGTTTTTCCGCTGGATCAGTGATAAAATCTTATTGCTAAGATCATTCCCTGATTTTTAAACTGTGAATTGTTCCCCCCGAACCTACAATTGTGCCAATTTCCCTCATTAAAACTGAAATCGCGCTCAGTCTGTGAAGAAAACCCATAAACTTCCATTTTGAATACACAAGAACCAAAATGGAAGCTCCGGCAGCCCTGAATGTAACCCCATTGAATGCCCCTCATAGAGACCTGGATTTCATTAAAAAATTGTTTGATTTTAGCAGGTTATCATCAGAATATGGATTTGGACCAACAATTTCAATACTAGTTGACAAAATTGTTACTCCAAATTCTCAGATTTTAATTCAATATCTTCATTCAACAAACAGTTTGTATACAAAGTCAGAGAGAGATTAGAATGATGAAATGTACACAGTGAATGGTAAAAGTGAAATGAGAAATTACAGGGATAGGAAAAGCATAACAGTTAAAGAGTATCAGTGGTTAAAGTGTATCAGGTAAAAGTCAGAGTGAAAGTTAAAATGAAGTTACAGAGCAGTCAAAGGTAAAACAGTAAAAGTAATTACAGAGGCAGTAAAATGGTAAAAAGAGATGAAAATACTTTCACCAACATTGAAGTTTATCTAAAGTGAAAGTAAAACAGTCAAAGGAACAAAAAAGTGAAAAGATGAAAAATACAACAAGACGGAACATTTTTGCAGAAATTGCATATTTTAGTCATAGTCTTGCAGAAACTATTGTGATCAATCCAAGACGAATTTTGAAAAATTGAAGGAGGTTTATGTTCTTACGAGGATTATCTACAAAAACCTCTCTCACGTTTCTAACAGCTATTATGGTTTTGGAAATATTAAATAATGATGGAAAGCACTTTTTGCAGAAAATACCATTTAAGTCATCATTTTGCAGAGAATATTGTGGCCAATCCGAAATACATCTTACCAAACTGAAGGAGGTTTGTGTTCCTAAGAGATCCATCTACAAAAACCTATCTCAATTTTTGGATATTGATTTCAGACTGAGAGATACATGCACATCTTTAGAGGCTATTTTTCAGACTCTGTAAAACTCTGTTTTACACATCTTTTTGCAGAGCCTATTGCGCATATATGGAGAGGAATTTTAGGAAAGTGAAAGAGGTTTATCTCCAAAACATATTTATCTACAATACCCGTTTTCACTTTTTACATATCTATTACGGATTGAGAAATAAAAAGATATAATTGGACCCCAAGTTTGCAGAATTGTTGGAGCAGATTGCACAAAGAAAGGAAGCAATTAGTGACTTGGATGCCTCATCATCAACTAAGAGTTGGATCAAATTCAAATTCTCCTCTTTGTCATCACCTATCCATACGAAATAGTGCCAAATAGATGCATTAGTTTGAGTGTCCTTTAATTAAGTTCTATTTATGTAAATAGTTGGAGAGATTTGTGAACCAATTTTGATATTTGTTTCAAGATATTTTAGTTTAGAATTTGTATAAATACTCCACTCTTGGAAGCATTTGAGGTGGATTCTATTACTTTGCTGTAACATTGAGATTTTCGGAATAAAAGCATTTTGGAGAAATTTATTCGTGGCTTACTGGATGACGATTTGAAGCTTCAAGACTTTTTGCAGGATTCATGTGTTGGACTGCAGTTCAATAAGTCTTTCTACTCTTTGTCTTAAATTTTATATCAGTTCATAATATCATTATGTCCATTTCTGAATAATTTACATAAAGGATTGAATCAGAACTTACTTAATTGTACTCTGATTTCAAATGAGATTGTTCTTAATGTTTTCCTCTAAATTGGTTATAAGCTTGAATTCTTAAATGCTCTTGCTTTGCTAATTTAAACATTGTTGATTACTATAATAAAGAATTCTTCATTGCTCTTTTTTTGTAATCATCTCATTTCTTTCTTTTGAACATGGTGAAAGATTCTTAGCTGCCTTTCATCCCTTCAAAATCATCCCATCCACTTTAAATTTTAAGGATTGTTCTCTGTCTAGCTATCTTGCCCTGTAAAGCCATCTTATGCGTAGAATAGAAATCCAGTAAAGCCATCCTTTGACTCCATAGCCCAATGGACTGAAAAATTTCAACCTTGCCCTTAGTTTGTGGATTCCACCATTTTCCAAAACAAACTCTTGAATCGATAACTAGCCTAAAACCTTCCAAGAACAAAGATAAATTATAAAGAGAGAGCCCTCTCTAGATGCAGATTGGCTAGATTCTGCATCTGAAGGTTGGTTTGTGGTTACCTCGGGTATACTTTCCTTTTCCACAACTTCAAGGAAAACCTGAGTGATAACATAGTGGCGACCATACTGGGGATCTGAATCATTTTAATTGTTAATATTGTTCACTTATAAGCTATAGACAGACTCTGAAGATCAGCCAGGTAGCCTTTGAAATTGCTTTTGCTCTGCAATTGCAAAAGTAAATAAAAGCTGCTTCAGTCTATCTCTGATTTAGCTTATACATTGAACCTTAGTTTCAAATGTTTAATCGGACTCTCTAGTTTAATAAATCTTTGAGAAAATTTTAATTAAAAATCTTAAATTTCTTGAAGAGTTTGTAGAAGTTGTTTTGAAAATTCACAAAAATTTAGTTTCCTGAAGAACTAACTTTCTCTTCAGAATTGTTTTACAGGTTTAGATCTGATCTATGATGGTGGACAGGGATCAGACACACAAAGGTTAAAATCATCCACCCGGCGACTCCAAATCCATTTCACAATCAAGACTCCACTGGAGGAATGAACCTGGAAGAACAATATGGAAAGACCAGGCTTTCAACTTGGATCTTAATCCAGGACATTATGTTCTTTCTCGTTAAGATTCAATATGTATTGTATTTTATATAAAGATCTAACTTGGTTGTACATATAAAGTGGCTTTTCATTATGGCTGATTTTCAAGATGATCCAAGAATAAAACGAAGATATGCTCCCATGAGCAGAGATCACATACCTGGATTTCCACACAAACTACCGAAGGTAAATTGGGGTGAAAATCTGCCCATGTTTCAAGATGAGAATATTGATGATCCTTTACTACATCTCATTAAATTTCATATACACTCATCAATATTGAAGGGTGATTGGCATGAGGATTGCCTCATGAAAATATTCATGGCAACCTTAGAAGGAAAAGCAAGGGAATGGTATGAAGCTCTCAAACCTGCAAGTTTGTTTTCTCTAAAAGATTTTCATAAGGTATTTTATGAGCATTACAAAGAAGATTTTCCATCTTTATCATTAGCTGAAAATTGTTGTGATCAAGCTGAAGATCTTATACATTACCTTAAAAATATTGATGAAGATTTTGCAAATTGGTCTCCTAAAGATTTATTAGAAGAAGTCCAAAACTTTCATTCTCAAGTTAAATATCATAATAATCAAGAGGAGTTAAACAAAGATGAAATAAGTCAGGAGATAAATCAAGATCCACAAAACCCCTCTGTATTAACAAATGATGTTTCATTTAATGTTTGAATGAAGTTAAAGAAAATAATCAACCTCATGATCAATTTTTAGATAAGAGAAAAAACAATTGTCATTCCAATCTAAGAATTCAGAGATTCCCACCCCCCCTCACCGAAGAAGAAATCAATTTGCTTCTAAACATGCAACCATCCTTAAAATATTTACATAATGGGGAAATTGTTTCTACTTCTTCTAATGTTGATGAATGTACAAAGGTTTTTATCCATGAAGGGATAGAAGAACAAGTTGATGCTCATGTTATTCTACCTTCGCAAAAAGGCCCATTACTTGATAGTACTCCTATTGAGAAAAATAATGACTTTCAAATAGAATGCTACCCATCTAATCAAGATGTATTGGGATTGTTGGAAGAGAAATATGCTGATCCAATGTTTATAATTGATGACATTCCTTATTCTGAAGATTTGCCTAAATATGATCAGTATGATGATAATTTTGATAATTTCACAAAACAATCACTAGCTATTTTGAGGGATGAGATATTAGAACTTCAGCTTGATGAGGATTTTCTAAGAGCTTTCTTTCTTCTCTTAAAATCAAGAAAATGTTCTCCTCAAGTTAAAAAATGGCTTCTTGATATAATTTCTGAAAATTATGAAAATGAAATCAAACTTTTGCATTCTCAAATTCAGTCATACAATTTCCAAAATCCTAAGGAATTCTTTGAAAATCTTCCTTCTCCAAAGCAAGAGGAAATTGTACTATCTTTTGACTTGCATATTGAAGATGATTATTCTTTCAAACACAAGACTGAAGAAATAAGTTCATGGTCTAATATTCATAATTCAATTGAACAATTGGTCATTGAAGGCCTAGAAGTAAATAACATACATCATGCTTTTATTGATCCTATAGCAAATTATATGGAGAATATTTTTACCTCAAATCTGAAAACATGTTTTATCTATGAGGATCAAATATATCAACAATTGCCATTTCACATCTTATCGTTGACTATAAAGGCACATGATCATAACATACTTCCAATTTTGATCATAAGCAATCAAGTTATCCATTTATTTTTACAGCTACTTGATTGGATTCATTGGCATTTTTGTATTACCTGATTCAATAAGACTTTTAGTAGATTAGAGTAGGTAAATGAGTGCTAATAAGCTCAAAATTTTGAGCATTTTTTTTAGTTGTCAATTTTCAGCTAGTTTTTCATTAAGTTGGTTTGAAAATTTTTGTGTGTTGTTTTAAGTTTCAAATCAGGTTTCAGGTTGCAGAAAAAGGACTATACTCAATTAAAGATTTTCAACCACAGCAAATGCATGTTTGGGATTGGGACAATGCAGAAGATTTCCAACTGGGAAACAAAGTTTTAAGTTTTGAATGGATAGTAACTTACTGGAGTTGAAGCCCGAGGAGAAGGCCCTAAGCTTCAGAAGTTGTACCATCATATATACAATAAAGCTACCAAAAGAAGGAGATTACATGTTCAGACTGAAGACATTTTTGAGGCATTTGACCTGCTGTTCTTGACTTTTCACAAGGAAAAGCCATCCCCAAGTGGAGCCAGTGTTAGACTCCTATACCAATAGGTGTCATTTTTCATGATTGTCTTGATTGAACTACGGAATATGTTCAAACCTTCTTTCTTTAGCAAAGGTGTTCCATATTCTTGAAAAACCAAAAAAAGTCAAAAAATTTAAAAAATGTAAAGAGGGCATACCCTAAAAGAAAAATCAAAGGGTAAGAAAAATAAAGTGGTCAAAAAAGTGAAAGAAATGAACCCCAAGCAAAAAATAGACCAAGGAAAGTGTGCAAATCCAAATGCCACTACTATTTCATTTTTGTAACAAAGCAATTGTGTGCAGCTTGTCAAACCTTTGCCACAATTCATGAATAAGTCAAACTGTTTAAACTTGGCTTACTCATATTTCAATTTCATGTTGTAGATTAGAGAATAAATATCTGACCAAACAGTTTAATCTTGGCAGATAAGTAGATAGGTAGAGTTAATAAGAGGTGCTCAACAGTTTAATCTGAGCCCTTGGATGTAATAAGGGTAGAATTAGATAGATTTGCCTTGTAAAAAGAAAAGATTGAAAAGGGTTTACAAGTCTAAATGCACCCTGATAAAGAAGAGAAAATGGTAGTGTTAAGTAGATAGGGTAGGTAGATGGTGCTGCAAAGTGTTATCTGATGAATGATGCTGCTACATGTTTTTGATCCTTTACTTTCATCACAAATACTAAAGCAGGAAATACACTGGAAAATCACAGCAAGCAAAGTCAAACTCATTAACTTCCCTCATCACTTTCCCCTCAAAGGTTTTACTAATTTCCCCCAAAAGTACTAAGGTATTTGGAGATCAAAAGGGCTCAAGGCATTTCCTTGACTTTTGGAGGGATCGGACCCTCGGCCTAATGATCAAAAAGACCTAAGTACTTGAGATAATTCATCATTATAATCATTCACCTTTAACCTTGTTTAAAACTATGCAAAATTCCATAAAAATCCCTCAAAATAACTTACTATTCTAAGTTTAAGTGTGGAAGATGAGATATTGCTAAATACTTCAGAAGTTATCACTTTCTTAGATATGCAAAGTTTTTTTGAGTTCCCTTGTCCTTTTGTCATATTAATGTTTAACTCTATTTACTAAATCCCTAGTGAAATGCCCTATCCTAAGTATATAACTCCTTTTAAAATAATATCCCAAAAACCCCTCTATTAAAGTTTAACCAAAGTAATTATTTCCCCATGCATTCAAATAAAAACCCACTATATTAGCCCTTTGGTTAAATTATATCTTTATATTATAATCCCGCCCTTATGGTAATTAAATAATGTTTATTTGTTACCATATAATAAAAACATATATACAAAAACTTTAAACATGCGATATGTATGTTTAAACACAAAAATATGAATAAAATTAAAGTTTTAATTCCAAATAAAACTTCGGAAAAGTCTCGTGCCACCGTGGTTTGTCCACCTGGCATCCCACTTAACCAAACCCCGCAGAAACCCCTTTCTTTACGCATACGGGATTAATTAGTCATCAGGACTAATTAATAAACTTTTTTCCGCCTATTAGATATCCCCCGGAATGATTAGATAACGTTAAAACGTGTTAAAAGTCCGACGGGCCCACGCTTTAATCCTCCGCGATCTCCCCCGTCATTTCAGCCGTTTGATAAATCCTTCGCAGATCAACGATCCCTGTCAATCCCGCTACCCATCCCTCGTCAGCTTTTTTAACCAGCGGGGGATGGGTGGTATTTGAATAGTCCACTGTCCACGTGGCAAACGCTTTGTGGAATCGCTCCCCCCGCGTTAAAAACCACTCTAGTCCATAAGCGGTGCGGGGACTAAACCACTTACCGCCCGACCCCTGCACACGTCAGCCCGTACATTGATGACGTCACTCCTCGAAAAACTAAAAAACCCTTTTAACTTGTAAGTAAAGCCATTTTTCGTGTTTTTCCCGTTATTTTCGTTATTGAAAGCGACTGTGCTCTCTGCTACGGTTTTCGAATTTTCATTGAAATCCACTGTTCCATTCGAATTCGCTCCAGAATTCCGTCGGACCTGTGTTCGAGCATCATCTTGCCACCACCTGATACCTGTTAAAACCCAGTTTGCTTCCAAGAACAGGTATTTCTTCTATTGTGCTCCGAACTTGAAAAGAAACTTTGTGTTCCTTGTTTTTCCGCTGGATCAGTGTTATCATTCCCTGATTTTTAAACTGTGAATTGTTCCCCCCGAACCTGCAATTGTGCCAATTTCCCTCATTAAAACTGAAATCGCGCTCAGTCTGTGAAGAAAACCCAGAAACTTCCATTTTGAATACACAAGAACCAAAATGGAAGCTCCGGCAGCCCTGAATGTAACCCCATTGAATGCCCCTCATAGAGACCTGGATTTCATTAAAAAATTGTTTGATTTTAGCAGGTTATCATCAGAATATGGGTTTGGACCAACAATTTCAATACTAGTTGACAAAATTGTTACTCCAAATTCTCAGATTTTAATTCAATATCTTCATTCAACAAACAGTTTGTATACAAAGTCAGAGAGAGATTAGAATGATGAAATGTGCACAATGAATGGTAAAAGTGAAATGAGAAATTACAGGGATAGGAAAAGCATAACAGTTAAAGAGTATCAGTGGTTAAAGTGTATCAGGTAAAAGTCAGAGTGAAAGTAAAAATGAAGTTACAGAGCGGTCAAAGGTAAAACAGTAAAAGTAATTACAGAGGCAGTAAAATGGTAAAATGAGATGAAAATACTTTCACCAACATTGAATTTTATCTAAAGTGAAAGTAAAACAGTCAAAGGAACAAAAAAGTGAAAAGATGAAAAATACAACAAGAAGGAACATTTTTGCAGAAATTGCATATTTTAGTCATAGTTTTGCAGAAACTATTGTGATCAATCCAAGATGAATTTTGAAAAACTGAAGGAGGTTTATGTTCTTAAGAGGATTATCTACAAAAACCTCTCTCACTTGTCTAACAGCTATTATGGTTTTGGAAATATTAAACAATGATGGAAAGCACTTTTTGCAGAAAATACCAGTTAAGTCATCATTTTGCAGAGAATATTGTGGCCAATCCGAAATACATATTACAAAAATGAAGGAGGTTTTTGTTCCTACGAAACCCATCTACAACAACCTATCTCATTTTTTGGACATTGATTTCAGACTGAGAGATACATGCACATCTTTAGAGGCTATTTTTCAGACTCTGTAAAACTCTGTTTTACACATCTTTTTGCAGAGCCTATTGTGAACAACTGGAGAGGAATTTTAGGAAAGTGAAAGAGGTTTATCTCAAAAACATATTTATCTACAATAACCTCTTTCACTTTGTACATATCTATTACGGATTGAGAAATAAAAAGATATCATTGGACCCCAATTTTGCAGAATTGTTGGAGCAGAATGCACAAAGAAAGGAAGCAGTTAGTGACTTGGATGTCTCATCATCAACTAAGAGTTGGATAAAATTCGAATTCCCCTCTTTTTCATCACCTATCCATACAAAATAGTGCCAAATAGATGCATTAGTTTGAGTGTCCTTTAATTAAGTTCTATTTATGTAAATAGTTGGAGAGATTTGTGAACCAATTTTGATATTTGTTTCAAGATATTTTAGTTTAGAATTGGTATAAATACTCCACTCTTGGAAGCATTTGGGGTGGATTCTATTACTTTGCTGTGACATTGAAGTTTTTGGAATAAAAGCGTTTTGGAGAAATTTATTTGTGGCTTGCTGGATGACAATTTGAAGCTCAGGACTTTTTGCAGGATTCATGTGTCGGACTGCAGTTCAATAAGTCTTTCTATCCTATGTCTTAAGTTTTATATCTGTTTATAATATCATTATGTTCATTTCTGAATAATTTACATAAAGGATTGAATCAGAATTTACTTAATTGTACTCTGATTTCAGATGTGATTATTCTTAATGTTTTCCTCTAAATTGGTTATAAGCACGAATTCTTAAATGCTCTTGCTTTGCTAATTTAAACATTCTTGATTACTATAATAAAGAATTATTCATTGCTCTTTGTTTGTAATCATCTCATTTATTTCTTTTGAACATGGTGAAAGATTCTTAGCTGCCTTTCATCCCTTCAAAATCATCCCATCCACTTTAAATTTTAAGGATTGTTCTCTGTCTAGCTACCTTGCCCTGTAAAGCCATCTTGTGCGTAGAATAGAAATCCAGTAAAGCCATCCTTTGACTCCATAGCCCAATGGACTGAAAACTTTCAACCTTGCCCTTAGTTTGTGGATTCCACCATTTTCCAAAACAAACTCTTGAATCGATACCTAGCCTAAAACCTTCCAAGAACAAAGATAAATTATAAAGAGAGAGCCCTCTCTGGATGCAGATTGGCTAGATTCTGCATCTGAAGGTTGGTTTGTGGTTACCTCGGGTATACTTTCCTCTTACACAACTTCTAGGAAAACCTGAGTGATAACAGGAAAAATGCCACGATGACTTGTTTGGAGTAGCGAAAGCCTAGAATCCAAAGCTCTAATACCATATGTTGTGAAACCAGCTCCAAAAATAGAAGAAAAGAGATATCAATGCCTTATAAATAAGCCACTTAGAGGGGGCCTCCAATACATTACATGAATGAAAAATTATTGGATGATACAAATTACAAAACCTCCTTTCTATATATAGGAGTCCATGGGGCCACAATGTAATCCTAGCCGACCTAACAATAATAATTTAAGGGAAAAATAATAACAATATGGGAGTTTCAGGGGTACAATAATAAAAATAAGGGGGTTACACTAACAACAATAAGGGACTATAGTAGTAATATACGGACCTAACAGTGCTAATATCATAAAATCAACTGGATATTCCCATGAATCTAAGGATACATAAATGTCTTCTAATACACCATCAGTTTAATTACACACCTAAATGCTATTTGTAACAATGTTGGCGTATATTGAAGATTTGGAAGTCTTAGTTGATCCATGGTTTGTTTACTCATAATTTTTATGGCTGATCCTAAGTCGATCAGTGTGTTTGGAATTTCGACACCATTGATATGTGTTTTCACAATGGGACTTCCTAGATTTAAATATTTATGTATTTTTGTTTTTCCCATCATGATGTTTGAAATTTTTCCAACTAATTGTATTATTTCGACTTCTTTTCTTTTTCTTCCCTGTTTCTTTTACTTAACTCCCTTATTGTCTTTTCAAGGATGGGAATTTCTTTGATATCTTTTAGAAAATGGATTTTTATGCAAACATTCTTTAGCTCATCTAACATATTATAATCAGGAATCATGATCTAACTTTCCACCCCTTTATAAATTTGTAATCTTTAGATTACAGGGAAAGGTGGTTTTGAGAAGGATATTGAAGGTTGTTCTACAATGGGAGTTGAGTTTATTGGCGTATCGTGGGTAAGAGTGGTTTGTTTTTTAAGATTTTCTTTCTAATGAAGAGATGTATCTTCTCCAGAATAACTATTTTTCCTTTGAGGATTTTCATTTCGATGAAGATATGTCTCTTCATCAAAATGATCATCCTTTGATTTTTATTTAATAACAATAGACGCTAATTTATTAATACTCTACTAGATCTAAGTTGGAAATTATTGATGTCTTATGGAGTTATCATATAAGTCTAAAAATTTTGTCCGTCCTTTTTGTAAACAGACTGAGAATTTTTGTTGTTTCGGTTTGAAAGTGGTTGATAAGATAATTGATTTTCTCATTGTGGAAATGGTAATGAAAGTGATGGATTTTGACTTTCAAACTAAGGTTGAGGTTGTTGAGTACTAGACTGAGGAAAATGTTGTGGTGGAAATTTTGGTTAAGGTTGTGGATATTGGTGATATTGAGAATATATACCATAAGGATTTTTCCATCCTTGTGTCCAAGGTTGGGATTGAGACCAAGGCTGACATGGCATTGGTGCAATCCAGTTATTTTGTGGGGGTTGAGTATACATCTGAGTGTTGAAACCTTGAATTTGTGATCCCCACCATGGTCTTCTAGCAACAAAATAAAGAGGATCCATTTGATTTCGAACCACTTCCTCTTGGTATATAGCTTAATACCTATAATTGAAGGACATTTTTTTTTATCATGATTTTTTGTACATATAATACAACTTTCTACAATTTTTAAATCAAGAGGGCATTCTCTCAAAGAATGCTTCTTTCTGCACTTAGGACAAAAGATATGTAAGGCGTCACTTTCAACTCTTTTCTTGTTTTGTAATTTCAAGGTGTATTTTTTTTCACTAAGACTCCCTAAAATGTTTGTTTTGAATTCATCAATAAAATTTCCTATTTCAGCCCTACTTACTGTTCCAATTGCAGATTTATTAATTCTAAAGATAACAGGGTCTCATGATTTCTTTCCAACTCTTGACTTACCTCTTGAAATATGTATGCATAATTCATAAATTTTAGGTAATGATAATAGAGAAATATATCCTTTTCCCATGATGTTAAGGATATCTATCCATTCATCTCTAAAGGATTTTAGTAGGAGAGCCTTCAAAGTATCTTGATCCAAATTTTCCATTTTATCCCTTTTAAGGTTATAACTGGATCTTTCAATTAAATCCTCAATATTTTAATCTTCTTTTTGCATCATTTTAAATACTTCATCTTTTCGATTATGAGGCATGAAATAATCCTTTTATTTTAATAAGAATTATTTTTTCATCTCTTCCAATGATCTAATAGAGTGTGTTATTAATCCCATGAACCATTTCAACGTTGCATCCTTAAGAGTTTACGGAAACAATTTCAGTTTTTGAGAATCGAGTAACTAATCATATGATCTACATAAAACTTTGAATTAAAAAATAAATGTTATAGGATCCTTATTCTTAATCCATGGAACTTAGGAAGGATAGAGGGTCAGATATTCTTCATTGTGGTAGTAGTATCTCCATTAAGGATAGGAAATCCATCAAGGCCTAGTTCTACTCTATCTTCTCCTCCTCTTCCCCTTCCTCTACCTCCACCTCCACCTCCAATCCTAGGTCCACCTCCTCTAATTCTTAAATATTCATCATTCACATTGTGTAATTCCTCTTATCCTTCCCCAACCATTATAGACTCCTCAGAACTAATATAAGGTTTTAAAATTGGATTTATTTTTTCCTCTTATGATTCTTTTGGTTCCTCTACCAATGGTATATTATAATAGATTTCTTCTTCCTTTATTCACTAGGGATTTCTAGTTCCTGAGATAAAATTTGTTCTCCAGTTGTAGTTAGGAATATTACTCCTTATATTAGAGATGCAGGATCTTGTTCTTCCACAACTACTTTGGTTGATGAAGTTGGTTAATTTCTAGGTTGAATTTTAGATCTTAATACCTCAGGAAGTCTATGTCTGCCTGCAAAGGATGGTATACGAGTTTGGGTGGATGGTGTGGCACTACGAGGTCTAGATGGGGTCAGTGGTGTTGCTGGAATTAAGCTTCTACATATAGCTACAAATCTACCCCTATAATATCTTTCTCTATGCATATCATTTTTATATTCTTGGGATTTTTTTTTTAAGAGAGAAAAAGGCTCCTATTTACACTTCTCCGGCAATGGCACCAAAGTGTTTATTCAATTTAATGTTCTTAAATTGCTATCATAAATTATGGACCGGGGTTGGTAATATTGTGAAGTGCAAGTGTGCTATATATGTTAGAAGCCTTTATTACTTAGTTTATTATGATGATTGTGTTTTTTAAGGTTGTTTTTAAATATTTTCTTATTTTTCATGTCCTTAATGAAATTGTTGAATTGAATTATAAATAAGTTATAATTAAAATCAAATATTAAATTAAGTCCTAAATCAATTAAGCTTTCAAAAAATACAAAAAAAATATCTTATGGAGAACTCCTATCTGATTTATCTATTAGTATCTAAGAATTATAAGAATCTAATGTAAGAAAATCAAACTATAAAAAAATAAGGAACTATGATATTTTTTTATGTTCTTTTAGAAATGAAATTTTATGCAAATGAAATTGGGAAAAGAAATAAATAAGTTACTCTAAACTAGAAAACATTCACACTATTAAATCATTAAATCTCTATTGCTTGAAAAGAAACCACTTGAACTTTGAAATGGAACTCGTCGAAAGATGAAAAGGAAATCTTCTAATGTTATTCAAATGTATCACACAGGAAAGACTATTATGCAATAAACCATCGTTGCATGGAAATAAACTACGATTAATTCTGCAATTTAACCATTCAAAAAGGAAGATGAACCTATATCAAATGACAAAAAAAAAAAAAAACTTTACAAGCATCTATTCTGAATAACAATATGAAATTTTGAAAATAACTACAACGTTTAACACAGTGAAAGCATGAAATGAAACTACATCAAATGATAAAAAAAAAGTTCTAGAAAAACATCTAAATGCAAAACATAAACAAAATAGAACCTTCTTTGTTTCGGGGCCCCTCGACAACAGATGGTTTCAAATCTAATTCAACACTAGTTGCGCATCGATTTTCCAAAATATTTCTTCATTCAAGCAAAGAATAAAATAATTTTTTTATGAATTCACATTCGTACCATCATTCTCACTGTTAATATATTTTTTAATTTTCATGTATTTATAAATGCCTATTCATTAATTTTTTTGAGGATTTTACACCTATTTGGACTAAACAATTAAACCTATAATAGAAAATAAGATTATGTTGCTTCACGATTTTCTATTTAGCAAAGAAAATGGTGAAGCGTGATTTTTTTGGACTCTCCGCTCACTTGTCTAACATTCAGTTGATCGTTCCTTTTATTGCGCATCTGGTTGATTTCCTGCTTGATTTGGGTTGGATGGATAGGAGGAAATCTATGGGAGGATCATTCTCCACCTATTTGCATAATTTTATACTCAGTTGTCACCTTAGAACACTTTGAACCATGGTGGTGGCTATAGAAACATGGATCTGCAGCATAATTGCATTAATTATGTAGCTAAATACAAATTTTAATCTAATAATAAGGAATATGAAAAATATGAAAAATAGGTCATTAAAATACCTTACCAAGTCAAAACTTGTAGTTTAACACTTTTTTGAGCTGATTGTGATGACAAAAAGAAGGAAAGATGAGCGAAAGGAAGTGTAAAAATTGAGGCAATCATGAGGCTCTACAATCACCTTTAGAGATAATGCATCAACAAGGATAGTTGGAAAAGGCACAATGATTCTTGATCATGGAAAGACTAAAACTCATAATATCGTATAGGTGGAAATTATAAAACACAATATTTTAAGTGTAATTCAAATGTGTGATCTAGGATATGATCTCACATTGTTACACCATTTTTTGGTCATCTAACCTGTTACTACTGGATGGACCTAAGTACACCATGTAAGACCAATTTTACCCTAAGTAAATTTTCTTTCACTATGAAAAATAACTTAGTAAACCACCTTTATTAAGTTGTTTATGGTCTAAACAGGAAACCCCATGAGTAAATATTAAGTAAATCCACATTTGTTTGATTCTCCTCAAGGAATAATTAGTTAAAAAAAAAATTAATTAATATTCCTGGTCATATTTAACTCAAAACAGGAAAATTAATTAGATAAATCATTATTCATCTTATTAATTTCTAGGAATAATTATTTAAGCCTTATTTAAATAATATTCCTTGTTAAATTTGACTAAATCACTCATAAATAGTTAAATAAATCATTAACTATTTAATTATTACTCAACCACATCCTTAAAATAATAAATAAATCATTTATTTATTTATTATTTACAAATAAAGGGATTTTACCCAAGTCAAATTCTTTTTTCCCTCCAACAAATATAATAAAATATTCCATAAAAGTTGGATCTTGATTTGGTTGATAATATTTTAATTATGCACCAATATCTAGAATAACTCAATATTTTGTTATAAATAGAAGGGGTTTTCCATTCATTCACCACCTTTTTTTGCCTAAAGATCACTCTGGATCTATACTTTTGGTCTGACTTTGATCCACCATCATTGTCCTATTTTTCTAGCTTTTTGCTTCTGAGCTCCCTTTGAGTTCCATTTTTGTCTGGGTTTTCTACACCATCAAGAGAGAGGAATTTTAGATCTGAAGTGCTGAGGACTTACAAGAACCCATCCCATTGAGGGGAATTGGTAACATCCTTCTATGTTTTCCTCCCAGGTGCCCTTAATATAAAATTCATTCAACATATTCTTGTCTTGTCTATTGGATGCATGAAGTAAATCTCGTTTTTATTTACTGCTTAATGTCTTTTAATGCATAGATCTATACTTTTGTATCATTTATCTTGATCCCCTAATTACGGATTTGAAGATATTGGAAGCCATATTTGTTGTTAGATTTGTCTTTTATGCACAGCTAAAGTGGTATTTTTTTGTACACTTGTGATTAAGATTCATACTAACAATTGGCAACTCCACATGGGTTTACGATTACGACTGCTATCGTTTTTCTGATCCTTGCATATCCAACTGCTTCAAACCCTATGATTTCTTTTCAGATTATTTTTTTTCTCTTCTTGATGTTTTTTTTAACCTATACAACCCTAAAACATTAAAAATTATAACTTTTGTGTGTATTCGGACCTATTGCGTAGGTGACAGACATCAGCCGCAGTTGAGACGACACATTCTTCTGAAACCTGCTCCCGAGAGCACCAGAAGTGTAGGTATCACTTTTTGGCCCTAAACCTACGATCTGGAGCTTCGGGACATGGAAATATGCCAAAAATCTGCGACCTCACTTTTTTGCAGGAATTTTTTAGAAATTTTTCTAGGTTTGTCTGAGCCTCTATTCAGGGTTGTCTGACCTCCACCTTCGCCCATTTTGGACCTATAATTATTCTGTTTTACTCATATAAGTGGGAACCTCACCCTATTGGGCTTCAGTACCCTCCACACTTTGTGGGAGAGTTTTAGCTGTTGCAGGTTGTCTGAAATTTTTAGAGTGTTCAACCATTTTTCACATCTGATAACTCACCTTCAGATCCACTTCATATTAGCTATTTATCCATCCAAATCACCTCCTTTATTTTTGTTTGGGTTTTCCTATTGGTTCCACTCCTTTTCCCTCCAGAATATAGCCTTTTGCCACCTCATTTACAACAATTTTTCCTCTTATTTTTTGTTGTTTATGTGCACCTATTTCCAATAGATCTGTCCGTTAGATCCCTATCCCTCCCGACTTTAGATCTATTGGCTATTTTGGTGTGTTTTGAATAGTTTTTTTCCCACCTACAAATTACCTGTTGAGAGGCCCACCTTTGGTGTGTTTTGACTAGTTTTTTTCCCACCTACATATTACTTGTTGAGGGGCCCACCTCCTTGGTTTTATATTATTGCATTATTAGCTATTTATTTGTTGTTATTCTAGTTTCATATATTGTTATCTGCAGGTTTATTTATAGTTATACAAAACATTTTTTCCTTTCTTTACAAATGTCTAAGTTTAAAAATTAAAATTTACACACTTTACACACACACCCTAAGTAAAGAAAATCTTAGTTAACACTTCCAAACAAAGGCTTCAACATTGAAATCGATCGATCCTGCACCTCTTCGCCCTTGTTTTGACATTGTAATTGATTAATACTGCACCTCTCCACCCTTGTTGGTCTCTCTTCCCTTTGTGCAGTGTTTCTTTTTTCATAATTGTGCCACCAAGGCGTTTATCTCGGAGACTTCTTGGCCTTCATCCTCAGTTTCTAGTAGGAATACTTACTCCTCTGTGTAGGATTCGAGTTAGTCGTCCACCGATTCTGCACTCTAACTCCTCTTATGGTTCATTGGGTTTTTATTCTAGTTTCGCTCCCAGTTCTCCTCCTGTCACCATCACCATGTTTGGTTTATGACTTAACTCTAGTGGTAGCCCCGTCCCTAGTGCTGAGAATACTACTAGTGGGACCGCAATAGGAACTACTCTGGCTACTCCCTTGCTCCCCTATATAGCAGGCCTCAACCTTCCTGATTTCAACCAATTGATCAACGACCCCATACACCATGATGCTAGTTTTATTGCTATTCCAAACAAGATCCCTTCTGACATCCCCAAGTTTGAAGGCCTTGCTGGAGAAGATCCTACAAATCATGTTCGATATTTCCACATGTGGTGTTTGTCTAACTCCATTACCGATGACTCTCTGTGTCTTCAGTTGTTCCAATGTATGCTTACAGTTGAAGCTTCTAAGTGGTATGTTGATTAGGAATCATCCTCTCATACCACCTTTGTGACTCCTGCTTGGGATTTTTTGTCTTATTTCGAGCTTCCCCTTCGTTATGACACTGGTACCAAACTTTTGACTTATTTCCATCAATTTTCTGTGACTCGCCTATCCGATCATGTCCAGAAATGGAAAAGAATAAAGAGCCTATGTCGAGCCCCTACCTTCGAAGACCATGTCTACATGTACTAGTTCCATCTCTCACCTGTTATCAACAAATATGTCGCATTGCATTTCCCTCAAAACAAAGGAGCCACTCTCCAAATTGCATTAAAATATGACCTAATCTACACTCAGTGGGGTTATGTTTATACCATTCTACCTGATCTTCCTAGACCTGGTGGTGCCAATGCACCGAGGGCATCTCATATCGTCAACGGTATCATTGGAGCTCTCTCTCATCCATACTCTCATCCTCCCATGGGCTATGGTTTTCCTCAGGGGGTGGCAACACCTCCTGCACTGATCCCCCTCCTGGTAGCATGTATCTAGGATACGGCATGCCTCCTCCTTTTGCCCAACCTCCTCTTTACCACACTATTACCCAACCTCTTTATTATCGGTATCCAAAGCTTGGTGCTCCAACTCCTCAGCATTAGCACCTCCTCCTCCCTTACCTTCTCAAATCCCGCAATAGCAGCCACTGCCCCCGCAGGGGTAGGTGTATGCATAGCAGGGCGCGACTAATCCTCCTCCTTCCAAAAATAAGAGGAAAGGCACTCAAAATCAATCTGCTCCCAGTAATCCTGTACCTAATCCTCAAAATAATGCACCTAACACTGCTAACCAGAAATAGGGCTCTCAGCCCAAGCAGGATAGGCCTGTTCGCACGAACAAACCTTATTCTTGTTGTGGTTTTTATGATCATTACACGCATGATTGTCCTCTTTTACAACAAATGAAGCATATGTGGGAGTCTCAAGCGACATTGTAAGGATATAAATCCTCCCCTTCCATCCCTCCCAGTGTTGCACCTAGTCAGCTGACTGTATTTACTAATCCTTTCCCTTAGCAAGGATTTGTGGCTACCCAACCACGTGAAGGTCAGGTGGCCACTCAACCTCTTCCATCAGGTACCTTTGATTACCAGATTCTGATGATGAATTGTGACCAACCTATAACCGTAGATATCAATCTTCTGACTCAGTCATGTCAGTACAACAAGCCTCCTGCTATGTCTATCCCCGAGCCACCTCCTTCAGTCTCTACAAAGCCTCTTTTGACACCTAATGGTCCCATGCAGATCCCTCAGTCTAAGGCGGAGGTTCATACCAAAGATCCCTAAGGGACCATTGTGTCGAAAATTTTCTTCTAGAAAATCTCCATTCGTATAGTATATTAGATGATTTGGTGCAATCTCCTACTACTATATCAATGCTAGAACTCCTCCAGTCATGCCCTTCACAAAGAAAGCTCTACTATCTACCCTCGGTGTTGTAGATCCTTCTGATGATTGCTTGATCGTCTTCAATGTTGATCGGTCAAAACATCCTCCTATTCCTGCTTCTGTCACATTCCAAATCCCAGTCAATATCCAAAATGCCAAGGTTTCCTGGTGTATCATTGATGAGGGGGCATCCACCTATGTGATGTCTGCTTTGGTTTGGAAGCAACTTGGATCACCTAAGTTGGCTCCTTCCATGATCACTCTCCGAGCATGGGATGGCCATGCCTCATAGCCCATTGGCTTATTCCACAATTGTCCTATTACTCTTGCGGGCAAGAATGTTTGCGTTGACGTAGAAGTCATAGATCCCCCCTTAGATTACAACATTCTATTGGGTCATAGCTACACCTATGTGATGTATGTTTTCCCATTTGTGATTCACCGCAAGATTTCCTTC
Organism: Pinus albicaulis; assembly: GCA_034641835.2. Taxonomy (NCBI): domain Eukaryota; kingdom Viridiplantae; phylum Streptophyta; class Pinopsida; order Pinales; family Pinaceae; genus Pinus; species Pinus albicaulis. The sequence continues at coordinate 732,451,777 of CM076582.1, forward strand.
CCTCATAATGAAAGATAGTCACCATTTACTAGTTGAAATATCACAAACCGAAGTCTCAGACCTCCCCTGAGTCCATCATCTCTTCGGTGGCCAATAAGCAAACTGTCGATCCTTTGACCAGTGTCTTACCTGGAGTTTACAAAGACTCCTATTTTCTTGGTACATTCCCTGGTCTTCCTCCTCCTATATATGATCCCATCTCATCGAATGTTTACATGATGCAATTGTCTCGGGCCTCCCTCAAGTGGCCCGGTTCGACTATTAAGCAACGTCGTCCTCTGCAACCTACTCATAGCCCTTCAATTCAGCCTTCTCGACCCCCTCCTCCTGGCCCTTCACCTACAGCTAGTGTCCATGAGCCTCTCTACCCTCCTCGAATGGTTCTTCCTGGCCTTAACCATCTTGGATCCCTCTCGCTTGACCATTACTCCTCCGGTCTGATACCGTTCCTAGCTCCCCCTCTTGGTGTGTACATGGTACCTATCATGTCTGCCCTCTCTCTTCCAAACCTGACACTGGGGATTCCAATCTAGTACCTTGATCCCCTAGCTGCTACCCCGCCTGGTCAACCCAAACCTTATCTTGCTTTGACCCTGGTTCAACCAGTACCTATGACCCCTCCCGCTGCTATTGTGCCTCAGTCACCTCAACACGAACCTCCTCCTATTGCGACATCTTCGGGTAATGGGGGAAAAGCCAGAAAGAAGGCATATAAAGACAAGGCTTCCCTGACAAACCCTGCCCCTCCTCGGCCTCCAAATAATACCATCTAGTGTGCTTTGTGTGATGTTTTTCGTCATGCCACCCATACTTGTCTGGAGTTGCCTCATCTCAAGCCCATGTTTAATGCGCGTTCCCTGAGTCTAAGGTCCCAGAAACCTTTGTTCCCTCCTTTAATGCAGCAAGGAATCCCAATAATATTCACACCAACCACCCCTGTGCTTTGTGTGATCTCCATGGCCATTATACCCACCTTTGTCCCCACCTTGAGGACTTCCGCACCTCTCTTGCGGCAATTTGCCAATTCGATGCCAAGCGCAATGAGTCCACCGCTCCCTTATTTGTGCATTTTTCTTTAGCAAAACCAGAGGACACATTGACTCCCATAGACATTCCCCCTCCAGATGTCGAAATGACAGAGTATTCGGCCACTTTCCACTACCTGTCATTATTCATGAGATCCACGGTGGAAGCTCCCTCTGATACTTCCCCTTCTGTTTCGTTCGACCTCCTTTCAGCGATCACCCTAGGCTCAACATTAGTGGATACCTTATCTGCTTATTCTTCCATCACCCCCCATGATGATGCATATGTGAACATCCCTTCTCATGATGATGAGTCAGGTAGCTTCGCTGCGTCAGGTGGTATTTGTTCCACCAGTCACCCGATCTTCTATTATGATGATGACATTATGGAAGAATTTACCACCCCTGAATTTTTCTATCTCCCCTTACATCAAACCCATGAATTAGAACCACATACACCTTGTGGCCATTACATTGATAGCCAATGTTTAGGTAAGGGGGCACCCATATTTGAGAGAATAGAAGAAGAAATTCTCCACAAATCTACTAGTGTATCGGGTCGTGTCGACTCTAGTACCATTATTCTTCCACATTTAGAATAACCTCTAGAGTCCCATATCACTTCAGATCACTCTAGGGATGATACCCCTCATCATTCCTTCATCTTACATCAAAAATCTAGTCCCCTAGACATTGTTTTTGACCAACCTATGGGTTTTCCAAGAGAGCACCAGTTCATTATCTCCAAATCCACTCTTTGGGATAGTGACACCATGTATGTCAATCCAGAAACTTAAGTCCATTCACTTCATACATGCAGTACCAAAAGAGATTGGTAATCCTCCATTCCCTTTCTCTAATTTCATAACCATAATGAAAAAAAATGGCACACCACATCATAAAATGTGTTCAGATTCCCCCTATCTAAATAAAATTTGGCATGGCCATAACATGGTTGGGGGTACCTATGCCCTCAACCATAAAAATCCTAAATCTCAGCCAAAAACAGCACTGCAACCTCCTTTCTCTGACAGGTTGCATTTTCCAGGTCATTTCCTAGGACAGGTTGTAATTTTCTGCCCAGTACCTGCTACCCAGGTCATAGAACAGACCCCAAAAAGTGCGACCTGGATTTTTCATGAGCTCTCGACACCTAAAAGGAACTTTCAATCCACTGAAATGGAAGAGTAGGGTTAGGCCTCTTACCTACAACTAACAGATATCGATTCCAACGGTCAGTTTTTCCACTACGATCACTGCAATATTTAGGGCCTTCTCTCCTCTCTACATTGACCACAGCTACACTTGCAAACAAGTGAATTTGGAGGGAAAGTGCCTTATTAAAAGAGAAACCCATGATATTTCTTTCGCCTACTGTAGCCAAACCGTAGGTCAGTTTGACAAACCATCTACACCATTGGAAAGCTCTCACTGAGCACTCAAATGGGTATCTATTAGTTTTTTGCGATTTGACACTTCAAGAGGACACATTTCGTCCAAGAAGGGTCACTTCACCACTCCTCAAAATTGAATTTATTCACTTTTAATACTTGTACTTGGGGCACCACTTTTCCTTCATACTTTTCCACGTTCGTGTTGATTTTTGTCATAAGTAACCATCATATACTCATTTTTTTATGGTCCCCATTGCACCTTTTCTATGTGGTAGCATCATCAAGTCACCCTTGTTTAGATCATCCGAGTTGAGTCATCATCGCATTCATGGAGCCTATCCCAAGTCCCTTTGTATCCCGCTATAGTCCTCCATCCTTCATTTCTTGGTTCCTCTCTAATTTCGCCCATTATGGCCTTCATTCCTACTGTCCCCTATCCCTTATGATATTGTTTCAGTCACTGCCAGGTCATCCATGCCCTTTATGCTCTAACAAGGGAAGTCGTCCATCTGCTACTCAGTACCCCCCATTGCATCATCATCCCTGGTGTCTGTCTGTCAGTCGCTCTACTATTTTCTCTCGTGCCTTAGTTGAGGAGCCCTTATTGCCTCACATATGGTGGACCTCCTTAGGTAAAAATCAGATCATTCATTCCAGATGATAGGTCTAGAGGGAGGTGTAACTTGGTTCCAGCTTCCACTCTTGTTCGGTGCCTCGGATCAGGAAAAGGGACTCCTTATTGCCCTTTGACTTGATTGTTTCTCAGCTCTAGCTCCCTTTCAGCATGGTCGAGATCCATATACTTGATGGTTCAACGATGCAGCAACTGATACCGATGATTCCCAGGTGTGTGTGAGATGTTTTTAGCCATCATTAGGGGGTGGCCCTACAGGTAGCCCCCCACATGCCCGGATGACCTCTTCATTACAACCTTTGATGCAGATCCATATATTTGATGATGTCGGCCTCAACCACTTGCATCACCTTTTTTCTTGCATGTATCAGTCAGATTTTCAGAGCCCTTTCCTATTTACAGGGGCATTTGGGTTTTATTTGTATCTCATGTACTCAGATATTATTGTATAAGTATCGGTTGATATCCCATGCACAATATGTATCTAGGATTCATTATCATGTTTTTACTTGGCTCATTTTTATGCTAGCATGTACTATATTGTTTAGTCCCTTGTTTACTGGACCCACTATTCTTTGTACTTTGTCTCGGCAGGCATAGGTACACCTCCCCTGCCGCTTATAGCACATGTACTCACTCATAAAAGAGACTTGTCGCACCTCTAAGTCTCGCCTCCTTAGGGTCTAGTCTTCTAGCACTTTTTTCTACCTTATATTTCTCTCTCTTTGACTTCCCCTTCGCTATCTAGTGATTGAGTTCTTACAACGTAGTTTGGTCATACGATTAGCTCCTAATGCTCGCACGCTCGAGGGAAATCTGTTACACCATTTTTTTGTCATATAACCTATTACTATTAGATGGACCTAAGTACACCATGTAAGACCAATTTTACCCTACGTAAAATTTATTTCACTATGAAAAATAACTTAGTAAACAACCTTTATTAAGTTGTTTGTGCTCTAAATAGGAAACCCCATGAGGAAATATAAAATAAATCTGCAATTGTTTGATTCTCCTCAAGGAATAAATATTTAAACAACAGTTTAATTAATATTTCTGATCATATTTAACCCAAAACAGGAAAATTAATTAAATAAATTATTATTTATCTTATTATTTTCTAATAATAATTATTTAAACCTTATTTAAATAATATTCCTTATTAAATTTGACTAAATCACTCATAAATAGTTAGCTAAATCATTATTTATTTAATTATTACTCAATCAAATCCTTAAAATAATAAATAAATCATTTTTTTATTTATTATTCACAAATAAATGGATTTGACCCAAGTCAAATTCTTTTTCCCTCCAACAAATATAATAAAACACTCCATAAAAGTTGGATCTTGATTTGGTTAATAATATTTTAATTATGCACCAATATCTAGACTAACTCAATAATTTGTTATAAATATAAGGGTTTTTCCATTCATTCACCACCTTTTGTTGCCTAAATATCACTTTGGATCTATAATTTTGGTCTAACTTTGATCCACCATCATTGTCATTTTTTTCTAGCTTTTTTCTTACGAGCTCCCTTTGAGTTCCATTTTTGTCTGGGTTTTCTACACCATCAAGAGAGAGTAATTTTAGATCTGAAGTGTTGAGGACTTACAAGAACCCATCCCATTGAGGAGAACTGGTAACATCCTTCTGTGTTTTCCTCCCAGGTGCCCTTAAAATAAAATTCATTCAACATATTCTTGTCTTGTCTATTGGATGCATGGATTAAATCTCATTTTATTTACTGCTTAATGTATTTTAATGCATAGATCTATATTTTTGCAGCATTTATCTTGATCACCTAATTGTAGATCTGAAGATATTGGCAGCCATATTTTCTATTAGGGTTGTTTGTTATGCACAACTAAGGTGGTCTTTTTTCGTACACTTGCGATTAATATTCATACTAACACACATTTCATTGTAAAGGATGTGAAATAAGGAAATTAGTTCAGGAATATTAGAAACAAAAGAAACTAGAACCTCAAGTAATGTATGTTTCATCAATGAAGCTAAAGGAGAAAATTATAATATGGGAGTGATGTCTCTCCAAAATAATAATTAAATGAAATAGTAATATTAGGGGAGGTAGCCTGGTTTTTCATTGATGTCAAAGGGGGAGAAGTTTCAGATGAGATAGAAGTTGTAGACAAGGGGAGTATCCCTTTGTAATTGATGTTAAAGAGAGTGTTATCACAAAATTTGACCCTGATAGGCTGCTCACCAAGTAGACTTCATGTAATTCTTTTATACCAATCTTTTGGCTAAGGCTTAGCCTCCTCAACCTGAGAAGGCTCTCTCAAAGGTTTATGATTTTTCATTAATGAATAGATGGCTAACTCTAAAATAAAAGGATAAAAATTTATAACTATTTGTATCACAGATTAGCAAACATTCATTGGGCTATGGATCAAAATAATCTTCAACCAAAACATTGTAATCTGTTAAGCATGGAAGTCAAGGCATTTGGAGTCTAGGTTAATGAATAAAATAGTAACACAGTGAAAAACACAGTCTATTTGCATGTGAAGGAAGTTATAGCATTGTCAAATGAATTCTAAGTAACACATAAAAATACTACTGCAAATAGATAATTTAGGAAGGCCATAGAAAGATGATACACATAAACTCTTTATGAATCTTGATTTGTCAAAATAGATCTCTGTATTAAGTTGAAAAAAACAAAATCAACTAAAATAACACAGTCAATTGCTAATGAAAATGCCAAAACCTTATGAATTCGACCTCATGCTCTATATAGAGAATTTACAATCTATGATTCCTTGATCTTCCACTAGAGAATTCGAATTCACTTATTTTGACACCTTTTCTAATCTCAAACTGCCATTAATTACAAAGTGACAGCTTTACTGCCCTTGAAATGTCCTAGTTCTAATAGGAGTGAAACTCCTAAATATGCTTGCAAAAACCTTATCTAAGCTTTAATACTTCCTTTGATAGCTGCAATCCCATGTATTCAAACTTTTATGATGCTTCCACCTTTGAGGTAATCCTGTTGATGATGCCAAAAACTGTCCTAAAAATCAGGAGACAAGTTTCATGCTTTTTAGCCCTTAACTTCCATTTTCATCTTCAAGCACTTGTTAACATTGATAGCTTAGTTTGATATGTGTCAAATGTGTTATTAATTGCCTTGAAACCTTTAATATTCTACCTGTGAAAAGAAAAATCTCCCAAATAGTGTAGAAGGGTGTGAAATATATTTGCGCTACGAAAGTAGCCTGTTTTCGTAGCGCAGTTTGTATGTAATTATAAAAAATTTCCTTTTAACCATTTTTTCTCCTATTTTACGATTTGAACCTTCACCTGTAATCTCCATGCTTCCACCAGCAACATTTAAGCTCAAAACCCATCAACCTTATCTCCAAAATTCATATGTAAAAGTGCAAAAAGTCATCTTCAGCAGTTTCGTAGCGCACTACGAAACTGTTGTGTAGGCTTATTTCAAAATAGTCTTCAGAAATTTTTAAGTTGAGGATATTTACACTTCACAAGGACTAATATTTTTATCAAAAAACATAGTAACTTAACCTTAAAGATATGATTGTCATCAAGATTGGTCTTCACCTTAATGAAAAACCAATTTAAAATTTATCATTTTTCTAAAATGTTCCGTTACCCTATTTCACTGTTGCTTTAGCTTTCCTTGAGATATTGTCAGATGGATTTCTATGTCTTCAACCTATATCCTTAGTCTCTTGTTTCTGGTCCTCAAATGAGTATTCATAACCCTCACAAATATTGCTTCTTTTATGGCTGGTATAGTCTAAGTGAAATGTTGTGCTTCACTACTAAATATTTCTGGTTTAGAAGCCTTATCACCTTCGCAGAGGGATTTCATCCTCTTGAAACTTGTTTTTTAAATAGCATGCTTTCTAGCTCTCATATTTAATCTGACAATTTCATGATTTTATGATTTCAACTTTTCTTCCATCTCTTCATAACTGATTTTTTCTGTTTGTGTGGAAACTACTCTGTTTTTGGCCTTTTCTAGTATAGGTGAAGAAAGATCTATAAATTCTTCATGAACATTAGATGTTTCCTCTATTTTCTCTAGATTAGCATTAAGCTCTTGAAATTTCTTTGACTATCTAGTTACAGGATTTCTAGCCTTGAAGACAAATGCTGCATCCTCATCATTGAACTCCAACTTTTTAGATGACTTCATCTTTTTCTGTTTATCATCATCAATCCTTATGAAGTCAGCTTGTGCCAAAGGGTACTCTTCTATGTCTATGGCTTGCAATATATCATTTAAATTTCCCTTTAAAACTAGACTGTCACTTGTTCCTGAAAACACTACTTTCCCCTTTGCTTTTACAACTTGACTCCTAGTCAGTCTCTCTTCAACTTGTTTATCAGCTGACTGTTTCTGTGCAATTTATTCAATTTCATCTAACCTTTGTTTTGCAGATTGAGGATTTTCTTTAATGACAACTGATGTATTTCCTACCCATTCTTCACTTGTTTCCTAGGTTTTAACTTCACAAACCTTTTTGTCTTTGTCACTACAGGCTTGTCGGATTCTGCTGGTGGAGTTTCTTTTGCCTTAGGGTTACTGCCTATAGTTTGAGCTTCTACTCCAAATCCACATAAAAATAAAAATGATGACCATTATCTATTAATATTTTGGAGTTCATTTACTACCATCAGTTTGATTAGACCATGGTGAAATAGAGAAGTTTCACACCCTTCAGATTTCATTTGAACCTTGTCTGCCATCTTAGCTATGCTTCTATACAGGAAAAATGGCAAGTCTAAAGATATCATGCCTGTAAAATGTAACAAAAGTTTAAAATGGTATGAATAAACTTTATGATACCTGCCCTTGCATGTAAAATACCTCTGGATATAGAAGAGTAGATTTTCATAGCCATATTTGATGCAGCTCCTGGGAATTGCATTGTTTAAATCCATCTTTGTGAATTATGTCTTTAGAAACATCTTGCATGCCTCAATGTCAAATCTAAAACCCTTAAACCATGTTTCTTGCCCTGTAGGAATCTTAGTTACCAAGGCTATGGTCTCAAGAGTAACTGAAAATTTTAATATTCCAATCTTTGTGTTAGAACCACTGAAATGCAAGGCAAATTCCTTTGTTACCTAATTGTGTCCTCCCTGCAACTTTTCACAAAAATTCAAACACCCTGCCTTCCTGAAGGCCTCTAACACTGTTTTGTCTTTAGCTAGGGCTCCTGTGCTTTCAGGTTCTGACTTTAAGCAATGCCTTGACCTGCTATTTTTCTTTTCTCCTGTCATTCTTGTATTCAGAAATTTCTGTCTGCTTCCTATAGAATCTGATTATCAGCCTCGCTTGAATTCAAAACAGTCAGCCTCACTTGTCAGCCTCGTTTGATAATGGATGAGGAAAGCTTTGTTGTAATATGACCATAATATTAACACTTGAAAAATATATGTTGAAGTGTTTTTCATGAAAACTGGAATAAGTAACCAGCCTTTTCAAATTTGAACTTGCCTTTCATAAATGAGACCTGTATGATTGCAATGATGAGTTTGAATGGCTACACATTTTGGAAATTATCCCTAACTGACTCCTAATGATTAAAAATTAACGGATTCTGACTGATTTTATGATTTTATATGACTTCCCTATGAATCCGCGCTTTCGTAGCATGTTTAGTGCATTTTCGGGGATATGCGCTACGAAAATAGCAGCACTTTCGTAGCACAAAACTAGTTTTTTCAACTGGCTATGCTATGAACGTGCGGTTTCATGGCTTATTGCAAAAAAGCTTTTTTAAAGGGTAAAAAATGACTTCTAAATGAATGATGGGACTCTTTAAACCATGAAATGAGACTTTTAAACTTTATTTGGAAGTGAAAATGACACTTTGAAGACTTCAAACCTTATCACTTACCCCTTTAAGAATGAAATGACTCAAGACCCATTTAACACCATAACTAGAAACAAGTAGTCTTTCAAAGTTTAGAAAAAAAATATTTATGGCGATAACATAGAGATAAATTGTACACAGGGAGAGTTCTTCTACAAAAATGCCTAAATTTATGGGATTTCTGACAATAAAAAAAGGGGGTAATTGTTGAATATTGTGTTCAAATTGATGTCAAATATGGGGGAGATGATGGATGTCGAACTAAAGGTTAGGGAGTACTACAATATTATTGCGGAATTAACTAAGGGTTGCCATCTATGACAAAGGGGTATATTGTTGGAAATATTGATGTCATTTATTTCAAAGAGAAGGGGAGACTATAGATGTCCAAGATAAATATTATAAGATGAATATTGTTGGAGATATTGTTTCGATACGCACTTTATTTCTTGAAGCCTTGTTTGGATACCCTATATTTGAAGAAAGTTTTACTCTAAATACCTAGCTAAAATGGGAGCATAAAATATATGGTTGTAAATATTATTCCAAACCATTTCCAATGGTATATGGAACCCCCTATAACTCCATAGTAATGAGGATATATGAATTATTATGTCAAGATGGCCTAGCCATAAAGTACAGGTTGACCTAGTCATAAAGTATAGGTTAGCCTAGCCAATTTCACAAGTCGACCCCATAAGTGAATATATAAAAATTATAAATAAAGGATGCATGAGTGAATTGTAATCTCATCTAAGCAAGAATAAATTTGAGGTGTGCAACAAAATCTTGGGAATACTCTTATGGTCTTAAAAGGTGTAGTACAAATGTGTTTATGGAGTGAATTAGTCATCTTGGAATTTTCACTATAGATTTTCATTTGGGATGTTTCAAATAATGAAAATTGGAGGATATAAAGGGGATAAATTCATACAGTAGTGGTAGAAATTTTAGACATTGGTTCAATGTAATTTTAGAGATATGATCCAAGGAAGTATCATTCATGAATCCTCTTGAAATTTTCTTCAAATAGGTCAACTTGTCATTTTCAGTGTAACTTTTCTTATGGGACTTTTCATACCATGAAACTTGGAGTGGAAAGAGAGGAGATATTATTTTTTAAATGTTTCATGCAATAAAATATTGAAGGGGTGGATAATAGATAGTTAGGTGCCTATGGTAAAAAATTTATACTTTGCTTCACTATAACTTTAGAGATATTCTCTATGGAAGTTAGTGTTACCGAATAGTCCTAAAATTAGCTTCAAACAAGTAAATTTAGCATTTTTTCTATAACTTATTTTTTGGGACACTTTAGATTGTGAAAATTTTAGAGATCCAAGGATATTTACATCAGTTCCTTAGATAAAAATTTTAGAATATATTTCAAAATTGAATATGTGGCATGTTGTACAAGTTCATTCTTGAGAAGAGGCCAAAAAAAAAAAGTTATGGGAGAAGAAAAAATGGTGAAGGAGGGAGAAACTAACAAGCCCAATGAAGGTCAAAGAAATAAGTAGGCCTAGTGAATATAGAAGAAAAAATAAATCCTGGGAAATATAAAAGTATCAAGTAGACTCAGTGAAGCGGGTTGCTGCCTACAAATATTTTCCATAGTTGGGATTGCTGGCTCTTGTAGGGTGGTGCCTACAAATATTTGTAACAATTGGGATTGGTGTCTCATGTAGGTTAGTTCTTTCAAATCTTGCAGCATGTTATCACTCCCCCCATCTTCCCAAGGCTAAAAGTGGGATTGAAGGAAGGTAACCACAGACCAGGATTTAGGTCAGGTAGCTAGCCCTATTAGGACTAGAGAGGGCTCTCTCATTTTCACTTTACAGTCAATGGATTGTGTTGATCATGTATGCCCCCTACTAGTTTTGACGGGCAAACAGGGGGCCAAACTATCTCTAAGCTTTCAAGGAATACATTCCAACTGAAAACACAACATCCTTGAGGTTCCTTTATGCCCTTTATCCTTCGATGAATCTCTGTTGATGTTTCCAGTCAAAAACCTCTCTGTTCCTATGAAGAAGAAATGCCCAAAGTGGCCTCCATTTCCATTATTCTTCCTCATTAACCCACTAAGTCATCCAATCTTCCCCCTTTAACCTTACGAACACACTTTGTTTGGTTTAGTATCCCTTTTTTCCCTCTACCGATTCCCTCCTTAGCCTTGTAATCCTCCTTCTCGGCTGAAAAATCCGCTTTTTACTTTGTAAATAGGCCTAGCCCCTTTCGGCCCAGCCCCTTGAGCACTTCCCCTCCATGCGCCCGAGCGCTAAGACCAAGCACTAAGGCCTGGGCGCTAATCGTAATCGCAACTTTCGGGAGGCGCATCTCTGCGTTATACGAAAAAATTCTGATGCGATTGTAGTATGGTTCCATAGACCTTCGCTGCGCTCTGAGCCATCGATCTCTCGGGATCCAACGGCCTAGCGTTAATCGCATCGTGCCCTTCGCTCCTCCCCTTTCACCCCTCTGATCATTTTTGAACCGTCGATCTCCCCCTTAGTCGGGTCCCACCATACAAGCCTGTTCATATGTTTTCGCGCATTTTCCTTTGTTCAAACCTTATGGTTCGCGCTAAATATTATTTCTCTGCCTGTTCTCCACCATTTCCACCACCGCTTCGCAGGCATTCACAGAATTCCTTCGACCACTCCCTGGATTTCTTAATGAGTTTATCACATTGTGTAGGGTTCATAGGAGTGATAGATTCACTTGATTTTCCATAATTAAAGCCACTGTGATTGAAAGCGCAGGGAGATCATTACAGCAGTGGACAAGTGAAACAACATAAATAGATTCAAGGGATTTGGGCTTGTTAATTGAATATTTAGAGCCTAATCCTCTATTCAAAAGGATAAAATATGCATTTTAAAGACCCAAATAGCACACACAACAGCCATATTTGTGTTTGAATATCTGAGGGACGTTTTTCTCCAGGAAGTACATCTTCTCATTAAAGTCTCCATGCCTCCTCGAGCCCTTAAACAGATGAACACACTGACTGAAGTTTCTATGCCTGTCAGTTAGCAATTATGAAGCATGGAGGCCTTGCAGATTTTCCACCTAGTTCATTTATTCCAGAAGGCTAGTGCAGAGCTCCAAACAGCCAGAAAGGACTTCATGAACACGTCCGAGGTCAATCTCGACCTGACTGGGACTCCCGAAGGAGGCTACCGAGTACATACAGCACTATAGAGTCATTAATTAGTATGGGCATGAATGCTTCCACCATCTTGTCTTAATGAGACAATTTAAATGTTCATCATCCACTCCCTTTACTAGTTTTTCTCCTATAAAACTCTCCAAGAACAGATTATTGAGGGGTTCCATATTTTTAGAAAATTAGACAGTAAGAGAATTTTTTATGCATTTTTGTCGAACTTTTATATGAATCCATAGAGCCCGTTGGGTTTCAGTGAGAAGGAGTTCCATCTTTAATGAGGATTCTGGTCTTTGGTGTCTCACAGTTTGTAGCTTCTCCCTTTATGTGTTAGTTTAATTGTTCATTTTGTTTCATCCTCCTTTCTTGTATCATGTTCTATAATGCGAGTGGCTCACTGGTTTTTGGTATGGATTTATCATAGTTGATACCCATGCTTGAACTAGTCAAGCGCTTTAAATATGGCTCAGGCGTGATATACTATTTCACTTTTCACTTCAACCATATTTCTGCTATATTAGCTTCTTTGGGAGGTTATTTTTAAAACGCTATTGTCATGTATGGATTCTTAAATTGGTAAGCCCATTACATGGTGATATTGTGTATCTGGATATCATCCCAATGACAGTTAGTATTATCTCAATCTTTCATACGTAGTAATCACCTTCTGATTATTTATTTCTGTGAGGTATTTTCGAAACGACCCTCTTTACAGTAAGCTGCCTCTGAATTTTCTGATGCATTTTTATTAGAATTCTGCACATTGACTCTGCAGTATTTCTTTCCCTGCATCCCTTTTCTGAAGGTTTTGGTCCCATTCCAGTTAACCTCCCTATTTACAGGAGATAGCATGAGAGCCTTTTGTTGATAACTCCCCCTGTTATATCACACGCTCCTTGCTATGTAAGATGTCCTAGGAACTGGTCTTTCACAACTCAAGGCTGTCTCTAGGGTCAACAACAGATTGAATAAATATCTATAGATCTTAGGCTAGGTATGTAAGCTCAGTAAATATAATTTTTTTTTGATGTTTTGAGTGCTCGATAGGAATGTTAGTGAGGAGGCTAGGTCTATGGTTTTTAGGTCTGAATTCCGAGGTCCATTTGCAGATAATGTGTGAGGAAAGATAGGTAGTTTGAAAGCATGCTTAATTGGTCATTGAGAATAGGATGAAGTGATAGAGAGTCTGAATGAGCACTGAGGTGAATTCATACATTTAGAAGTAAATAGACATATCATGTAAACCTTGTCTAAAAGAGAGCATGAACATACATGATTTTTTCTTATAAAATTACAAGATAAACAGATGGAAAGATGTATCTGAAAGAGTAAAATATATCATTTAACATGAATAGATAAAAATACATAGGAATAAAAAATGCTCCAATGCATACCACAATATTCTCAACACAATTTTTGCAAGACTATCTTTGATTTCATTCCAAAATGTTGTTACAATAGCTCCACTGCAAAATAAGACTATCCAACCCAAAAAAAGAGTAAATAGAGTCTACGTATAGAAAATATGAACCATTACACCTCATCAGGTCAAAATACCATCCAAAATGCATCATAAATACAAGACGTGAGTCCTTTCCTAGATTCTAGGGATGTTAGAAACGATTCCTTAAAATTCAGCTATGAAGTAGGAGTGTGTGTCCCTTATATTAAATTAAATTATCGCTCACGTAAGAGGAAAAAAATAACTCAATTACTCTAATTTCAACTCATAGGACACCAAAACATCGAATTCCTGAAATTATCTGAGATTGACAAGTGTCTTGAGTAATCCAATGCAGATGTGTAACATTTCTGACTGAAGCATAACATAATTTTATAGAATCATAGCAGAAGTTTACAGCCATTTTTGAAGCACTTTTAGGATTCCAATTCAAATTATGAAAGAATGGTCAACTAGACATGTGTGTTTAGTTTCCAAAACATATTTAATTTTACAAAATGGCCCATGGAAATGCCTTCAAAAATTCATTCTCCCAAGGTTACTCCAGAAGCGTAGCAAGACCTCCAAAAAAGTGGCAGAAGAAGAGAAAATGAGTGGTTTTTTAGGCTATTTTGTGGGTCATGGGATAAACAGCCAAGGAAGCTTTAGCCAAAAAATCTAAGCTATCCTTCTCTTTAAGCTTCATTTGAGTTTATTTTAGCCTTTTCTTTAATTGTTTTAGCCTTACTTGTGAAATTGTGCTCCTGGTGCCATAGTGGTTTTCCATGTGTCTTTGGAGGTTATTGTCCCTCGTAGCTCTCTTCAAGAGCTTCTCAAAATTTTAATTTACCCTTTCCAACTAGAATTATCTGTCTTGATTGATCTCCATAGTTATTAGCTCATCAATGGTTAACTTTTTAGGTGGATGAGATGACTATCCTTCTAGTTCCAATGCCCTTTTGAGGCCTCTTGTCTTTGGCCTTCTTAGCTTTGTTTCAGTCTCCATGTCTTGAATTTGATCAAAAAATATGATCTTCTTACCTTTACCTTTATCTACCTCTAGGTCTGTCTTAGGTTTGATTTATAACAGCTACTTCACCTTCAATTGAAAATTCTCTTGTTGTAGGAAAGAGATTTGAGAATTAGAAATGGAGAAAATATCCCTCAACTCTGTTACTTCCTCATCCATCTCCCTAATGATATACTCAGTTTATTTTATCTCAATATGTTCTACTACCTCAACCTCCAATGGTGTTGGTTCACTATGTTGGTGCAAACATGTTTCATATTGATGCATGAGAGGTTACTCATCTATTTTACTTTGTTAAAAAATAGTGTCAATTGTAAGTATACTTTTGGTATATTTGGGCACAAATTCTTGTCTCTTTCCCTTCTCATAGGTATGAGTGAAATCAAAAACCCTAGGAGCCTTTGAAATCTGTGTTTTCATGCTGGAAGGACCAACCTCCAATAGTTGTGTTGACATTGATGGTGATGGTGTGCTATGCATGACAGGAGGGCTAGTGGTGGGTGTTGCTGCTACTCTTTCCATGAAGGTTTCCCAAGTCATGTTGACGTATGAAAGTTGATGCAACACAATGAACTTGACTAGACCATGGTGAAAAATACTTGGGCATTGATATTTTTTTCTGCTATGAATCTTCTCATTGATTTTTGTCAAACTCATGTACAAGTAATGTGTCAAGTCAAGTGATTTGATAGAGGTGAAATGCATCAACAACCTGATATGGAACCTATACAACCTGGAAAATTTTCCTTCACATTTGAAATACTTCAATATTAACATCATAAGAGGAGCATATTTTTTAAGGAGGTGTTAGAAAGGAAAGAGGTACTCTAGTTCCTCTCTAGCATGAGGTTTGAGAAATTGTTTGTAATCTTCAAGGTCTAACTCAATGCCCTTGAATCAATTTTCTCCATGACTAGGAATACTTGTTGTTGAAGAAATCACATCTACTGATAGGTTATACTCTACACCTGCAATGATGACCTTTCCCATGTTGAGATTATAGGCAAATAAGCTTGTAATTTGAAGATGATATCCTTCCTCCATGCTCTTCTCACAGAATCTGAAACACTTGGTGCTCTCAAAACATCTTTTGGCCAAGGGTGAAGCATTGATTTCTTGCATGGTGAAGGGTTATAATTTGAGGTGGTGCCCTCCCTTGAAGTTTTCTTCTCACTCTCCATATTTTATATCAATGAAAGGATGAAACCCTAGTGTGTAGATGGGATGGGTATGTGTAATGTAATTTGGGAAAAACAGAGTATACGGATCGGGTAGACTTGGAGGGTGAGATGAAGGGTTTTGAAGCCAAGGAAAATTTACAAAAAATTGAGGAGATAGGATTTGATGTTGGCTCCATGATATGAGTGAAATCAAGTGAAATGTAAGTGAATAAGGTGGTCAAATGAGGGAAACACAAGAATTTCCCTATTTAACACTCTGAAAATTCGCTAGAAATTAGGGTTTTGTGAAAATGGCTCTTAGGAAGGATATGGATGGTGGGAGATGGGAGTATGATGTATGTGGTAGGTTTAGGATAATGTTAGATGGGAGGGTTAGGGTTTATTTCACTAGAATATTTCAATGATATGAAGAAGTGAAAATATAATGGAGTATGGAGTGAGAATGAAAAGTAATAGTGAGCTTGATAGTTTGACCATTGGAGGGTATAAGAAGTTGAATTACTATTGTAAGAGTTATAAGAACTTATTCCAACAAGCCTTGAGCTTGTTAGAGTGGCTTACGAGCCCAAAAACCAAAAAATGAACTCTTTCAAGAAGTGTAACACTGTGTAGCAGAAGCGTAATAGCTGCTTCCAGAAGCTTAGCAATTGTACTAGAAACGTAAAAACTAGTTACAAAAGCATAACACTGCCCAAAATAAGTGGAACAAAAGTTACAAAATCATAACGCAATGGCTCCAAAAGCATAACACGTGTTCTAGAAGCATAAAAAAGGGCTTCAGAAATGCAACAAAGGGCTTCAAAAGTGTTACAACGTGTTCCTTGGAGTAATTTCTTGCCTTTGTTTTGAACCCTTGACCACTAAGGATTCAATGGAGGTAAGAGAGGAGCTCTACCAAAAAATTAAAAAGAGAATAATGAGCTTGGATGAGCTTATTTTGTCCTTTATAAGCTTTGAAATGACTTTTCTAATGTCGCGTAGTGAAAAAATAAGACAATTTTTCCTTTTGAAATATTTTTACATTAAAACACATTTTTAAATAAGACAACTTGTCTTAATTTTTCCTCCTAAGTATGCTAGCTCCCTTTTAAAAGAGTTATGAGTAAAGTGAAGGATTTTTTTCCTTTTTTGATGACAAATTAGACTTTTTCAAAGGAAAAATAATGACACCTAGACAACAGACCTAGATGAGATGGAGTGAATGACCTAAGTCTTCTAAATGATAATGAAAGTGGTGAGCTTTAAAGTGATGATGGCCATGGATGAGATGATGGGAGAAGCAATTCTGACCTAGACTCCTTTAGTGACCAAAATTTATTTTGAAAACTTGTTTGAAAAGACCAAAAATTTTGACCTGTGACCAGTAGGAATAAAATTGAAAGAGTATGTTTGATCACTGACATATTGACACTAACATTGGCTCTAGTTGGGGATGGTAGCTACTTCAAGAGGTGTCAAGAACACCATGGATCAGGTAGCCTTACCATTGGGCAATGGAGTCAAAATTGGAAATTGAAAAAACTTTGATAAACTTGAAATGATGAAATAAATTTGGAAATGAATTTGACTAAAAAAAATGACTTGACTCTAACTTGAAAATTGATTGAAACTTTTTGAAATTTTTGAAAGAAAACATGAGATGAATGTAGAAGTCTCATGGCCTTCTCCTCAAGCTTCAAACTTCTGCAACAACTTCCTTATTGCTAGGAAATAAAATTAAAATGATATGTACAATGAAAGTGGACTTCATCTTCAATGATCAAGTAAGGTAATGTGTGAGGAACCTACCACTGATTGGTCGTCCCAGAACCTCTTGCCCTTCAATATCCTCTAATAAAAATGCTTTAATACCTCTGAATGCAGTGATATTGTAAGGACCTTTCCATAGATTATCAAACTTTCTATGCTTACCTTTGTCTTCATTTTGGGCATAACAGTGAAGAACAACATCTCCAATATTTAAATAATTAGCTTTTGTCTTCTTATCACAAATATTTTTTATTTTCTCATGAATATTTGAAGTGTGACTAAATAATTTATCCCTTGACTACTATAGATGAATCATTTGGCCGCTACTTCATTGGATATCATTCGGTTCTCTTGGAGAATTTTCATCACTAGTACAGCTAAAGAAGTAGGGAACATAGTGTCAACACCATACACAAACTAGAAAGGTGACATGATGATTGATATCTCCGTGCTAACTCAATCCACCCATAGAGAAATGGTGAGTTTTTTGTGCCAATTTCCCTTTTTTTCTTGTAGCATCTTCTTGATTATGTTCACTAAATATTTATTTGATGATGCAGCCATCCCGTTGCCTTGAGGATAGTATGATGTATAATGACCAAGCCTAATGTGATACTTCTCACAAAATTCAACCATTTTCTTGGACTTAAAGGCAGATCAATTTTCAATAATGATTTTGTATAGACAGCCAAAACGAGGCAAAATATTGTTCTCTAAAAACTGAATAATGACAGTGTTAGTAGCTTGCCTCGTGGGGATGGCTTCAATCCATTTAGTGAAGTAATATGTGGCAGTAATTATCCATTTATGATGGGTTGATTATGGAGGATGGATCTTGCCAATGCATGTTGGAATGGCACTTGCACTTCAATTGGTTTTAAGGGAAAGGGAAAGGGCTTTCTCTTTCCCTAAAAGATTTTACATTCATGACATCTCATGATCATTTTATAGAAATCAGAGAATAAAATTGGGCAATAGAAAATTTCCCTCGAGATCTTGTTAGTTTTATTCTTCCAATAAATATTACCACCATATTCACCTTTATGAAATTCAATCATCACTTTTTCAACTTCTCCTTCAACCAAACAATTCAACAACACTTCATCTGGATATTTCGAATACAAGAAATTATTAAGGATGCAATACTTAAGAGCTCTCAACTTCAAATATCTAGCCTTATTACTTGGCGAGCCAGAAGGAGGATTCAAGTGTTTCAAAACATGAACTATATTAGTATACCAAGGCGATGAAGAAAAAATTTCAGATACCTCAGGTAATGTTTCAGCCTCTTGCTCCTTAAATAATGCGGCAATAAAATTAATGTTCAAAGCATGTATACTTGAATCTTCCATAAGATTTTCTAGGACATGTACCTTGATCAGCTTTGTAGGCTTGATCTCCAAGTCATACTCCAACATAGTAGTGATCTATTTACCTTGTTTCCCTTCGGGATCATTTTGCATAAGCACATCTTTGACAGCAGCGTTTCGGACATGCGCAATGACATGAGAGTGGATAATATAGACCCGAAAGTCCTTTAATTCTTTAACTAATTCCAAGGATTTTTTTATAAAGGATGTTGTACTTCAAGGCTATGTCTTTATGGTTCTACTGAAGAAGGTGATGGGTTGCTCCATGTTTTGATTTTTCTTTTGCATAAGGACAACAACTAGAGTGTGCTTTGAAGAAGACCAAGACATGATGAATCAACTGTGTAATATGGACTAATAAGAATAAGAGCATGATATAAAGCTAATTTAACTTGATTGAATGAATTATTCACCTCCTCATACCATTTTACTTCACTATCTTTATTCAACATGTCTGTAATTGTCCTTAATTGTTCAACAAGATTAGGGACAAACCTTCTAAAAAATTTGATTTTTCCATTGAATAACTTGATTTCCTTTTTTCTCCTAGGACAGTCCAGGGTCTAAATTTAAGGATATATCCTAATTCCATCTTTGGATATGATATATCCTAGCAATTTACCTTCCTCCATAGCTAAAAGGATCTTCTTTGGGTTCAGCGATATGCTAAACTTTTTACATCTCTGAAAAATCGTTTTCAAGTGTTGTAAGTGTTGCTCATATGTCTTCGAAAAAATAGTGATGTCATCAATATAGATGACCAATAAGACATCATTTTCATTGGAAAAATCAATATCCATTTCTCGCTAAAAATTAGCCCTGCATTCTTCAATCCGAAAGGCATTTTGGCATACATGAAGGTGCCCCATGGTGATGTAAAGGTTGTCTTTTCTTGGTCAAATGGATGGACTAAAATCTTATTATATCCAGAGTATTCGTCCAGCAATGAAAATATGGAAGATCCAACTACCCTTTGTAGAATATGGTTCATATTTTCTAATGGGTAATTGTCTTTCAGTGACACGTTATTTAGATTTATGAAATCTATACACAAACTAATGTCTCTTGTCTTCTTTCTCACTAGAACTAGATTAGACATCCAATTTGAAAATTGAAGTGGAACTATAATACCAGTAGTAAATAATATATTTACCTCCTTTTGAATGGAGGGCGGAAACTTGGGATTAATTCTACTTAACTTCTCGCAGAAAGGTTTCTGATCCAACTTTAATGGAATTGCATGTTGGATTAAATTCTTATCGTACATTTTAAAATTAGAATATTCCAAAGAAAATTCATCAACAAACTGAGACATAAGCGATGCATATTTACCTTTCATTTTTGCACTCAAGGATTTTAAAATTTTGACCATCTTTGGTTTTTATAGATTGCCAATATTCCACTCCCAATTTTTTTGGTAGCATGGTTGGTTTGCGTGCAACATCGTCTTAATTGAAAAGCTCCTCCAAAGGTACTAAACCTCTTGGAATGGAATTGTATTTCAAATGAAGCACTTGGATCTTTACTGTATGGAATTCCCAGTCATCTTCATAGCACTGGTTATCCATTTTCAAATTCACAAATTCCTCTTCTGTCTACAAGAATTTGTTGATATTTTTATCATCTTGAAATATTGAGGTATAAAGAGAATCAGAAATAACATTTTTGTCCCTTGGGATCAATGAAAAAGTATACTCAGTGAAGGTCTTGAGGATATATAACACTCTGTTTTGGTAATCTCGCATCCTTGGAAGCTTGGTCTAGTATTCCCCTTCGACTTTTTTTATTACTAGCTCAGAGTCATCATACACATAAATATTCTTAGCACCTAACTTCTTGAGAATTTTCAGACCGGCTATTAAAGCCTCATACTTAGGTTCATTGTTTGAATAGTCAAAATCCAACTTAGAAGAGGACATTTGAACATTGGGAGGAATTTTTAGTGACCGATTTATAGGGCTTTGAAACCACACTTCAATGCCAACACCTTCCTTACCCAAATCTCCATCGAAGTCCATGGTCCACAAAATACTTTCTTCATCAGGAAGCTACAAATCGAATGACTAAACTTTACTTGCTTCTTAAGAGAGTTATGTTGTACCAAAGATTTCTATTTCTTTCATTGTTTCATCTCTTTTTTGGAATGATATGCTTGGTTCCAAATCACTTGTAATCTTTTCATGAATTTCTACATTTTCCATTTCTAAAAAAAAATTGAAAACTCAGAATTTTATGCTTTCTCTTCAATCAAAACTTCGAAAGATGTTGAAAATTCATCATTCAATAATACAAAGGATTATAAATCTGCATGGATAGCTTGTATGGGATGATTATTAGGCTTCTCTCAGCTATTGATCATGTACTTAATTTTACTTTCTTGGTATAGTTTCCTGAGTTGCTCAAATACGGGAATGGTAGCATATGAAAATTCAAGTTTTAAGGTACCTCTAATCTTTTCTCCACATTACTGGGAGAGAAATCCATATTTCGGAGGGATATCAGCAAAAAAAACATGCATGAGGACATTCTTGGCAGGGATTTTCTCTAAATATACTGCTAGGTCCTTAATGAGGCCAAGACATTTCACTCTCCCTGAATCAAATGAATAAATATCATGATAATATCTTGTGATATCCAATCCTAATCTATCCATAATGGATTTGGACATAAGGTTCTGAGAGGCTCTAGAATCAAGCATGGCATTATGGAGGATAAATTCATGGATTTTGAGGCTTAAATAAAATGGAGGGACCTCACTATCTTCTAGATCACCATTAAGAACATGACCAAATGGAAGCTTCGGATGATCATCACTTACATTAACCATGTCAGAAATTTGATCCACTCTAAGAAACATCGCTACTTCAACTTTTTACTTTCTTGACTATTTTAGTTAGAGGAATGGAGACATTGAATTTGGAAATTTCATTTTCAAGACTAAAAAGAGCATATCCTTTTCTGCCTCTTTTAATGGTGCATATTTATTTTCAGGCTGATCTTTGTGTGAAGTCTCCTTCTTCTGTCCCCCATATTGGACTTATTTATCCTTTCTCTGACCGCTAGAGGAAGCTTCATTGCCTTTAGCATGATTAGGAACAATAGTTCGTTTGTCTTTACATTCATTTGGAGCAACAATTTCTTTATGATGAACATATACTTGAGCATTCTTTTTTTTCTGACTGGAGGTTATAAGAACATTCCTACTCCTCAAACCATATTGTCTATGCACTTGAGAAAGAGAATTCTAACATCCCCTTTAATAATATTCCGTCTGCAGTGATAACATGTCATCATTTGACAAGACATATTGATGATTGTCCGGTGCACAAATTTTTGCAGAAAACTGATCTTGTTCAGTAAAGAAAATAGGTTGTTTCTTTTCCTCAAATAAATTATTCTTTCCACAAATTTATTCTTCATCTTCTTCATCAAGGCCTTGTTGAGGCCTCCGAATTCCGATGCCAAAGCATGGGGGAAAACCACCCGGTCCAAACCTTGAAACAACTCCTTTTCCATTTGGTGTAGTGGCTCTGACTGGGGATAATGGGACCAGTTTCCCAATAAGGATGATTTTGAGGGTGTGTTTTGATTATATAAAATGTAAATGGAGGATTATTTTAATCTATCATATGCATATATCTAAACTATTTATTCTACTATATACCTGGGGTGTTTCTTCCTTTATGCGATCTAAAGAGATATCCTTCAATTGTTAGTAATATAGATCATTTAATAGTTGAAACAGATGAAAATTATGTAAGATGATTCTTCTAAAAAAATAGTTTGACTAGAATAATTGTGAGAATTATATCACATTCATATGTGTGATTATAGATTCAATAAGAAATCACAGACAAATATTAGAACGGAAGTGCATGTAACATTCATCTATATTAACGTTTCAAACATATAATGCAATAAAAAGATGGTTGTCAATCTATAAAGAAAGACTTAATAAAAGCGAATAAAAATACCATATGTATGAAGTTATACTTATGTAAATTGTGATTAATTGATCTACTCCTCTTCACTTTCAAGCAATTTAAAGAGTACAGTAGTGCAACATCAGTTAAACAGCTTTAATTTTCAAAATATAACAGATGTGTTCCCTTAATTCATCAATGCATTCACAAACCTACAATAGTGCATTCTTTGCAAACATTTTTGACAAATTTCTGGACCCTTCTCTAAATGCATGAGAGGGGTTTAAATACTAAACTAACAATGCTCCATAATATATTATTACAAAAATATAGAGAAGGTTTCAAACAAACATCCTCGTAAGACTAACTTAAGCTACAATCTAGGAAATAAAGTAATAATATGATTTATGAATTTCGCCCTTTCTTTTGGATTTGGTCATGAAGTTGACAAATATCTATCATAGGCTTGAGCTGAGCTAGCTATGAAATCCTTGATCTGACCTATCCCTTGAATACTGTGTTTGAAAGTAATGGCTGCGATATTCTTGTTAAATCTGTTAAAGACTGTAGGATCTCGTATTGATGATAAGGTTTGATCAGAAAATTCCAATAATTTTCTTGATCAAACTTATTTACCTTTTTAATTATTTCATCCCGCATTTCTGATTTTTTGACTCCACTATGTTTCTAGTTGTTTTACTTTTAAGAACACTTTAGACATGTACTCTTTGAGAATTTCTACTTTCACCAGTTGTTCACATACAAATTCAATAATTTCCTTTGATAATTTTGATGTTTTCACCACAGATTTCTCTGCTTTCTTGATTTGTGCTTCCCAATATTTGAATGTGATCTCCTTATGAAACTTATATACCTGGGGTATATTAGCTTCCTTTCCTGAGTCTGATGCTTGCCACTGAATGTGTTCGTTGATTTTCTTCTCGAGCTTCTCACATTCAAGTTTTTGGATAGCTACTTGCTGGATCAGTATGTCATTTAAGTCACAATAAGAGTCAATAATAGAATCTCGTTGGAAAAATAATTCATGTTTTTTATTTAACTTATCATTTATGTCCAATTTTTATTTTATGAATTTCTCTAATTACGGTTTTCTTTGTAACCTGGTCATTTCTAGTTCCAGTCATGCTTGCTTCTCAGTGATTTCTTTTTGATGCTACAATTTTAGCTTTTCAAAATCCTTTTGAAATTGGGTCATATTTGATTTCATTTTCTCGCTAAAATTATAATTTTCTTCGTATAATAGCCTCTCTAGTTCTTTCATTAGGCCAAAAGTACCACAGTGTAAAGGTAAATTAGGCCAAACAACCTTCTTAGCATATTTCATTTGTTTAGTAATACCATTAACAAGCTGGTAGGCTATCTCTCTTGCATGTAAGTTATCAAGAACATAATATGGTAGGATGTGGCGAGAAGCATAACGTCCAAATACTCTGAAATATGTAAAACTCTCCTCTGAAAACCATTTAACCATAGAAAACATATCTGAACTAGCCTCTTCAGAAACACTAGGGGCTTTCCTATTAAATATCATATGGTGCATAGGCAACAGGACTCCATGATTTTTTTTATAAAAATGCAGATGGAAGTCTGAATCCCAAAGGGCTCTATTGTAGATGTGGATTGGGGTAGGGTCTTGGGTAGTCCATTTCCATCCCATGGTAGGAAAATTAGAAGAAAAGCAGATTTCATCCATGACATAGGCAGACATATAAAAGGGAGGTATTTCTCTAGATGAAACACTCCTTTAATTCCTATATTCTGTAATATGTTTGGCTAAACTATAAAATAGGATATTTTCCCAATTCATAATTAAGGAATTGACTATTGCATCACTCAATGGGTCCCAATCTACTGAAAACATAGTGGTATCAAGTTTGGAAAACAATATACACAACATACCGGTGACATAGCAATAAGGGGAAGGAATTTGGGCAATTGGGTACATACCGATTTTATCTCGCTTTAGCTTACCCTGGTCTTCCTTCCATTATTTGATGACCTTCATGAGTTCCTGATGTTTTGATCTAAAGCTTTGTAGAAAAGCCTTGTCATATTTCTGCTGCAGGGAGGGTAGATGGTACATTTCTTGTAAATATTCTGCCCTGAAATACCCTATTTTTTCTCCCTTCGAATCCTTGAATTTTCTGTCATTTATGCTTAAGTGGTCAATTACCCACTTAACCATGTCTATGTAAGGGAGAATTTTTGGCCTTATGACTACCTTGTGGACGAATGAACAAGCAGCATCAAAGTAAGTTGCGTCTGAAGTAGTTGTTGTGCTTGTTGTAGCGACTTTAGTTATTACCCTTGGATATTCGTCTTCTAAAAGCTTATACATTGCCTCCCATGATGAACTTCTGCAATCCTTATTGCAGGTGGTGTCTTAAAAAAATGGATACATGTCTGAGTCTTCAATAGATAGTGTTTGAACAATCTCTTTGCCTTTCTTGTTCATTTCAATCTTCGTCACTCTGTTAAAAGGTTTCCTGATTTCAAGTAAACAGAGAGAAAATTACAAGTATAGAGAATAGACAGACAAATATGTCGTTTATATCAAACATGCACGAATATATATGAATATATTAAATATGATATTAATCATCGATAATCATTTCAAAATAAAATCTCTTACACCTTCGCACGAAATAGCTATCAATCAACTTAAGTCATTAGATCTCATATTTTGGTTCGATAGGACATAACTCATTTCGCATGCTTGAGTAATTCAATTCCATTCATTTGCATATCGTAACATATAACCTTTATTGCTTGTGATGTTTACCCATAAATTCAGTGAAATGTGATTTACGCAAATCACACATCGCAAGTCTTATGCAGTAATGAATTCGCTTTTGGTTAAGTTGTGCAAAATGTGAATTGTGCATTCAAGAAGTCAAGCGGCCGCACTTTATGGGACTTTTAGAGCTTTATGAATTTCAAGTCTTTTTAGTTGTAAGTTATGTGGTTTGCAATGCACACTAAGGAATAAAGAGGAAAAACTAAAAGAAAACTTTATTTCCTATGTTTTTGGTTTTTAAAGATAAAAATAAATTTCATATTTATTTCTAAAGGGTCCCCATTTATTAAAATAAATGAGGGGTGTTGTATAGCACAACATTTGGCGATTCACTTGCGAGAACCAGCTGTCGCTGACTAACTTTTTGAAAATTCTAAAACTCTTTGAAATAAAAATAGTTGCAGGAATGAATTTCAAACAAATAATATCATACTAAGAAATGAAATTTCTCTTATTTATAATTATAAGAATCCCTCTTTTAAATATATAAGTATGAGAATCTATATCAGTGTTTACTCGGTTTGAAAAGATAAATCAAGTGGCTCTTACAGGTCAGCTTTATAAATATTTACTCATTTATCACAGGTAGAGTCTATGTTCCAATAAGCAATTTAAGCTTTTGGTAGGGTTACCTTTCACCTAGCAAAGATTCATTGTCCCATCCAGTGTTTCTTACAAATTTCAAAAATAAATTCTAATTTTTGAAACTTTTATTTTTGTATCATATTTTTATTTACTTAAAAGCCATTGTCTTGGCTTGGTAACCAAATGATGACAATGACATTCACTAGTTGTAATTAAACTGATCAAACTGGCTCTTGATGAGACCCCTTGTCCTCTTGATATAATCTCAAGTCATTACCCGGGTTTTTTAGGAAGTATTGGTAATGTTAGTTCATCTATTTCCTTATGAAAATGGTAAAAAAGCTCGTGATGAGACTTTTTATCATTTAATTTTTTCTAGTTATAATCTTTTTGAATTTCTTTCAAAAATTAATAAGTTTTCCTAGATGGGGTGAATCATTGGTCCTTTTTAGGATTCTGGATGATAATGTTGAGTTTTAGATTGATTTTATTTAAAAGAGTCTTTACTATGTTAAATATAATTTTCTTGACTAGTAACAGAATAATCATGCTATAAATAAATAATTTCATGAGAGAATAAATAATTTCAGTGAAATTGCATCTTTCAGTGAAAATAGAATCTATTTTCCTTTCAAATCTTTCAATTGTTTCCTTAGCACTTCCCATTTCTATAAGAGATAATAAAAAAGGATTATCTGAGATTTTATTTTGAAAAGCCAAAAATTAATACTAAGCAACTTTTATTTTTCTAAGGAAAAGAAAAAGACACTAGTATACAAGGAATATAAGGGGTTACCTCCTATGAAAAGTATTTTTTCAAAATATTCCCATTAACAGGAAAAGAATATTTTTTTTCTGATAGATCTTGCAATAAGAATGTTGATGGGCCTATTTCTTCAATTATTTGAAATGGACCTAGCTAGAGTTTGAAACTTCGTGTGTTTACCTTTTTCCTCATGCACTTTGTCCCATTTCAATACCAGACCACCAATTTGAAATTTTTTTGGAGTAACTAAAGTTGAAACAAATGAAGCGTTTACTATATGTTGATTATGTGCATGAATATGTTTAGCTTTTCCTCTTTCTTCTTCTAACTTAAGAATTTTTACACTGTCTATGTTTTAAAGAAGAAGTAGGAGATTCATCAATAAATTGTCCTAAGGAAAGAGAGGGAATAGCTATGTTGGTGGGAAGTACAACTTATTTTCCATAAAAAATATTGAATGGAGAAGTGCCAATAGAATCTTTTTGAGTTATTCGATCTACCCAAAGAGAAAATATTAATGAATTGTGCCAATTTTGTTGGTTTTGATCAATAGTTCTTTTGATTATTCTAATCAAGTTCTTGTTTCTAGATTACGCTAAACCATTTCCTTGCAGGTAATAATTCGCAGAATACTTTAAGTTTAAAACCTCTTTTGATTTAAAATTCCATCATAGCAGTTCCTGAGAAGTAAGGTGCATTATCAAACATTAAAGCGGTGGGTAAGCCAAATCTAGTTTTGATATTTTGGTCGATGAAATCAATGATATTATCAGAGTTGGCTACCTTTAATGGAATTTATTCCACCCATTTAGTAAAGTAATCTATAGTTGTGAGAATATAAATATGATGTTTGGAAGAGTTAGGAATAATCTCACCAATTATATCTAATCCCCATTGTTCAAATGGTTGTTCGATATTGACTGATTGTAATGGAAAGGCTGGCTTCCTTTGTCTTCCAGATGTACTTTGACACACTTAGCATTTTCTTGCATATTCATGAGCATCTTTGAAAAGTGTAGAAAAATAGTAACCTCCATGCAGGATTTTGTGTGTTGGCATCTCTCCTCCAAAATGTCCTCCAGCTGGTCCATCATGGAGTTCCTGCAAGAATTTCTCTGCTTTAGATGTTTCTACGCATCTTGAAAGTACATAATCAAATTTTTTCCTAAACAATACATGGTTTATTAGTTCATATTTCTTGGCCTTTAATCTCAAAGCCCGTTTTGTTTTGTAACTAAGTTGATTCATATCATATCCATTCTTCAAATATAATATGAGATCAGCATATTGAGGATGTGCATTGTTGAGTCTTACCTTTGATATTTGCACATTGTTACCTAATTCTTCCTCTAATGATAGATGGGATGCTCCTGTAAGCATTCTGCAAAAACCTTGACCTCTAAGAATTTTAGAGGGTCTAATTTCTACATCATATTCTTGTAAAGCAGTGACCCAGTTAGCCCTTTTCTATCCTAATTCTCTTTGCATCAATAGTTGTCTCACTGCAGAGAATGGAACTATGATTTTGGTGTGAGTTTTTAGGAGAAATGGCCTGAAATGTTTTATAGCCTTAAAGACAACAAATTCTTGCTTTTCGACAGATGTGTAATTTACTTCTGCACCTTACAAATTGGAACTGAAAATGATATTGGTGCTTCAATTTGTTGGTCATTAAGCTGTGTTTAAAAACAATAGTGTATGATGTATCTAATGAAAACGTGTATAAATTAAAAGGATTAATAAAATTGGGGGTTTTCAAGAATGGAGCATTGACAATGGATTGTTTAATCAAATCAAATGCTTCTCTTTCATTACGTCCCCATTTAAAGACAAAAATTTTCTTAATCATGTTCTGTAATGGTAAAAATATTTGCCAAAAGTCAAGGAAAAATCTTTTAACAAAATTTATTTGCCCAAGAAATGGTTGTATAGATTTCTTGTTATGAGGGAAAGGAATTATTTTAATCTCTTCAATTCTTTTAGGATCAATATAGATACCTATTTTTGACACAATGAATCCTAAATTTTTTCCTTCATCTAATGCAAAAAATTGATTTCTTTGGGTTTAAGGAGATTCCATACCTTTTACATTGCTAAAATATTTTTTTTAGGTCATTCACAAGATTGGTTACTTGTTTAGAAAATACTGTAATGTCATCTAAATAAATAACCATTGTTTTATTTATGATCCCCCTAAAAGCTATGCCCATAGCCCTCTAAAAAGTCGCACCTTCATTGATGAATACAAATGGCATCTTTTGATAGGCATAAGTTCCCCACTTAGTCCTGAACTTACTTTTCAATCTTTCATCTGGATGTACGAAAATTTGGTTATATCTCGGGAATCCATCTAGAAAGGATGTAAGTTCAGAACTAGCTACTGTCTATAGTACTTGATCGATGGTTGGTAATGGAAAGTTGTCCTTCTCACAAGCTTTGTTTAAATTCCTAAAATCAAAAACAATTCTAATATCACCATTATTCTTCCTGACAGGTACCAAATTTGATACCCATTTAGAATGCCTAACTGGAAAGATGATTTTTGACTTGAGGAGTTTGTTCAATTATGTTTTGATTTGATTTTCTAGATTTGGATGAATCTTCCTCAATTTCTGTTGTATAGGTTTTTCTTCTGAGATCAAAGGAATTGTGTGTTGAATCACAGAAGTGTCATATGTTTTAAGATCATTGTAATCCCAAGAAAAGACACTTTTTTACATTCTAAACAATTTGATAAATGATAATATTTCTTTCAAAGATAGACCAAGACCTAGATTGACATTTTGAGGTTTTTCATCAGCTCCTAGATTTACTAACTCAAACCTTAAGGTAGAGCTTTGTGTTTTTGAGTTAGTAACTCTTTTAAACCTATCTTTCAGATCATATAGGTCTTCTAACTTGACAATAGCTTTAGGAATAGGATTTTCATCTTGTTCTTTATTAATATGAATGTCATGTTCATTTTCATCCAAAATTTGACTATCATAAGATCCTTCAGATGTCAAAAAATATACGATATCTGAATCATTATTGAATATTCTCCAATTGGTAACATTACCAGGAAATATAACGGGAGTAAACCCTTGGGATGGAATTAGCTCTGATGTTACATTAGCCAGTAGATCTGCACTAGCATTCTACATTCTAGGTAGAGAAGAAATGTTGAAGGCTAAGAAATGAATGGTTAATTATTGGACTAATGATTGGTAATGTTTTAAATGTCCAGAATTACAATGAATGGTATCTCTTACCTGTCTAAAAATGATTTCTAAATCTCCTAGGACTTTTAGATATTTTATATTAAGATTAATGGCTTTGTACAAACCTTGAATCAATGCTTCATATTCAGCTATATTATTTGTACAATTGAATTCTATTCTGTAGGTAACATGGTCTTTCCTCCTTCTGTGTTTATTAAAATACATCGAACACTTGCACCATATTCATATTTAGAACCATAAAAATAAAGAGTCCAAAACAAATAATTAACAAATGTTCTATCTACAAAATTTATACATTTGGAATTATCTGGCTGGGAAAAATTCTCAATTTGAGAAACAACTGCATTATCAAAGAAAGGTGATGGTTAAGCATTGAAATTTCCCAAAAAAGACCCTACTGAGTAGTTTTCAATAATGTTATTATTGAATGATATTTGCTCATTTACTCCTTCTAGATCGTTGATTGTATGCTTCATGAACTTTTCATGGTCAACCCGAATTTGATTTGGCTTTCCATTATATGGTAACCACATATGCGACTAGTCTCTTGTGAAATAACCATAAAGATTTTCAGACCATTCTCGGCTTAAAACTAAGCAATAAAATTTAGGAATATCAACCACCAATATATCAATTATTTGATTAACCTTGGGATTTGATGACAATCTGATGGAAATTGAATTTATTTATCCTACCACCTCTACTCTGGTTCTATCAAGTTGTACTATATGAATAGGGGAACTCTGAGGAGTTATGTTCAACTTAGCACAGAAAAATTTTGGCATTATATTAGAGGAAGCCCCTGAGTCTATCAAGCAATTATGGGCATTTTTATTATAGATCTCATAGGTTAAGAGGAATGGAGGAGTATGAGAGATGGATCGATCACCTATCATAATCAAATCTATAGCATCTATTTTCATTGAATGAGAAGGTGGATTACCCATCTCATTAGTAGCTTGTATTATTACTGGAGTAGGTATGTTTGAAGTAGGAACTGCATTTCACTCTCTTAAGTAATATTTTTTGTTGCTGCTTCAATTTAGTAAGCTTGTGAATTGAAATGTTGGCTCTGGTTTACTTCATATCTTCAACTACATTATACTCAATAGTGTTTAAGACTACCATTGTCTTAGATGCAAGTGGATTATCTGAAGTAATGGGACTTGTTTATGTAGCCTTTGAAGTATGATTTTTGCTTATTTTTTTATCTTTAGGAGGATTTGAAATCTTTTGTTGTTGATTTGGCTGTGTTTCTTCAGTAGTCCTTTTTCTCCTTGTGCTTACAGGTAAAGCTTCATGTTGTTTTTCATTTGGTAGGATGAAATCCCACATTCCATTTAGCTCAAATTCTTCTTCTTCATCATCATCCTCTTCCTCTGTTTTCTCTTCCTCTATATCTTGATCAGATTAATCATTACATATGATATTTGGAGGTTGAGTATAAGAGGATTGACCTTTCTTAATGTTCCTGAAAGTATTT
The DNA here is from genome assembly GCA_034641835.2 of Pinus albicaulis. Lineage (NCBI taxonomy): Eukaryota > Viridiplantae > Streptophyta > Pinopsida > Pinales > Pinaceae > Pinus > Pinus albicaulis. The sequence continues at coordinate 732,483,453 of CM076582.1, forward strand.
TTTGAGCTAGAATTGTCAATGACTTGTTTCTTGATATATATCATTTCATTTGTCATAGTCTTCAAAACGTTTTGAAGGCCTTCTACGTCAAAAGGATATTTTGGAAACTTCCTTTTAGAATCATCCTTCAAAGACACCTTCTTTGATTTTATATCTTCTTGAGAATTATTTTTCTCAAGAGTTTTTATGTGTTTCTCTACAGATAGATATTCTTTCATGTTTTCTTCAAGTGTTAACAGTTTCTCTCTATCAACAAAAAGAACTATATTGGATGGAGGAGATGAAATATACCACTCAATTTGAACTTCTGCACTAGGAACTACATTCATTTAATCTTGAATTGAAATCTTTTATCTTCTCAAATGTTTTAGCTTTTAGATTTGAAAAATCATTGATGAGCATGGTAGTGGTCCTTTCAACCCCAAACTTAGCTAGAAATTGTTCTTCGAACATATTCTAGGTAGTTATAGAGTGGGCAGGCAATGAAAAACACCAGGATCCTAGGGATCCATTTAGAGTATATGGAAATAATCTTACAACGACATCCTCTTCAACTACTCCATTTAGATTGATGGCTAACATTCTTCTACCAGAAGACCATCATTAGGATTAAATTTAGGTAACCATATTTAAGGTGATTTTGGTAAAGCATGAAGAGGAGGAGGCATTTTTACAGCCCCTAGATTGTTCCATTGATTTCTTGCCATTGGATTTTGAATAGGTTGGTTGGGTGGAATTTTATTTGAATAAGAGGCAGGCTGAGTGCTAGGAATAGTTGAAGGGATAGTAGTTTGAGTACTGGAAGTAGTCAAAGTAACACTAATTGTTGGAATGGAAGTTGTGGAGGTGAGTGGAGGTAATGGAGGTGAATGGGATAAGATCTTGCCAGAAATTGACTCTAATTTAGTCCTCTTTAATTTCTTTCGAGTATTATTGGTGGGAAATTAAAAAGGAAGAATTATTGTCTTTTGAGTTTCTGGTCGAGTTAATATTCTTTGAGGTTGCAAAGAAGACGAAATATTGATATCTGATATTTGAGAAGATTCAGGCTTTTCAGCAGAAATAGATACTCTCTCTAACTTTTCTATCAAATATTGAACTTTTGGGGAAGCTTGATAGGAATTAGGTGATAGCATGGGTTGAGTATCACTAGGAGACTTAGGAGAAGAATGATCAACTTTAGATTTTAAAGATTACGATCTAGATAATTTTCGGGAATTTTATGGGGATCTAGATGGAGAGAGACTCTTAGATTGACCTTTATATTGATCGAATATTTTTTCCATTCACAAGGCCCTCCTTCTAGCGCCAGAATGTTGAGGCCTCAGAATTTCGCTGCCGAAACATGGGGGAAAACCACCTGGTCCAGACCTTAAAGTAGCTCCTTTTCCATTTGGTGTAGTGCTCTGACTAAGGATAATGGGACCAATTTCCCAATAAGGATTATTTTGAGGGTGTGCTTTAATTATATAACATGCAAATGGAGAATGATTTTAGTCTTTCATATGCATCTATCTAAACTATTTATTCTACTATATACCCAGAGTGTTTCTTCCTTTATGCCTTCGAAATAGATATCCTTCAACTGTTAGTAATATAGATCATTTAACAGTTGAAAGAGATGTAAATTATGTTAGATGATTCTTCTAAAAAAATAGTTTGACTAGAAGAATTATGAAAAGTATATCGCATTCCTATGTGTGATTGTATATTCAATAAGAAATCAAAGACAAATATTAGAACATGATTTCATGTAGCATTCATCTATAATAACGTTTCAAACGTAAAATGAAATAAAAAGATGACTGTCAGTCGATAAAGCAAGACTTAATACAAGTGAATAGAAGTACCATATGTATGAAGTTCTACTCATGTAAATTTACATTAATTGATTTGATCCTCTTCACTTTCAAGAAATTTAAAGAGTACATTAGTGCAACATCATTTAAATAGCTTTAATTTTCAAAATATAACAGAAGCATTCCATTAATTCATCAAAGCATTCACAAACTTACAATAGTGCATACTTTGCAAATGTTTTTGAAAAATTTCTATACCCTTCTCTAAATGCATGAGAGGGGTTTAAATACAAAACTAACTATGTTCTAAGATAGATTATTACAAAAATATAGAGGAGGTTTCAAACAACCATCCTCGTAAGACTAACTTAAACTACAATCTAGGAAAATAAAGTAACAATATGATTTATTAATTTCTCCCTTTATTTTGGATTTGGTCATGAAGTTGACAAATATCTATCATAGGCTTGAGTTGAGCTGGCTGTGAAATCCTCGATCTGACCTGCCCCTTGAATACTGCATTTGAAAGTACTTTTTGCGATCTTCTTGTTGAATCTGTTAAAGACTGTAGGATGTAGTACTGATGATAAGGTTTGATCAGAAAATTCCAATAATTTTCTTCATCAAACTTATTTACCTTTTTAATTATTTCAGCCTGGATTTCTGCCTTTCTCCTCCACTGTGTTTCTAGTTGTTTTACTTTTGAGAACACTTCAGACGTCTACTCTTTAATAAGTTCTTCTTTCACCATCTATTCACATAAAAATTCAATAATTTCCTTTGATAATTTTGATGTTTTTGCTGTTGATTTCTCTGCTTGCGTGATTTGTGCTTCCCAATCTTTGAATATGATCTCCTTATGAAACTTATCTACCTAGTGTAGATTAGCTTCCTTTCCCGAGCCTGATGCTTCCCACTGAATGTGTTCGTTGATTTTCTTCTCGATCTTATCACATTCAAGTTTTTTGATAGCTACTTGCTGGATTAGTATGTCATTTGAGTCACAATAAGATTCAATAATAGAAGTTTGTTGGAAAAATAATTCTTGTTGTTTCTTTAGCTTATCATTTATGTCAAATTCTTCTTTTATGAATTACTCTAATTGTGGTTGGCTTTGTAACTTGTTCGTTGCTACTTTCAGTTGTGCTTGCTTCTCAGTGATTTCTGCTTGATGCTACAATTTAAGCTTTTCAAAATCCTTTTGAAATTGGGTCATCTTTGATTTCATTTTCTCGCTGGAATTAGATTTTTCTTCATATAACAGCCTCCCTAGTTCTTGTATTCTGTCTTCCTTTTGCTTCAACAACATTCTCACTTCAATAGCTTTATCAACAGTGGCAGTGGCATATGCCCCTACATGCTATGATAATTTAGTTAAATTTTCAGTAGGATCAGATAAGGAATCCTTCCACAAAATGTCAAAAAATTCATCTGTGAGGTTTGAGATTGTTTCATCAGTTCTTATGCTTTTATTCCTCTTCATTACAACCTTATAACTAGGACTGTAGAATATATCCAGTGACAAAAATTCTTCAACTTGTAAGATTATTTGTTCTATAGGGTAGGCCAGTATGATCTCTCGGTCATAAGTTTATGGAACATGCTATAGTGGATTAATAGTTTCCACTATCTGCTGGGAATGTTCAGGTGTATGAAAACTAGTAACTTGATCAACATTGGGATTGGCTTTAGGAGTTTTAATTTCTTTAGAAAACTCATCCCATTCACTACTCAAATTCTTTGTTTGGGACTTTTTTGACTGATCAAGTGTGTCAAGACTGTGTTGAACTTCTTGAGAAGTTGACTCTGTTCCATTACCTTATCTTTTTTCCTGCATCTCTATCTCGTGGATTACCTAATAAATTATCTTTTCTGGGCTATCCTTTCAGGATTTGGATTCACTTTTAGAATGATCTGAATTGTGAGATTGATGCTCTGATTGACCTGATTGATCCTTAGACATGTCTTTTGCTTCATTATCTAAGCTGATACTTGGATTAGGTCTACTTACATCTTCAATAGTTAACAAATTGAGAGGAACTCTATCCAGTCCCTTATTTATGTATATTTGGAAGGCTTCCAAATTATCTTGGCTAAGTTGATTGGATGCAAAATTAATTATATATGAAAACTTTTCCATGCCTTGGAAGAGATCATCAAATCCATCTATTTCCTTTACAAAAGGCTTCATTTTCAGCTCTGTGATGTAATTTTTAATTACATCATTTGGATCATACAACCTCTTTGGTATTACTGCCAAATCCGATATATTAATCTTTGAAACCTCCTTGTAGGCATGGCCAATATCAAAAACTGAAAAATTATCGCACAGTAAAGGGGAATTAGGCTAAACGACCTTTTTAGCATCTTTCAGCTATTTAGAAATACCATTAACAAGTTGGTAGGCTATCTCTCTTACAAGTAACTTATCAGGAACATAATATGTTAGGATGTGGGCAGAAGCATAACTTCCAAATACTCTGATATATGTAAAATTATCCTCTGCAAACCATCTAGCCACAGAAATAATATGTGCACTAGCCTCTTCATAAACCCTAGGGGCTTTCCTATTGAATATCATCTGGACATAGGCAACATGAATCCATGACAAATTTTATAAAAATGCAGATGGAAGTCTGAATCCCAAAGAGCTCTGTGGTATATGTGGATTGGGGTAGGGTCTTGGGTAGTCCATTTCCATCCCATGTTAGGAAAACTAGAAGAAAATAAGATTGCCTCCATGACATAGGAAAACATATAAAAGGGAGGTATCTCTCTAGATGAAACACTTCTTTTATGTCTATATTCTGTAATGTGTTTGGCTAAACTGCCAGATAGGATATTTTCCCAACTCAAAATTAAGAAATTGATGATTGCGTCAATCAATGGGACCCAATATACTGAAAACCTAGTGGTATCAAGCTTTGAAAATAATCTACAGAACATACCAGTAGCATAGCAATAAGGGGAAGGAATTTGGGCAATTGGGTATGTATCGATTTTATCTCGCTTCAGCTTACCCTAGTCTTCCTTCAATTCTTTGATGACCTTCATGAGGTCTAGATGATCTGCTCTACAACTTTGCAAAATATCCATGTCATATTTCTGTTGTGGGGAGGATAGATGGTACATTTCTTGTAAATATTATTTCGTGAAAGACCTTATGTTTTCTCCCTTCGAATCCTTGAATTTTATATCATATATGCTTAAGTAGTCAATTACCCACTTAACCATGTCTGTGTAAGGGAGGATTTTTGGCCTTGCAGCTACCTTGTGGATGAATGAACATGCAACATAGAAGTAAGTCACATCTGAAGTAGCTATCATGCCTGCTGTAGCGATTTTAGTTATTACCCTTGTATTTTCGCCTTCGAAGTCTTATATATTTCCTCCCATGATGAACTTCCACAATCCTTATTGCAAGTGGTGTCTTAGAATAAGGGAGACATGTATGAGTCTTTAGTAGACAACGTTTGAACAATCTCTTTACCTTTCTTGTTCATTGAATCTTCTTCACTCCGTTTAGAGGTTTCCTGATTTCAAGTAAACAGAGAGAACATTACAAGTATAGAGAACAGAGAGACATATCCACCATTTATATAAAAAATGCACAAATAGATATGAATCTATTAAATATGATATTAATCATGGATAATCATTTCAAAATCAAATCTCTTACACCTTTGCATGAAATAACTATCAATCAACTTAAGTCATTACATCTTCGATTTCAGTTTGATACGACATAAGTAATTTCGAATTCTTGAGTAATTAAATGCCATTCATTTGCATATTGCAACATATAACTTTTATTGCTTGATATGTTTATCCATAAATTTATCGAAATGAAATCTGCGGAAATTGCACATCATAACTCTTATGTGGTAATGAATTTGCTTTTGGTTATGTTTTGCAAAATGTGAATTGCGCATTCAAGAAGTCAAGTGGCCGCGCTTTATGGGACATTTAGAGCTTTATATTTATTTCTTTGTTGGCTCGTCGGGTCCACCTAATCGCAAATTATATAAAATTTTATTTATAAGTTTGATTGTTTTTAAATGCGTTACGATGCGATAATGAAACTATAACGATGATTGGAGTGTTTGCAAGTTTTAAACATAACTTCAGAAAATGCTTAGCATGTTTTGCAGCCTGCATGGCTTAATCAATTTCAAGTCTTTTTATTTGTAAGCTATGTGGTTTGTGATGCACACTAAGGAATAAAGTGGAAAAACTAAAAGAAAAAATTATTTCCTAAGTTTTTTGTTTTTAAAGATAAAAATAAATTTCCTATTTATTTCTAAAGGGTCCCCTTTTATTAAAATTAATGGAGGGTGTTGCATAGCACAACAGGCATTCACTGTAATTCTAGTGAAATGGAATATGAATTTGCTGCTGAATTTGTGGATCCTGACCCCTCTGTTCCCTTTGCTCGATCTTGTACTGAGGCTACTAATTTTGACTCCTAAAATTGGGATTTCTAATGGAGGCTTCACTTGTCTATCAGTGATGGAAATTTTAGCCATCATCTTCTCCATGGTCTTGATCAAGGTGTCTAATATTCTCTCTGATGAAGTATATGTTTCCTCTTTGATAGTGACCCTTTTCTCTGTCTTAATTTTAGAATTTTTGATGATAAAATTAGCTTCCACGTTCATTATGTTTCACTACATTTCTTCAATAGTTGATGGGTTTCTTTCCCTCAGCTGATACGCCATGTCAAGATCGAAACCATTAGCGTAATGAAGTAAATCAAGGCCTAGAGGAGGATTAATATTCTCAGGAATTGAATCATATATTTTATTGAATCTAGTAGCAAAGTATTGGAAAAAATTGTTGGGATTCCTTCTCAAGGCATTATACTCAACTGGAATCTACAATGGATTCTTCTTCTCTTCCCATTTCACCATAAACAAGTCAATCATTCGTTGTGAAGTACCTATTGAACTAGCTATGAGAGATCAAAACCATTTCTTAACCTCTCCTGAGAAACTCTATGCATTGATGTGCATCTTGGCTTCGTCATTGTAAATCTCTTCAATATCTATGAAATCCATCACTTTGAAAATGTGTTTATAAGCAGTAATCTCTAATTTTCCATAAAAAGGGGGGAGTCTCTGACCATAGTTCTGAGGTAGTGCAGTGATTTGTTGAGGTAGGATCAACGAAGAAAATCTGTCCATGACTAATGGAGGAGGTCGTGGAGGTGCTCATGGAGTGAAAAATTGCAAAGGTAATGATGTAATGAAAGGAAGGGATGATTATGTAGAAATATGAGAAGGTGTAATGTTAAGTGGTGAATAAAAATATTCTTTTTGATATTGGAAATAATCTCTTTTTGAAGTTTCTTGAAACTTACCCACCAAGCATTTAAGTTTGTAGAAATTAGACCAGAATTCACTATAAACTTCGGAATAAAAAGACTCAGAAAATGGTGCAAAGGTCTAAAAATAAAAAGGATGAAAGATATTTTGTGAAAGAAAGGTTTCAGACTTATACCTAAACAAATATCTTTCAGACTTTGAATTATATAACAAATCTTCTGAAACAAATTTCGTAGGCAAGGAATTTGATTTGAAAAATGGAGAAATAGCTCTTCCAACTTTATGAGACTTGTTTTTATGATCTCTTAAAATAATCTTAGTGTAATTCACAATTGGTGAGGGATTTTAGTATGTATTTTACCTAGTATGTCTTTTAGGAGTGATTTTAGATAAGAACTTTGGACTTTGGCTCAAATTTAAGAGTTCAGTCTATTTTGAATGCTAGATCTTGTCACCTACAATCCTAACCTTTAGATGACTAAAGAAATATTCCCATGGGAATTTTTGTAATCGCTCCCCGGCAACAGCCCCAAAAAAATGTTATTGCTCCCCCCAACTTCCCAAGGCTAAATGTGGGATTGAACGAAGGTAACAATAGACCAGGCTTTAGGTCAGGTAGCTAGCCCTACTAGGACCATAAACGGCTCTCTCGTTGTCACTTTGTATTCAACGGATTGACTAAATATCTATTGATCCTAGGCTAGGTATATAAGCTCATTAAATAGGATTTTTGTTTGATGTTTTGAGTGCTGGATAGGAATGTCAGTGAGGAGGCTAGGTCTAGGGTTTTTAGGTTTGAATTCCAAGGTCAATTTGCAGAAAATGTGTGACGCTAGGTAGGTAGTTTGAAATCATTTTTAATTGGTCATTGAGTATAGTATGAATGATAGAGAGTCTAAGTAAGCACTAAGGTGAATTCCTTCATTTATAATTAAAAAGAAATATCATGTAAACCTTGTATAAAACAGATCATGAACAGACATGATATTTGCTTATAAAATTACAAGATTAAAACATGGAAAGATGTATCTGAAATATGAAAATATATCATTTAACTTGAATAGATAAAAATACATAGGAGGAAAAAATTCTCCAATGCATACCACAAGATTCTCAACACAAGTTCTACAAGTTTGTCTTTGATTTCATTCCAAAATGTTGTTACAATAGCTCCACTGCAAAATAATACTATCCAACACGAAAAAAGACTATAGAGAGTCTACTTATAGAAAAAATGAACCATGAAACTACATCAGGTAGAAATCCCATCCAAAATACATCATAAATACATGAGGTGAGTCATTTCCTAGTTTCTAGGGAGGTTAGAAACCATTTCCTAAAATTCAGCTATGAACTAGGAGTATGTGTCCCTTACATTAAATTACATGTTCCCTCATGTTAACAAGAAAAAACCAACTCAATCACTCTAATTCCAACTCATAGGACAAAAAAACCTCAAATTTCTGACATTTTCTGAGCTTGGAAGGTGTCCTGAGCAATCCAATGCAGATGTGTAACATTTCTGACAGAAGTGTAACAAAATTTTATAGAAGCATAGAAGAAGCTTGCAGCCATTTTTTAGGAAATTTTAGGAGTCAAAATCCAATTCTTAAAGAACGTTCAATTAAATTTGTGTTTCTATTTTCCATAACATCTTGAATTTTGCAAAATGACCCATGGGAAGGCCTCCAAAACTTCATTCTCCCAAGGTTACTGCAAAAGTGTAGCAAGCCCTTCAAAAAAGTGGCAGAAGCATAGAAAATGAGTAGTTTATTGGCCTTTTCTATGATTGATGGGATAAACAGCCAAGGAAGCTTCAGCCAGCAAATCTAAGCTATCCTTATATTTATGGTTCATTTGAGTTTCTTTTAGCCTTTTCTTCAATTGTTTTAAAATTATTTGTGAAATTTTTTTCTTGGTGTGATAGTGATTTTCCATGTGTCTTTGGAGGTTATTGTCCCTTTTATCTCTCTTAAAGAGCTTATCCAAATGTTCATTTACCCTTGCCAACCAGATTTCTCTGTCTTTATTGATCTCCATAGCTATTTGATCATCAAAGGTGAACTTTTCAGGTGGATGAGCTGACTGTATTTCTAGCTCCAGTGTCCTTTTGAGACCTATTGTATTTTTCCTTCTTGGTTGTGTTTCCATCTCCATGTCTTGAATTTGATCAACATATATGATATTATTAACTTTATCTTTATCTGTCTGTAGGTCTGGCTTAGTTTTTCTTTGTAACAGTTGCTTCACCTTCAATTGAAAATTCTCTTGTATGAAAGTGATTTGAGAATTAGCAATGGATAAAATATTCCTCAACTCTAATATTTCCTCATCCTTCTCCCTAATGATCTCCTCAGCTAATTTGATCTCAACCTGCTCTACTACCTCAACCTGCAATGGCTCTAATTCACTATGTTGGTACAAAGGTGTTTCATCTTGATGCATGAGACGTTGCTCCTCTCTTTTACTTTGTTCATCAATAGTGTCGAGTGTAAGTACACTTTTGATAGATTTGGGCGCAAATACATGTCTATTTTGCTTCTCATAGGTATGAGTGAACTCAAAAAACCTAGGATCCTTTTAAATCTAAGTTTTCATGCTAGAAGAGCCAACCTCCATTGGTTGTGCTGACAGTGATGGTGATGGTGTGCTATGCATGACAGGAGGGCTATTTGTGGGTGATGTTGCTACTCTTTCCATGAATTTTTCCCAAGTCATGTTGATGAATGAAAGGTGATGCAACAAAATGAGTTTGATTAGACAATGGTGAAAAATACTTTGGTAATGATATTTTTTTCTGTTATGAACCTTCTCAATCATTTTGGTCAAACTCCTATACAAGTAATGTGGCAAGTCAAGTGATTTGATAGAGGTGAAATGCATCAACAACCTGATATGGCACCTATAAAACTTGGAAACTCTTCCTTCACATGTGAAATACTTCATTATTAACCTCATAAAAGGAGCATATTTGTTAAGGACGTGTCTAAAAGGGAAGAGGTACTATGGCTCCTCTCTAGAATTAGGTTTAAGAAATTGTTTGTAATCTTCAAGGTCTAAGTCCATGCCCTTCAACCAGCTTTCTCCATGACTAGGAATACTTGATGTTGAAGAAATCACATCAGTTGATAGGTTAAACTCTAAACCTTCAATTATTACCATTCTCATGTTGAAATTACAGGAAAATAAGCTTGTAAGTTGAAGATGATATTCTTCCTCCATGATCTTCTCACAAAGCTTCAAACACCCAGTCCTCTCAAAACATATTTTGGCCAAGGGTGAAGCATTGATTTCTTGCATGGTGAAGGGTTCTAATGTGAGGTGGAACCCTCCCTTGAAGTTTTTCTTCTCACTCTCCATATTTTCTATTAGTGAAATGATGAAACCTTATTGTATAGATGGGATGGGTATGTGTAATGTAATTTCAAGAAAAACATATTATATGGATGGGGTAGACCTAGAGAGTGAGATGAAGGGTTTTGAAGCCAAGGAAAATTCTACAAAAAAATTAGGAGATAGGCTTGCATGTTGGCTCCATGATATGAGTGAAATCAAGTGAAATGGATGTGAGGAAGGTGGTAAAATGAGGGAAACATAGGAATTTCCCAGTTTAAAACTATGAAAACTGGCTAGAAATTAGGCTTTGGTGAAAATGGCTTTAGGAAGGATATGGATGGTGGGATATGGGAGTATGATGTATGTGGGAGGTGTAGGATAGAGTTATAGGGGATGGTTAGGGTTTATTTCACTACAATATTTCAATGATATGAAGAAGTGAAAATATAATGGAGTATGGAGTGAGTATGAAAATCAATAGTAAGCTTGATAATTTGACCACTAAAGGGTGTAAGAAGTTGACTTACTGTTGTAAGAATTATAATAATTGAGGCCAAGAAGCCTTGAGATTTTTTGAGTGGCTTGGGAGCCAAAAAACACAAAACTAAACTCTTTCCATAAGTGTAACACCATGTAGCAGAAGCGTAACAACTTCTTCGAGAAGTGTAGCAACTATTCCAAAAACGTAACAACTACTTAAAGAAGCATAACACTGGCCAACAAAAGTGTAACAGAAGTTACAGAAGCATAAAAAAATGGCTCCAAAAGTGTAACACGGGTCCAGAAGCGTAACACGGGGCTCCAAAAATGTAACAAAGGGCTTTAGAAGCGTAAAAATGTGTTCATTGGAGTAAATTATAGCCTTAGTTTTGAACCCTTGACCACTAAGGAGTGTAATGGAGGTAAGAGAGGAGCTCTACCACACAAAAAAAGAGAATAATGAGTTTGGATGAGCTTATTTTGTCCCTTATAAGCTTTGAAATGAATTTTTTTGTCCTCTAGCGAAAGAATAAGACAGTTTTTCCTTTTGAAATATTTTGACATTAAAACGCATTTTTAAGAAAGAAAACGTGTCTTACTTTTTCCTTCTATGTATTATAGCTCCCATTTAAAATACTTGTGAGTGAAATAAAGGATTTTTTGCCTTGTTTGATGACAAATTAGACTTTTTCAAAGGAAAAACAATGACACCTAGACAACAAACCTAGATGAGATGGAGTGAATGACCTAATTCTTCTAAATGATAATAAAAGTGATGAGCTTTAAAGTGATGATGGCCATGGATGAGATAAGGGGAGCAATGATTCTGACCTAGACTCCTTCAGTGACCAAAATTTATTTTGAAAACTTGTTTGAAAAGGACACAAAATTTGACCTATGACTTAGTACTAGGAAAACAATTGAAAGAGTATGTTTGATCACTGAAATATTGACACTAACACTGCAGATGGGGTTATTTTCTCTTGTAGGTTGGTGCCTACAAATATTGTAGTAGACGAGATTGGTGTCTCCTATAGGTTGGTGCCTAAAAATATTGTATTAGAGTGGATTGGTGTCTCCTATAGGTTGTTGCCTACAAATCTTCTAGCACAAGGGATTGGTGTCTCATGTAGGTTGGTGCCTACAAATCTTGTAGTAGAAGGGATTGGTGTCTCTTGCAGATTAGTGTCTACAAATATTGTAGCAAGGGAGGATTGGTGTCTCTTGTTGGTCGGTGCCTACAAAGTTTGTAACAATAGGTTGATGCCTACAAAGTTTGTATTAGTAGGTTGGTTTAAAAGGGGAGTTTATAAATTTATTATGTAATAAATAAAATAGGTAATTGGGAGGGGGAAGAATTTTAATTTAAATTTAAATTTAAGATAAGATAACGAGATAATTAATAAAAATTAATTAATTAATTAATTGTATATAAAATATAATCAAAAATACCTAATAAAGTAAAAGGGGTTGTAAATTTTTTAATTTAATAAATAAATATAGTTAAATAATGAATTAAATAAAATTTTAATAAAAAGGGGGTTATATAAATTATTATGTAAATAAATATAATAGGTAATAGGGAGGGGTTAATTTTTATTTTATTTTATTTTATTTATTTTTATTTAATTTAATTTAATTATTTTTTTATTTTTATTTTTATTATTTATTTATTTAATTTTTTATTTTTGATTAATTAATTAATTTTTGGATTTATTTTATATTTTTGTTTAATTTATTTATCTTATTTAAAAAAAAAATTTAATTGATCAAAAAAATATATATAAATTAATTAAGAAAATAAAATAAAATAAAAACAAACAAAATCACCTCGCAAGAGCTGGGGTCCAACTCTTACTTAATTTCCAACCATCATCACGGTTGAGATTCTTCGCATGTTGCTCAATTTCGATCGCCTCCCTTAATTTCCTATGGTGGAAGTGATCTACCTTGGCAACGGCTTTGGAATCTTCAATACAAACATGGTGGAAAAATCCTGCCACCATGTTTGTATTGAAGATTACAAAGTCATTGCCAAGGTAGATCACTTCCACCATAGGAAATTAAGGGAGGCGATCGAAATTGAGCGACATGCAAAGAATCTCAATCGTGATGATGCTTGGAAATTAAGTAAGAGTTGGACCCCAGCTCTTGCGAGGTGATTTTGTTTGTTTTTAGTTTATTTTTATTTTCTTAATTAACTTATATATTTTTTTTTATCAATTAATTTTTTTTTAATAAGATAAATAAATTGAAAAAATATATAAAATAAATCCAAAATTTAATTAATTAATTAAAAAATAAATAAATAAACAAACAAATAAATAAATAATAAAAATAAATAAAATAAAATAAGAAATAAAAATAAGTAAAATAAAATAAAAATTAACCCCTCCCTATTACCTATTATATTTATTTACGTAATAATTTATATAACCCCCTTTTTATTAAAATTTTATTTAGTTCATTATTTAACTATATTTATTTATTTATTTATTAAATTACAAAATTTACCACCCCTTTTACTTTATTAGGTATTTTTTGTTATGTTTTATATACAATTTATTTATTTATTTATTTTTATTAATTATCATTATCTTATTTTAAATTAAAATTAAAATTAAATTCTCCCCCCTCCCTATTACCTATTTTATTTATGACATAATAAATTCATAAACCCTCCTTTTAATAAATTTCCTTCTTAATTAATTAATCTATTATTTAAATTGACTTAATTTATAAAAATTTTAACTAACTGTATATCCAATAGCTAGTTCTTAACAGCTAGTTTTTAACAACTAGCTCTCAATGGCTGTTTTCGGACATTGATGCATCTCCATTATTTATTCTTCGAGATCGATTACTTTCTCCACCTTGTCCTGAGGATGAACCACATTAGCTGGTTCGAAACGTCTACCTAATCCTAATGATGTGATTAATCCGAAAGACATTTCTACCTATTCTTGGAGATGATGATGGCACTGGTGTTGTCACAAAATATGGGAATATGCTTACAGAATTGTACTTGAAGATCTTGCAAAGTTTGTTTCATCCAAAGGACTTGAGTACAACATGATTCCGCTGCAATGCATTTTTCTTCTGTTGTAGATAACGAGATTGAGGTTTTCGTTTTTCTCAACCACGATATGAGACAACCACCTAGATAGAATGTTTCTCCACTAGTACTCTTACGATCATGAATGCTTCCTGCCCAATCTACATCTGTAAAGGCTTGAATAATGAGATTGCTACCCTTGGGATACCACAAGCCATATTCTTTTGTGCCCTTTAGATATTGAAGAATTATTTTGATGACAATAATATGTGATTCTTTTGGTGCTACTTGGAATCTTGCTACTTCCCCAATTGCTTGCATAACATCTGGCCGGGAGGCAATTACATATAGAATACTACCAATCATAGATATGTACAACCTCTGAACCACATCCTTAGATGAGTCATTTATGCTCAATTTGCAACCTATTACCATTGGAGTAAGGACGGGTTTGCAATCTTCCATTTTGAATTTCTCGAGCATTTCCTTGATGTACTTGGCTTGACATATAAATATTCCTTTCTCTTGCTGAGATATTTGAAGCCCTAAGAAGTATGTCAAATCACCAAGTAAACACATCTCGAACTCACGTTGCATCTTTGTAGAAAACTTCTTACTTTGTCGATCATCATTGCTAACAAATATTATAGCATCCACATATACCTCAACGATTGTTAAAGTATCTTTATCTCTTGTACATAAAGATTGCTATCAACAGTACTTTCTTGAACCCTTTTAGACATAGATATCCATCAAGACGAGCATATGATGCTTTGGGAGCCTGCTTGAGACCATATAGAGCCTTCTTTAACCTGCAAACATAGTCTTCTTTGTTTTGGTAGTAGAAAACCTTTAGGTTGTTCGATGTAAACTTCTTCTTCTAATTCACCATTCAGAAATGTTGACTTCACACCCATTTGGTAGACTTTGATTTTTCTTGAACATGCATAGGAAAGAAATATTCAGATGGCTTCTATTCTGGCAAGTGGTGCAAATTTTTCGTCAAAATCAGTTCCTTCCACTTGTGCATAGCCTTTGCAAACCAATCTTTCTTTGTTTCTGGTAACCTGTCCATCTTCATTCAATTTGTTCCTGAACACCCATTTTGTCCCAATGACATTTTTTATCTTTTGGTCGTTGAAAAAATTCCCAGGTGTTATTATTCTCGATTTGATCCAATTATTCATTCATAGCTGCTACCCAATGTTCATTATGGTTGGCTTCCTCAAAACTGCTAGGCTCAAAGGTTGCTAGAAAAGCAACGTGAGCTTGTTGTGATGAACGAAGTTGTCACCCTTCATTTATGTCACCAATGATTTGATTTGAACGATGGTTGTTTTGAATCCATTCTTTTGTTCTCTTTGGAGGAGCTTCTTGTTGTTACTTTGGTATAGCTTGATGATCATTATTTACTTCTTCCTGGTTGATATTTTCTTCTTGTTCTAGAATTTTATCTATGTATTTTTCAGCCTCTGTCTCAAGTTTCAAAGATTCTAGATCCTCATCATTATTCGTTAGAAAACCACCTTCGTCAAATGTAACATTTATGCTCTCCACTATCTATTTTCATCTTATATTATAGCATTTATAGGCCTTTCTTTTGCATGAGTAACCAACAAAGATACCTTGATTCAAACTTACCCAAATTTTGATCTTCTCTTTTGATATAACATTGGCTTACGAAGATTCTGAAATCTTTTACATTAGCTGGTTTTCCTTTCCCTAATTCATATGGGGTCTTCTTGCAATTATTTTTTAGAAGACTTTGGTTGATAATGAAGACTATCGTATCAATTTCTTGAACCCAAAAATTTTCATCCAATTTTAAGTCATTCAACATTGTTCTACCCATTTCCTATACGGTTTTGTTCTTTCTTTCAGAAACTCCATTTTACTGAGGTGTTCGTGTTATTGAAAATTGTCTTTTTATTCCAATTTCATCACAGTATTGCTGAAATAATTTGGAAGTGAATTCTCCGCCATTATCTGATCTTAGACACTTTATTTTCAAATCAGTTTCATTTTCAACCAAATCCTTATAGATCTTAAAGCACTCAAATGATTCATATTTTTTCTTTAGGAAAATAACGGCTGTCATCATGGTATAGTCATCTATCATTAACATGAAATATAATTCTCCATCTAAGCCTTTTGTTCTCATAGGACCACATAGATCAGTATGTATCAATTCCAATGGATGTGATGCAAAGTCTTCTTTTGTTTTAAATTGGAATTTTGTCTACTTTTCATGCCGATAGGACTCACATAGTGTGTTGGAAAGTTTTGAGATTTCTGGCATTTCTCGTACTGCTTCCTTTTTACTTATCTTGACAATATTTTCAAAGTTTATGTGATCCATTCGTTTGTGCCATAACCAGCTTTCATCTTCTTTAGCTAGTAGACATGCTTTAGTTGCTTCATCCAGAACATATATTTCATCCGGATCTCGAATTTTTGTAGCCACAATTTTACCATACTTGTCTTTCCTGATTTCACATTTTGTGGAGTTGAATAGGATTGTGTGTCCTTGATCACAAATTTCTCCAACACTGAGCAAATTTTGATTCATGTTTTCAATCAGTAGAACATTCCTAGCAATAACATTGCTTCTTCCAAGAGTGATGGTACCTGATCCTATAATATTTGAAGATCCATCATTTCCAAAGGATACGGCTCCATCCTTCTTCTCTTTCAGGGATACAAATTTCCTTCTATCTCCTTTCATATGTGTTGAGAAACCTCTATCAACATACCACACATCTTTGTTGTTTTGAGCTTTGATATCGAGAGCACAGTTATCAGTGTTCTTCTTCTTCCATGTTCGTTCGTTTTGTGGCTTTGAAGATTCTTCTGGAGGATTTTCAAGTTTGCAGTGTTTGGCTATGTGTCAACATTTATGAAATTTGTAACATTCCATATTATTTCTTAAATGTTCAAATCTATCGATGTTTCGTCGAGCCCTGGGAGGTCCATATTTGAAGGATCTCCTAGAATTGTGTTGGTTCCTAAGGTATGTGCAACATTCTACAAATTTATGACCAAATTTTCCACATGAATAACAATAGCCATGAAAAATATGTTGGTACTTGGACGGAAATCTTCACCGAGGAATCGTCTTCCAAGGATGTTCTTGCTAATCTTGTCCAATGAATTCTACATGCATTTCAAATCTCATAGGTTCATTGTATTTTGTTGTAGAAGGTCCTGCTTCTTATTCTTTGTAACCAAGGTCAATTCTATCATTGTAAGATATTTTATTGTTGATGAGTTCTTCCAATTCCCTTGAGATGTTGGAATAGTTTTGGACAATGTTTCCCTTCTTCACTTCGTTATGTAGCGAGACTACTTTGGCTTCTAATGCTTCCCTTTCTTGGTTGCTTTCTTCCAATTTCTTTTGAACTAACTCTTCAATACATTTGTGTTCTTCAACTTCAATTTTGAGACCTTGAACTTGTTCTTCAAGAGTATTGGAACAGATCTTCTCATCCTTGAGCTCTTTTATAAGCCTAATTGCCTCTTTAGATAATTCTTCTATGGTCATCCCTTCTTCTTCGATGTTTGATACCTCTTGTTTATTGTGCTTGGCCATAAAAAATACTTTCTCATTGGCTTCTTCTTTGTTGTCACTTCCTTCATCAGGTGATGAGCTATCTTCTTTAGAGAGAAAGTTCCTTTTGGATCCTTTATTTTTTCCTTGCTTGTTGAATTTCTTAAAGCCTTTCTTTCCTTTTGAGTTTCCATCACTTCTGATTAGACATTTTGCTGTGAAATGCCCAACCTCACCACAGCTGAAACATATCAATGGAAGTTTACCCTTGAATTTTCCCTTACCAATTTTTAGTTTTATCGTAAAGTAAGTATATTCTTCATCTGAAATACCTTCTTCATCATCTCTCTTTTCTTCACACTTGCAGGTGCATGTCTTTTCAATTGAAGGTTGTTTGTCCTGATTGGTTTTCTTAGATGTAACGTACACAGTTTCTAGATGCGAAGTACCCTCTTCTTCATCAAGTCTCATTACATATGCTATGAGAAATTGATGTAATTCCTCTTTTCTGAGTTTGTCCAGATTTGCATTGTATTCGAAGACTGATACCTTTGGTTTGAATCTCCCTCGTAACATTCTAAGAATCTTTCATATAATAGTCTTCTCTTCAACTGGATCTCCCAATCCTTCTAGAGTGTTGGTTATTTCATCAACGTATTAGAAGTATGCAGCAATGTTGCCATCTTCTTTCATTCTGATTATCTCAAATTTTTCTCTATATATTTGAAGCTTTGGTTCTTTGACATTGAATCACCTGCATATATATTCTCAAGCTTGTCCCATACATTTTTGGCGGTTTTACAACCCAACACCTTATGATAAGCAGATTCAATAAGACCACTCATAATAATTTTATTTTCTTTTGCATCATTTACCAAAATCTTCTTACCTTGCTCATCCGTGGTTGGTGTAAATCCATTTTGAATAGTGTACCATACTTCGTAACCTTGTGCCAAGATATAGACCTCCATTCCTCCTTTCTAGAGTGCATAATTATTTTCATTGAACAAAGGTACACCATTCTTGGTATGCTCCATGACATCCTTCCATCTGTTAAATTTCTATTGAATGAACTAAGCTCCGATACCAATTGTTGCAAATACTGAGGGGGGGGGGGGAATCAATATTCCTTTCAATTAGACCATTAGTTAATCTTTAATTATTATCAATGTTTGTACAATGATAACAGTAAACAAAAGGAAAACAAATGCACATATTTTTTAAGGTGGAAAGCCACTCCGGGACAAAAACCACCTAATGATTTTCTAATAATTTTTTAATATTCAACTGCATTTGAAAATAAAGCTCCAACTTCCTAGAATCTAGAAAAGCATTCTTCTCTAGCTCCCACTGGATGGACACTCCAATGCCCGAGATTCTTCAGTAGTCAACTGAACAGATTCCCCAACACCCAATGAGCTACAACTCACCCTAGCACCACCCTAGCACCCTCTAGAAGAATAAAAGAAGAATGGACTCCCATACTAGGTAAAAGGGTCCACTTTACAATGATATATAATGATGCAGAAGAAGAAGACACACTCAACCATAACCCCAACTATGACACAACCACCTAATGATGATCCTATACCTCCTGACACTGCCTCTTCAACTCTTGGTAGATAGACACTAGTACAATTTTTACAATAATGTATTTACAATGATACCTTTACAGTGACTTTATTCAGTGCTGCTCACTTGAAGAATTCATGTGATCAAATTATTGCTGCTATTTTGCACCTCAGTTTCTGCTCTTTTCATGCTACCTTCTGGTGCACCTTGATTTGCTTTGTTTCCCTATAAATTTTGTTCCTTCGCAGCCCTTAACAACAAATGATCTAGATTTTTCTTGCCTTCTAGGAGCTCGATATTGAATCTGGTGTATCTCTATTATTTTAGATCCCCAATATGTGATTTTTGGTCCTATTTTATTAATATAAGTCATATTTCCAGTGCCACAAGTCTGACCCAATTTGGATTCTTCAAGGGAGAGTTATGCCCAATCTCTCACAATGCCCTAATTATGGACTGTTTCAGTAGATAGAACTTGTACGGTGTGCCACATGTCATTTTTTCTTCATTCAGCTTTGAAATTGATAGAGCACAATCTTCATTCTATGCATTATCTACCACATTTTACGAAATTCCAATCTGATACTCAGAGAGAGAGTTATGATGATTTTCCCAAGGTCACTTCTTTGAGATGAATTTCATGAGCTTGCAAAAACACTGACTTCCACAGATCATATCTCTGAAAATGTTGCACACTGTAATCTAAAATTTTTACAGGAGCTTCCTTAGGATTCCGTATTCGCCTTATCAAAATTTCAACTTCTGAAACTTCGTCGAAACAGAGTTAGAGAAAAAATTGCACGATGACCTGCTTCGGATAACGAAATCCCTACATAAGGAGGATATGAGGATCACAATTTATATAAATGCTTAGGTTGAGAGGGGCTTCAACAAGTGAACGTGGGAAGGATTTTAGGAGCTTAAAAATTATTAATTATTTAATTTTCAATGACCCATGCCATAACCCTATGGGGTTTTAGCCCACTAACTAGGGTTACAAACTTCAAACATGAATATCTCTCAAACTGTGAAGAATTACGTGGTGTGTCATATATCAATGGAAACATCTCGACATGTAGACACTATCAATAGCATTCTTGACCCATAATATAGTAATTTGGTAGTTAGAAATTCCCATGCAATATTGGGGTAGCCCCTGGTGCTGCTTGGGTTGACATCAATGACAACCACAGATCAACATCAGCATCTCGAAGATTCATGGATTGTACAGGTGGCAGAGTATGTTTATGGTGGAAGAGCATTAAAAATCCACAACTAGAGTCGTATTTTCTCATATTATGACACATCTAAACGAAATCTTGAGTTAATCATCATCGAAATCATTTAACTATTGACGAAAATTTCGGATTGAATATTACCTGCCACTTGCTAAATGCTTGGAATTTGTTGGAGAAAACAGCTAGCTTGGCACATAGAAAATGTCGGTCTCTAACTCTTTGTTTAAACAAACTGTTTCTCCTTATTTCTGCACGCATTCCCCTCAATTTCCTCGCCCAATTCTACACTATTTCTCCACTACTCAAGGCTCTCCTTTCCTACGTAGTTCTCTCTTAATATTCTGCATTCTTTCCTATGTATTTCTCTTTTAATGAGGGTTCTTCTATGTTGTGGGTGAATGTGCAGTGTTGCTCTCCAATTTTGAGTTGGGTTTAGCTGCGATGATGGAGGAGAACATACACAGAGAAAGTTTTGTTTTTGAAATTTTTTTACCATTTTTTGTTGCGTTCCAAATTCATGCTCTGGCCTTCATACTTGTGGCTGCCACTTTCTCTTTTGGAGTGTCATGGTTGACTTCCTTCTCCGTTATATGATTGTCCTTACTTCCATAGGTTTTCATGCTCAGTCCATCACCATTATGTTTATTCTACCTTCGCTCCGTCTTTGTACAATCTTGATGCTATATCATGGCTCTTACAATTATTTAAGGTCTTCGATCTATTGCTTGTATGCCTATTTCATGTTTTCACAATCATTCATTGTCATGCATTTATCAATCCATTCTTATTGCATGTTGCAAATTTGTATCATTGCATATTTCCCTTTTAATTATTTTGTGTGTCATTATTTCCATATGCTTATATATTAATTTATTTTGAAATGACCATAACCTAAGGTAATTTCAAATCAAATTCTCTTTGTAATGACACCAACTCTTTTGTTTTGTCCTATAGGCAAACTAATCCTTCATGTTTTTGTAGGAAATTCCTATGAGGAAAAAACATTTGGCCCCAAAAAGGAGATATGGCCAAAATTTTGGTAAAAAAAATGCTCATGTAGGATGATGAATGTAGGATTGTGATGAGTGAATGTAGGGTTATGATGAAGTTAATTAATTCAATGTTTTTAATGTAGGGTGATGTAGGATGTAGGATAATGTAATAGGATGTATGATGATGAATTCATGAATAAATGAGTATTGCATATTCAACTTTTTTAAATTTGTTTATCAGTACTAGAAAAAAATTCAAAATCAAAGGTTTTAAGAATACTTTAAAATTATAGTGTTTTCCTTCCGCTTAGTAGCTCATTTTCAATGATTGTTATGTTGATGATGACCTTTGCTAGTTTGTCAACACTCAACCTTTTTCCAATGTTGACAATTATTTTGACTTTAAAGATGAATTTTTCTAAATGATTTTGATGGATTGTAGGTGCTTGTAGTTGCCTCTCAGATTCCCTCGATGTTGAGATGTGGCCAAAATTTTGGTAAAAAATTCTCATGTAGGATGATGAATATAGAATTATGATGAGTGAATGTAGGGCTATGATGAAGTTAATGAATGAAATTTTTTAATGTAGGGTGATGTAGGATGTAGGATGATGAATTCATGAATAAATGAGTATTGTCTATTCAAGTTTTTAAAATTAGTTTATCAATCCTATAAAAAATTTAAAAATCAAAGGCTTTAAGAATAATTTAAACTTACGATATTGTCCTTCCACTTAGTAGCTCATTGTCAATGCTTGTTCTATTAATGATGACCTTTGCTAGTTTGTCAACACTTGACCTTTTTCTAGTGATGATAATGATTTTTACTTCAAAGATCAATTTTGCTAAATTATTTTGATGGATTGTAGGTGCTTGTAGTTGCTTCTCATATTCCCTTGATGTTGATTATGATGTTTCTGGTTCATTCTACAATAACATATGATATTTATTTTGTTCAGGTCCCTTCTGCAATACAACTTCTTGACATTAAACTATTTGCATAGTTTGTTGGTTTATTATGAATCTTCCCCCTTGCTTATTTTGAGACCTGTCCTGCAGTCTTCGAATTTTGGAGGATGACTTTGCAAAATGAAATTGAAAAACATAAAAGAGAATTAATATTGGCCAAACAAGTTGTTTTTCTGATATGAATTTAACTTTGTATTGTGCTAGTATCCTGGAGTTTCACAACCAAACTCCTTTATTATTTTTTATCTTTTTTATATTTTTATTTTATTTTCTAGATGGAGGCAGGGTATCATGAAGTCAGGAAGTATGGAATGCTTATGAAAGTTAGATAGATTGAATTCATCATCTAAGAGTATATGGATAGATATATAGATAATAGATATGGAATTAAACATGGATGATTGCGGAACTTAACATACAATATGGTAGATGAATGAAATCATGAAAAATATGGCTTATGAAAGGCTTCTTTGGAAATTGATGTGACTTTACATGGAAGAAAACTGGACTTCTTATTTTGATTATTAGCTCCATGTCTTTTGCCTCGATTTCGATCATCTTTGTGGGTTGTTGGTGTTGTTGGTTAGTAACTAAAGGCAAGCTTCAAGAGTTTGATTTTCATTGGATGAACTAAATATCAGGTGAATTTTCACTTTGCTTTGAATTGAACATTCATATTCTGAAATATGTTTTTTCTTTTAAATTGACTTTGAAAATCCCTTTGTCCTTGTAGTTATCCTCTTAAATATTTTTATGACCTGCAAAAGCATAGCATTTGCCTGCAATACAATAGTATATGATGGAGGAAGAGAGGTATAAAATATCTCTTCTTTCGAGAATTATGTAAATTAATTATAAGAAATGCTTGAAAATAATTCCAAAGATGATATACAAAGTAAATGCATTTATTTACCCCTTGAGGAATGGTGGCCAACCTAGACCTCCTAGTGGTATTTTGTTCACAAAATATTTGTTTTATGTCCAATTAGAGTGATTAAAAATCAAATTTGAATTGAATTGATATGGATACCTCTAGTATAAACAAGTTTCAAAATGTTTTAAATTTATATGCTAAAAATGATGAGAAGTAGCATGTTTGATAGAGCTTCTTGTGAATTTTTTACTAGACCAACAGTCACTATTTGGAGTGTATTTTCGTTAAAGATCAGATAGATGTGATTACACTTGGAGATTAAATTATATTCATTTTTTTCTATCCAATAGAAACAGGCTTTTAAAATCATTATTTTTGATATCATAAAATTGGTGATGAACAAACCTAGGAGGGAGAGTTTGACTATGCTGATTTTAAGACATGCAGTAACTAAATGTGGAATAAATTTTTCACCGGTACTTAAAATGAGATGATTAAATTTTTTTCATATACTAGACTTCAATATATATCTCGCTTAGAAACAATTTTTGAAAATAAGATGATTTAGTATGTGAAATATTCCAATGAACAGTGAAGACCTAGAATTGTCACCATGCAGAGTTTTCGACAAGCACTTAGTATTTTGAGCA
Organism: Pinus albicaulis; assembly: GCA_034641835.2. Taxonomy (NCBI): domain Eukaryota; kingdom Viridiplantae; phylum Streptophyta; class Pinopsida; order Pinales; family Pinaceae; genus Pinus; species Pinus albicaulis. The sequence goes on from CM076582.1 coordinate 732,507,289, forward strand.
TTGATTTTTCATATGATGTCAGATTGAGATGATTAAAATTTATTTTGAAACTATATTCCAAGGGATATATTCCCTATGAATATCATGTAAAAATGTTTCCATTAGAACCCTCGAATCAATGATGTACTAACTATGTCTTAAAAAATTTCACTTGAGACCTAGTATTTATTTTGATCATATTTTTTTTTTTTTTTTGATCCAAATTGAAAAATTCAAAATGAATTTAAAAAATAAATTTCAAGATATACCTTTTTAAAAAAAAAAAAAATTAAACATGATCCTATATGGTTACCCAAAATAAGATTTCCCTTACTGCATTTTGTCATGAAATCGTTTCAAATGAGTATTGAACAATGATGTTAAGATTTATTCATGAGAGTTTAAACCAAAAGTCTTATTGTGAACTCATTCCACCCATTTATTTATTTTATTCTATTCTATCCTACTATATTGTATAAAAATAAGTCATTCTCTTAAGTATAAGAGAATTTCCAATCCATCCATTTGCATAACAAGATCATAAGTAAACTCACATCTGACTTTGAAAAATATACTTTAATGTGTGCTTGGACATGAAAATTATTTGATCATAAATATTTTATGCTAAAAAATGTTGAAAAATGGAGTGGTGTTGTGGCCTAATGACTAGTTGAAACCAATTTTTGAAATGACCTATGTTTGCTTGGCTTTCCTTAATTTCCATATCAAAAAGTTCTTCTTGTGGAACTTGTTCAAAATCATGAATGCACAAGGGATCTTGTGATACATATGATAGATATTCTTCAATTTTTAGCTCTACTGTTTGAGCTTCACTGCATGTGATCCATAACTCATTGATCTCCTTACAAATATAACTAGAAGAAGCTTCTAGATTCTCTTCTTGTGGATCCTCTTCATGGATGCTTTGTTCCTTTTTTATATTTTGAAATGAAGATTATTCCCTAGTGGCCATTCTAAATTGTGGAAAAGGATTTGAGAAGATCCTTGTGGTGGAATACCCTCCTTCTCGAAATGACTTTTTTAACATCATGTTTTGTAGATCTTGTTTTGCAAATGGATTTTGCAGTTATTTAGTTTTTGTTTTTTTTGTTAGGGGTTCTGTTTTGGGGATATACCTTTCTAATTTCTATTTCTAAGCATGAATAACCATAATGAAAAGTGTTTTTGTTTTTATGTTTTGTTTTTATTTTTTTTATTTTCTACATATTTTCTAAACAATATTCCTAACTAACTCTATCTAATCATGCTTCCCCCGCAATGGAGCCAAAAAATGTTAGGTCAATTTACTATGTAAATTGGCACAGGTGTTTTACTTGTCAATCCAGGTTTGTAGACTTAGAATAAAACCAAAGTATATGGAATTTTGTATTAAAATAGTATAGGAAGTAGTTTTTAGATGAAAATAATGGAAATGCACATTACAAATATAAGATCTAACTAAAAGGTTTCTGATTCAAGATGCAGTAAGTGAAGAAAGAGGCTCCTAACTTAGGAGCTCCTGGTTGTCCTTTCCCACAGTATTGTCCTCAAGAAGAGAGACTAAAGAGAAAAAATGTGTTATGTGTATAAAGAAAGAGAAGAGGCTCTTAACTTAGGAGGTCTTGATGGTCCTTCTTCTCATTTCTTCTCCAACAACATTACCATTCCATTGAAATTGGAAATTCAAGAAACAATTCAGGAAAGGAAACTAAAGAGCAGTAGTTTATGATGTGTAGAAAGCAAGAGAATAAACTCATAACTTAGGATTTCATGGTTTTCCTTCTTCCTATTTCTACTCCAACATCATTAACATTGCATCAAATCATAAACTAGAATTCAAGAAATGCAAAAGGATGATTTTTAGTTGTTATTCATAACTTGATAGAAACAGAATTTAAATTAAATCCTTGGTTGTCCTTTCATACGAAAATTATATTTAAACCAAAATCATCCAGAAAACATAAAGAAATCATAACACATCTAAATGACTGAATCATAAATCTGAAACAAGAACTAATGAATCAAAACTATGCTAATTTAAACAAAGTGTACTTAGCTTGGTATGGGGGCCCTCCACCCTTGCCTTGTACACTTGAAGAACTCTTAAACTAAAAAAAAATTAATAAAGCATCCACAACATGAACATCAAATATAATAGTATAAATACTTCTTCAAATTATCTCAAAGTATCCAAAATTCTGAATACAAAATTACATATATTCTACATGCTTGAATGGTCCATAAACTTTGTTTAAATAGGAAAATCATAAAAAAACTTGGCTATAATGTCTTTAAAAATAATATAAATCCTAATATAGGTTGAAATCATCCATTATAGTTCACAAAATCATGATAAATCCCACAAAATAGGAAATCTGCCCCTTTTTCCTAGGGATTCCTGAATGACAGGTCAAATTTGACGAGTGTTGATCGGGCTTGTTTTTGCTCAGTTTCACTGAACCAATAGGTATTTCTCCATCCGTGGTTCCCAATACTTCCAAATATATTCTTATATCTCTTCCATGTGTCCTGAACATATGACTTCAATGAAGCTATTACTGAAATTTTTAGTGCAATCCAAAAAGTACTCTTAAAACCCAATTTTTACAAAAATTTCTAAAAATTGAAAAACTTAATTTAATTACCTGAATATGAAAAATAGGAAAAAAATGAGGCATATATAGGTGAAATAGGATGGAATATGGTGGTAAATAAATGGATTTAGGATAGGCAAAAAAGACCAAAATTGAGGGCCAACAACAATGCAAGGAAATAGGAGCTTGGGAAGGCTTGAAATTGGCTAAGTGTTGGCCAAAGTCAGTAAGTCAGGCAACGGATAGAAAATACTTGTGTCACTTGATCTCAAGTTTGAGAATAACATATTGTATTCATCCATATTCTTTGATTAATGCAATATAGATAGTAAGGGGTTTTGAGTAGTTTCTTTCCCCTAGATATATCTTTGTGTATGTATGTTGAATCTTGATGCATGTTAATGATTTGTGTTCTTAATCATGAATTTACTTTCACAGATTGGTAGATTAGATTTCAGTCTTATGTTTTAGGACATTACATGAGTATTTTTTAATCTACAATAAAATTCTACATGGTATCATAGCTAGATTCACAGTAGAGAGGAAAATTCGAAGTTGTCATTAGAGGAGGTTCGAGGTTGCATATCAGGTTGCAGGATTTCTTCAAGACTATGAAGATGACTTTCAATGGACCAAGGATCGAGTATACCCTTTATGGTAGCTTGAATTATGATGCATGGAGGGACCGGATGGAGGCATTACTGGAGGATAATGGTTTGAAGGACTACATTGATAATGATGTTCTGAGACTAGCAACAACTGATTCTTAAAATCTAGTAGAATGGAAGAAGTGTGTTTCTAGGGCAAGGAGAATCATATTGGAGGGATTATGATACCATTTTTGAAACCATCTCCAAAAATATAAGAAACGAGATATCAACACCTTAGAAATAAGCCACTTCAAGGGGGAAACCTCCAATACATTACATGAATGAACAATTCTTGGAGGATACAAATGACAAAACCTCCTTTATATATATAGGAGTCCATGGGACCACAATGTAATCCTAGTGGGGCCACAATGTAATCCTAGCTGACCTAAAAATAATAATTGAAGGGCACAATAATAAAAATATGGGGGTTATAAGGGTACAACAATAACAATAAGGGTGTTACACTAACAACAATAATGGACTATACTAGTAATATAGGGACCTAACATGCTCCTCCCCTTAAAAAAAGTGTTGTCCTCAATGCTTGAGTAGCTCCAGGTGCTTTTGTATGAAATTATCATCCTCCCATGTATATTCTTTAGCTTCAATGGGTAAGTTCTTCCATTTGATGAGATACTTTGAAATTGATCAATTTCGTAGTTGTCGAGTTCTTGTTTCTATGACTGCCTCAGGTTCCAATATGGTTTTTCCTTCCTCATCAGGTTTTGGCAATATTGTTTGAACTGGAATTTTGTCCCCTATAATCTTTTTTAAGCATGAAACATGGAAAACTGGATGCACTTGCGAGGAAGCAGGGAGCTCCAATTTGTATGCCATAGTACCAATATTTTGCAAAACCTTGTAAGGACCATAGTACTTTGGCGATAATTTATTTTCCTTCTTATCTTGCTTGAGGGACATTTGTTTGTATGGTTGTAGTCATAAAAATACCCAATCTCCTACATCAAAACATATCTCACTATGATGTTGATCTGCCTATTGTTTCATTTGATTTTGTGCCAAATTTAGGTTATCCTTTAAGAGTTGGATAACTTCTTGTTGATGCTCAATGTGATCCTCCAATGCTTGAACCCTAGCATTTTCCCTTAAAGAAGATGTGATGGATGGTGGAGGATATCCATAAAGTGCCATAAATGGGGTCATTTTTGTTTTAGTATGGAAGGAAGTGTTATACCACCATTCCGCGAGAGGTAACCACTTGACCCATTGTGCTTACTTATCAGATACAAAAAAATGAAGATATTCTTCCAAAAATTTATTCACTATCTCTGTTTGACCATCGGATTGAGGATGATAAGATAAACTATGAGCTAGTTGAGTACCCAAACAAGAAAATAATTCCATCCAAAAATTTCCTATAAAAATGGGATCTCTGTCACTTACAATAATATTTGGGTTTCCACGTAGCTTTTGAATTGTTTCCATAAATGCAGTAGCAACTGTACTCGCTTTATATGGATGAGATAATGCACAGAAGTGTGCATAATTGGTAATTATATCAATTACCACCATGATGACACTCCTTCCTTCGAACTTAGGTAAACCTATGATAAAATCCATTGAAATATCCTCCCAACATTGACTTGGAATGGATAAAGGTTGTAGAAGACCCGGGGTCTTAATTGTCTGAACTTTATTTTGCTGGAAAACCAAGCATTCTGCCACAAAATTTTGAATATTAGCTTTAAGGCCATCCCAAAAAAATTCTTTCTTCAACCTGTGGTAAGTTTTTAAAAATCCCAAGTGTCCTCCTAAAGGAGAAGTGTGCAGTTCCAAAGGAATATTTTGTTTTAGTTGGGAATTATTGCAAATATGTAAGCGATCTTTGTACCATAAGGAATCATTTTTCCAACTAAATGTATCATATGTACTAGGATCTTGTTGCAACTTTTGAATGAGAGTCCACACTTATTCATCCTTCTTCCATTCATCCCTTGCTTCGGTTATCCAATCTGGTTGGACAATTGAAATGGCACAAAGCAATACTTCCACCTCTTCATCCTTTCTTGACAGTGCATCTACAACAACATTTAGCTTCCCTTTTTTGTAGACGATTTCAAGGTCATAATACAACATCTTTGTGACCCATTTTTGTTGCTCTTCTAAAGATAGTCTTTGTTCCAAAACGTGTTTAAGACTATCATGATCAGTTTTTACCTTGAAGTGTCTTCCCATTAGGTAAGGTCTCCATTTCTTTAGTGCATGTAGTATTGCCAACATTTCCTTCTCATAAATAGCCTTTTGTAAATACTCTCCTTTGATTGAATGACTTTCAAAAGAAATGGGTCTTCCTTCTTGCATTAAAACAACACCAATTCCATTTCCCGAGGCATCACATTCCACAATAAAGGTTTTTGTCAAGTCTGGCATAGCTAAGACTTGTGCTAGGAACATTGCCTCTTTAAGATGTTCAAAGGCCTTAGTTGCTTCAGGAGTCCATGAAAAATCACCTTTCTTCAATAATGTTGTTAGAGGTGCTAATATTCTCCCATAATTCTTAAAAAACTTGCGATAATACCCCGTTAACCCAAGAAATCAGCACAACTACTTTATGGTTTTCGGGACTTTCCATTCCTTAATGGCTTTAATTTTGTTAGGGTCTACCTTAACACCCTCATGAGATACAATATGACCCAGATATTCCACCTCTTGTACTCCAAAGAAAATTTTTGGATGTTTTTGCATATAACTGTTTCTCCTCCAATAGTTTGAGCACCCTATCAACATGTTGAACATGATCCTTCTAAGACCTGTTCTAGATTAGTATATCATCAAAAAATACTAGCACAAATTTTCTAAGGAAGCATTTGAAAATAGAATTCATCAACCCTTGAAATGTAGAAGGTGCATTGGTAAGGCCAAAAGGCATGACCAAAAATTCATAATGAACCTCATGAGTTAGAAATGTTGTTTTTGGAATATCTTCAGACTTCATTCTAATATGATGATATCCTAAACAAAGAGCCAACTTGGTAAAATAAATTTCTCCATGTAATTCATCCAATAATTCATCAATCATAGGAATGGGAATTTATCTTTAATAGTGAGCTTATTGAGCTCCCTATAATCCAGAAAGATGTGCCATGATCCATCTTTCTTGTGCACCAATACTATTGGAGCAGAGAAAGAACTTTGACTAGGTTGAATTATACTAGCCTCTAACATTTCTGCAATCATACGTTCAATTTTTCTCTTTTGTACATAAGGATATCTGTAAGGCCTGATGTTTGGAGGAACACTCCCTGGAATCAAATGAATAGCATGATCATGATCATGAATAGGTGGGAGTCCTTTGGGAGTATCAAACACCTTGGAATGATTGTCCGAGAATTTTTGGATATCTAGAGAAATAGATTATTTTGATGTTGGAACTTCCAGTGAGCATAATTGTGAAATTACTCCCCAATGTTCTTTCTTTGGAAGCTTTGTCATGACATTAGAGCTTATTATCTTTCTTGGCTTCCCTGTGATACCCCGTAATTCGATTTCCTTTCCTTCTGAAAAAAAATTCAAGAAAAGTTCTTGAAAATTAAAAGCTATCGTCCCCAAAGATTGTAACCATTGTACTCCTAGTACAACATCAGCACCTCCCATTGGGATGGAAATAATTGGACTATCCAATACATATTCCCCCATGACTAGCTTGATATTATGGTATTTTCTAGAGCAATTTATAGTTCCTCCATTCACAACCATCACTTGACATTCTGGTGATGGGTATAGGAAACAATTCAATTCCTTGGCTACCATACAATGAATAAAATTATGGGTACTACCCGCATCAATCAACACTATTACCTTTTTCTTCTTGATATGTTTTTCTATATTGAGAGTTTGAGGAGTGGTAATTCCTACCAATGCATTACATGATATGCTCGGACTCATTTCTTCTTCTTCTAGGGTTTCTTCCTAGTGTATATCCTCTACTTTTGATGTTTCTTCTTCATTTTCTTCCTCCTCTTCACAATCTATGTAAAATAATTTCTTCTTAGCACATTTATGACCTTTAGTGTATTTTCTATCACAATTGTAGCAAAGCCCTTTTGCTCTTTTTTCTTCCAATTTTTGTGGTGTCAACCTTATAGGTTGTGGAAGTTTAGGAGTAGCAAGACTTCCATCTTTATAGATGTGAGTGGTAGGCTTCCTTGTCGCCATAATTTTACATTAAATTTTTCTTGCCAACCTGAATGCCTTCTCTAATGAATCAGGTTCCCAAAAGCAGACTTCATGTTGGATGTTATCCTTTAAAGTCCCTATGAAGAAATCAATCATGTGTTCCTCTGGAATATCAGTTACCCTTATATTCAATTTTTGGAAGTCCTCAATGTGCTCTGGCACTGAACCCTTTTTTTTTAGATTTATCAATTGGCTAAAGAAGGTGTTGCTCTTTGTATCCTCATAATGTGCTATCATTTCCTCCATCCATAAAATTTTACCAAGTAAGAACTTTTTTTTGAGAGAAAAGCCATTGATACCATACAAATGTATTTTTTTCTAAACGTAAAGTTGCAATGCGTACCTTTTGTGTGTTTTGCACATTATTGAGATCAAAATATTGCTCCATTTGTAGTATCCATGTTACGGGATCCTTGCCATCAAACTTCCTCATATCCATATTTGGAATATGGTGGTTCTTCCATCGAACATTAGAGTTTATGAAATCACGATTAACATTTATTTTCTTCTCATCATGAGTTTCCTCTACTATCTTTTCTCCATTAGGAAACATTTATTGTATCAACTTTGTCAAACCTTCCATGTCTGCTTTTAGATCATTCTTCATGTTTTCCATGTTGTCTTTAATTTTTTCTTCCATTTCATCCATCTTAGCTTCCATGCCATCCATCTTAGCTTCCATGCCTTTCTTCAAACCATCCATCTTCACTTCCATGCCTTTCTTAAAAACTTCCATTTCATTTTATGTCGCTCTTTGCGAGAGCGACCTTTGGTGCAGTTGCTCTTGTAATTTTAATAGATCATGTTGTAATTCTTCATCTTCATGAGTCATAGTAGAGTACTATGAGGGCTTAATGGGTTTTGAATTCATTTTAGGAGAAATTTCAAAACCCAATATTGAATATACACTCAATAGGCCCTTGGAATCACTTCAAACGTATTTTTTTTTACACAAGACTTATGCAATTCGGAAAAAATACACACCTTTTTCTTACTTTTGTAGAGCTCGATATTGAAAATGAATTATGTCTGTGATTTCAAATCTTCAATATTTTAAATTTGGCACTGAGGTAGCCCTCCGAATTCTCTTTCAAATGCCATATGTCTGACCTTATTTGGATTCTTGAAGACAAAGTTGTGCCTAATCTCCTATGAACTAATTATGGACTAGTTCAGTAGAGAGAAATTGTATGACTTTCCACGTGTCACTGTTTCTTCCTTCGGGTTTGAAATTGATAGACAGGAAACTACATTCCATGTACCTATGGCCACTTTTTACAGAATTCCAATCTGATGCTGAGAGAGAGAGTTATTAAGATTTTCCCACGATCACCTCTTTGATATGAAATTCAGGAGCCTGCAGAATTCCTAACGTCCATAGACCATATCTCCAAAAATATTGCAAACAAAGATCTGAAATTTTGTGACAATGTTCCTCAGGATTTCAACTTCGCACTCTAACAATTTCATCTTTTGAAACTTCATAGAAACAAATTTATAGGGAAAATTCCATGATAAACGTTTTGGAGTAGAGAAACCCTAGAATCCAAAGCTCTGATACCAAATGTTGTGAAACCAGCTCAAAAAATAGAAGAAAAGAGATATCAATGCCTTAGAAATAAGCCACTTCGAGGGGGAAACCTCCAATACATTACATGAATGAAAATTTCTTGGATGATACAAATGAAAAAACCTCCTTTCTATATATAGGAGTCCATGGGGCCACAATGTAATCCTAGCGAACCTAACAATAATAATTGAAGGGCACAATAATAACAATATGGGGGTTACAGGGGTATAACAATAACAATAAGGGGGTTACGCTAACAAAAATAAGGGACTATACTAGTAATATAGGGACCTAACAGACCATATTGTCTCTAATATTCACATAAAAAATATTTTTTATGCAATGTGACAAGAACTAATAGATTTGTTCCAGAATAGTAGCGACCGCAAGAAGCTAACACTCAAGGAAAAGCTTGAAACATAAAGATGCAAAATAATATACCAATTCTGCAATACCTGAGCAGGTTTACATAGTGTCGTGATGAACTGGGAGGGGTTGATGTTACTATTCCTAAAGAAGATTTGGTAACTCTATCTTTATCAGGTCTTCCCAAGGGCTAGCACAGTTATCAAGATTCCATAAATGGTAGAGAGAAACTACCACAGTGGGAGTGGTTATGGTCTGATCTATTGCAGGAAGAAATAAGGTGGAGAAAGAGTGATGGGACCTTGCCCAAGGTTGAGGATGAGGAGAATTATGTCTTGGATGGAAAGGAAGATAAAGGGAAAGGGAAGAAATCCAAATCAAAAGGAGATTCCAGTGAAGGGGGCAAGAAAATGTACTTGTCCAAAATCAAGTGATTTCGTTGTCATGAATTTGGGCACTATGCCACAAAATTACCACACAATAAAAAAATCAAGAAGACCTCAGGAGGAGTGACAGTTGAAGCTCTAGCTTCATAATTCGAACTAGATTGTACCCTCATTTCATGCATGGAAAGCACAGTGATGGGAAGTGTTTTGTATGTTGATAACAGTGCCTCATTCCGGATGATGGGGAAAAAATATTTATTCAGTGACTTGGAGGAGAAAGACCTCCAAATGCACATCGAGATGAGAGATGATGGGAGGTATAACGTGATAGGTATCTGTATAGTTACTTTTCAGAGGGATTTTGGCTCCCCTCTTAGGCTCGAGGATGTGATGTTTGTTTCGGGTCTAAAGAAGAATTTGGTTTTCTGTCGCAATGTTTGAAAATTCTGGCTACAATGTAATATTAAGAAAAGGAAATGCATTCCTGAGGCACATCTCCACAGGAAAAGTGAAGCAGATCAGCGTTTGGGTGAAGAACTTCTACAATTTGGATGTGGCAAACTGTGCTACTTTGGTCACAAAGGAAGACAAGGTGTAGAGCCGAGATGTCGACAAATTATGGCATAGAATACTTGGCCATTTGCACCATGGATATTCGAAGATAATTCAATAGATCACCACATGCCTCCCCAATGAAGCACTACGGTAGTAGAATACATGAAAATCGTGTACCTTGGGGAAGTACTCAAAAGCCACCTTCAATGATCAAGATAACAGGGTGTATCAAACCCTTTAAAGGATCCACTTTGATGTCTGTGGACCTTTCTTGACAGCCTACACAACCAAGCACAAGTATTATGTTATATTTTTATAATATTTCTCACGTAAGTGCTAGATTTTCTTCATGTAGAAGAAAGACCATACATTCTCTAAATTTGTTGAATTTAAGGAACTTATTGAGAAAGAAACTAGCATGAAAGTGAAGGCTCTCAAGAGTGATAAAAATGGTGAATATGTGTTGAATGCATTTGAAAAATTATATGCAAAGGAAGGAATTCGATGGGAGTTGACAACACCCAATAACCCACAATAGAATGCAGTGGCTAAGAGGAAGAACAAAAGTATTGTGGGAGCAACACATGTGATGTTGCATGATCAGGGCCTACCTTTGCACTTGTGGGCTGAAGCATGGAACATAATGGTATATGTGTAGAACAGGAGTCCTCATCAGATTCTAGGGATGGGTACACCAGAAGAATCTTTTTCAGGAAAGAAACTAGACAAGTCACACTTCAATATCATCAATATACTGCCATGTTTCCAAGGAAGCAAGGAAAAATATAGAGCTGACAACTGAGTTGGACGTTTTTGTGGGGTACACTGATACACCTCACAACTATTGGGTGTACCTTCCTTCTCTCAGGATGAGAGTTATTTCTAGAGATGTGAAGTTAAATGAAGAGAAGGAAATGGGGTGTTCCCTTGAGAGGGAGCTTTAGTTGCATGCATATCAGGAGCTTTTTACTCCAAAGGAATAACCCAAAGAAGATGTGGAGCAACTACATGCATAGGAGCATAGAGTGGAGACAACCACTCAAGAAAATACATCTAAGGAATGAAGGAAGTGGACCAAGGAAGTTGCCAGATTATTGCAGGATGCTAGAGAGAATGTGGAAGCACCCACATCAAAATGCAGGCAGAGGAGGTTACCAGAATGGTGCACAGGCTACATGGATTCGATGAGTGAGCTAGTATAGATAGAACTAAACTCAATCGAGGAAGAAATAGATCAATTGGTATGACTTGATGCTATAGTAGATGAATATGATTCCATTGTAAAAAATTGTGTTTGGGAAGTCGTCGCAGGACCTGAAGAGAAGTCAGTGGTGGGTTCGAGATGGATTTACAAGGTGAAGCATGCAATAAACAGAAGCCTCAGGAAACACAAGGCCAGATTCATGGCCAAGAGGTACTCTCAGGTAGAAAGAATTGACTATGAATATACATTTTCTTCTGTAGCAATGTACTCTTCCATCAGATCAATTTTTACTCTGATTGCACATATGGGATGGAAAATCCACCAGATGGTGTGAAGAAAAAATTCCTTAATGGAGTGATTGAGGAGGAGGTGTACACTAAACATATTGAATGTTTTGAGACCTTCCACAGAGATTCACATGTGTGTCTACTCAAGTGATCATTGTATGGACTGAACCAAGTGCCTCGTGCTTGGTACACCAGGATCGATAGCTACCTCACTGGGTTGGGCTTCACCAAAAGTGAAGAAAATCCAAATATTTACCACATTCTGGTAGAAGCTAAATTATTGATTATAGTCTTATATGTTGATGAATTGATTTTGATTGGTGACAAACAACTTATCAAGTCTTGTAAGGAGGATATTGAAAGCGAGTTCAAAATGAAAGACATGGGGTTGATGCACTATTTCCTTGGTTTGGAATTATGGTAGATATATGCGGAACTATTTGTCTCTCAAGGAAAGTATGCCAATGAGATACTTCATAAGTTCCACATGGACAGATGTAAACCCATGGAGACTCTTCTAGTGACCAATTGGAGGAAAGATTATGTCACTTCAGGTGAGGAAGTCGATGCTACCATGTACACGCAGTTGGCAGGTACTATCATGTATTGGTGAACACATGACCATACACGTGTTATGATTTAAATTAGTTGAGCCAAGCCATGGTTCAACCGACTAAATTATTTTGGAGGGTTACTAAACATGTACTACAACACCTCATAGGCACCACTCAGTTTGGAATTTGATACAAATAGACAGAGGGAGTGAAGCTACAAGGATTCAAAAATGTAGATTGGGTGAGTAGTCCATCAAATTGGAAGATCACTTTAGGAGGAATCTTCAATATCAGGTTAGCAACAGTTTCCTAGTACAACAAGAAGCAGAGATCAATTGCACTCATCTCACCAAAAGTAGAGTACACGGCAACGAGTCAAGAAACTTATGAATATATTTGTATGAGAAATATTCTTGTTGGGTTATTTGGTTAGATTATGGATCCTACCATGATTCATTATGACAATAAGAGTTGTATCAAACTCTATGAGAATCCATTTTTTCACAATTGATAAAATCACATTGATATCTGGTACCACCATCTACGAGATTGTGTGTAGAGGCAGATCATGTTGTTTCACTACATTCTAACAAAGGAAAAAGATGCAAATATTTTACAAAGGCCTTGTCAAGAGGAAAATTTTAGTTCCATAGAATTAGGATTGGGATATCTGATAATCCCTTTATTGCTGAGAGGGAGTGTTGAAAATGTAGCAAAAAATTACAAATTTCATTTTTTCTTTGATTAAATAATGAGAAAATCGAAATTCGACATCAACAGAGAACTTGAATGAGTAACTAAGTGATTTTTGCTGAGTTAACTCATTTAATTCAATTTGGAGGGTGAATATGAGTTGTGTACAATGTTTCCTAAATTTTAGGAGCCTAGGTTGTGTTAATTTGAGTTAATTGCGTTGAGTTACCTAGTTGAGATTGGAGTTAAAGGGAAGTTTACTATCAATTGTAGAATATTCCAATTGCACAGGTCATTCATGTATTCAAAGGAAGGCCTAAAGGAATTTCACATTTCTCATTGAGAAATTTCCTAATTAATATGGGCCTAATTCCTCGGGGAACATCATAAGGAAATAGGAGCTTGGGAAGGCTTTAAATTGGCTAAGTGTTGGCCAAAGTCAGTCATTCAGGAAGAGGATAGATAATACTTGTGCATGTTGAGCAGATCATATTGTATTCATCCATATTATTTTATTAATGCAACATAGATAGTAAGGATCTTTTTGAAGTTGCTTTCCCCTATATATATCTCAGTGTATATGTGTTGAACCTTGATGCATGTTAATGATTTGTGTTCTCAATCGTGAATTTACTTTTGCTAATTGATAGAGTATATTTGCGTCTTATGTTTTTGTACATTACATGAGAAGTTTTTAATCTACATTAAAATTCTACAACAACTAATCCAACTATTCCCTTGTGCTTTACTGCTTTCCCTTGCATTCTTTCTCCAAACCCAATGTATGCCAAAGTGCTCCAAGAATGCTCTAAGAATACTCTAAGTGTGCAAGAGTATGAGAGAATGAATTAGAGCTGCAAAAATGAACTGAAAAAAGGTTGTCAACTGATCCTCAGAAGCCTTTTTATCATTGAGGCCTATAATTTCTTCATTTTCCTTGAATTTCCCTCTCATGCAAATTTGTGTCTCTTCACCTTCCTTTTCTCCTATTTTTCTTTATTTCACAAATAAAATGCCAATTATTTCCACTTTGACTTTTCCAATTTCCATAACCATTAATTAATCACCAATGATACCCATCATTATGTTTTTCCCAACATTCATCTCAGAATACATGTCCCATGACCTTTGTCTTATATTTTTTCAAATGGAAAATCAACGAGGCATTGTTACAATAGGTCCATGACATATACTGACTTTGAATTTGATTACCACACTAGCTATGAATGTAGTGATGGGAATTATGGTGGTAGTGCAGGTTTCTAATATATCTCCAGCAATTATGAATCTAGAAATGCAGGTTTAAGGAGCAACCACTTCATCCACAATAAGTATCATCTTTAAAAGAAAGTTGAAAGGACCCTTTAGTCAAGTTATAAGTGGATGTACAAATCAATTCATGTGGCTTTTAATATTCCTCAATTGAAGCCTTTAATAATTAATTTGGTAGAATTTGGCCTATAAGTGGCCTTAGAGAGCGTGTTATGTGAGACATTCACAAAGATGAAAAAAACCATCAACATCAATATCAATTTGAGTTTCATCAACAAAAAATCCAATACCTTAAGGTAAAATTTGGGAATAAACCCGTGCTAGGATTTTTATGGGATTATTGCTATTTTTGCTTCCTTCTTCTGTGCCATCCCCTTAGAAAATCACATTACCACCCAACTTGGTTGACAGGGTGGCCATCATATGGTCCCATCAAGCCTTATGGTGTGTATGCTAACCCACTCAAGAACATATGACAATAATACTACCATAGGAACCATTAATGTGACAACACAAGGCCTAGGAAATGTGACTAGTAAACCTCAAAACCTCGCAACCTCACATTTAAACTTCACTATGTTAAACCTTAATAGAGCTCCGTGGCCAAATGCAAACAAGATTGAAACCAATTATACTTAAAGTGAATTAACATTTCAACATAATCTCTTAAGATTAATACCGACTTCATTTGAAGAATTATCATTTCAAAATAAATTCCCTTAGCTTCAAATAATATATATCCATCTCTTTGAATCTCACCCTCTTTGTTTCTTAGTTCATATGATATAACAAACACAATTTTGACATTTCATAGGTGTTCACTAAGTTAAATGTGTTTTTATGTAGTTTACAAGTTTGGCATATGAACTTTTGTAGTATTATAGATAAACATTGAAGTTAAAAACCCTCTTGCTAAGGTGGGTGGTGAGGGTAGGTGAATGTGATTGCCTATATCAAGTACAATAGAAATATATAACTTGAATCATTCCTGCAACATGATTCAAGTGTTAGTAATATCACAATCGAATTAAAATTAGATACATAAGAAACCTTTAACAAACATGTAGGCATAAACCAAAAAAATACCTTTGCAAATCGTAAGCCATCATACAAGGGAGTAGCATTAAAGTGTGTGAGAAATGAAAATCATCTCTTAACAACTCATGAAACGTGATAGGATACATGTGCCCAAGGAAAAAAAAATATAATTCATCTTCGACATATCCATAAAGGAATTACAAGAAACACAAACACCCTTAAGAATAATAAAATTAGAACTACCAAATTTTAAAATCCTAAGTTCTTAATGGGTAGATAATTTTTATCCAGAGAATAACACCACCATACCAAAATTTTGTTTCCACAATAACTATTTTACATGTGAAAAACTAATATTCTTAATCATTAAACCACTCAAATTATAATATTCATAATCTACCTAATAAATCCCCTTTAGTAAATTACATATTCCTAATTATTAGAACTTGTCAAATTGTACCATTATTAAACCACTCAAATTATAATATTCATAATTTTCATAGTAAATACCCTTTAGTAAATTACTTATTCTTAATTATTAGAACTAGTCAAATTGTACCATTCGAAACTCTACACGGTGGATCCAAGTCTTAATATCCTTTTGAGTGAAGGTAGAGGAGATCATGAGGATTTTCCCATGAAAATAATTATTGATTAGAAATAAAAAAATATCACAACATAAAACCACAAACATATGCAGTAGAGGGACAACTAGAGGAGGCCATTAATCCATAAAAACCAGTGCATATGCCTTCCAATCACAGGCCAGTGTAGATGCAAAATCATTTGAAGAGGGGAAAAAAATTCATGTCCATTTAAAGTAGAAAAAAGAACTTTAAAATACCTTTCAAAATGCTAGCAAAGTTTTCTGTGCATAAGACATAATAAGTTTGTTGCACCTTGATTATGGAAGACACTATACAGGAAAAATACTGGACTAATGCTACTCAATATTGGTTGATATATTTTGCACAAAGTTTTACAACAATGAAAACCTTTCTCAACTTTAGAAATTAATAAAGCAAGGTTCAAACATTAAGTGTACATATTGTATAATTATGGAGATTGCTATGATCATTTGTATTGATGCATTTGTACAAGCAATCTCAAACATATTTGGCATATTTAAAATGGTTATATTAATATTAGATGTATTTTGATATTATTGATAAAATTAATCATATGTTCCTCATATTCTCAATATATTTTCCTTGGCCACACACGACTAAAACCATCATAGATCCATCTTAACTCCGGATCTATCAAGCGTCGAGAGGGATCAAACCTCTAGGGATGCAAACATCTTTTTTGAGTGCAAAACCTGAGGAAAGGTTTGCACCTCAAGAGATTTAATCCCTCTCGACGCTTGATAGATCCAGAGTTAATATGGATCTAGGCTGGTTTCAATCATGTGCGGCCAAGGAAAATCTATCGATAATATGCGAAACATATGATTAATTTTATCAATAATATCAAAATACATCTAATATTAATATAAGCATTTTAAATATGCCAAATATGTTTGAGATTTATCAATTCATTTTAATTTTAAATTTTCTTAGTTACCTCAACTTATTGAGACGATAAATATTGTAAAATAGCTGTAATGATGAAAAATGATGAAATACAATTTATGAATGCAAAGTGACAATGTAATAATATTGAATGATAGAAAATGTGAATAATAAGAATGTAGTAAATAATAAATAGTCTTCATTGTGATCAATCTCAAAATATTTTCTTCTACTATTCTTATTGTCACCCTTGTTAGTTTTGTCATCTTTTCATATCAATTATATGAAAAAGATAGTTGAAATCATAAACCATTTAAATATTTAGCTCGAGTTGTTGAAATAAACATCATAACTTGTCTCTCTTTCTCTCCAATATTATTAAGTTTAATTACTAGAACACAAAAATAAATCTACATTGTCCCATGATAGATCCAATATTATTAGGTTTAATCCAATGACTTTAAAATCAATGTCCCATGATAGATCCATTTACATTAAATAAAAAATCAACATCTACAATAAAATCAATGCATCTAATACAAAAATAAGATATTATTAGAAAACAATATCTACAATGAAATGAATGCATCTAATGCAAGTAATCAACTAGGATTAGAAATCACCATCTACACTCAAATCAATGCATCTAGTGCAAGTATGCAAATGGGATTAGTAACCAACATATATACTAAAATCAATGCATCTAGTGCAAGAAATCAAATATGATTATAAACCACCATCTACACTAAAATCAACACGTTTATTGCAAACAATCAAATAGTATTAGAAATAATATACATTGAAATCAATGCATCTAGTATAACCAATCAACTATAATTAAAAATCAACATCTACATTGAAATTAATGCATCTAGTGCAAGAAATAAAATAAGATTAGAAATAACCATCTACACTGAAATCCATGCATTTAGTGCAATTAATCAAATACAAGTAGAAATCATCTACATTGAAATAAATGTAGTTAGTGCAAGTAATGAAATATCATTAGAAATAAAAATCTACACTAAAATCAATGCATCTAGTTTGAGCAATCAAATAGGATTATAAATCACCATCTACATTGAAATCAATGCATCTATTGCAATAAATATTCTTCTGTCTCTCCCCCCTCCATATATATCTATATGTCCCTCCATATCTCCTTCACTAGAAAATTTGGCGGAAATTCCAACGGCCAACTCGTCGCTATTCCGACACATAGTCGTCGCAAGAGCGACAGTTCGAGGGCGGAAAAACCGTGGTTTGTCATGCCGTCGCAGTTCCGACGCACGTAAAAAGTGTCGCACTATCGACACTTCTTCCGTAGCTTCCGAACAAGCGTCACTCTTCCGACGTCTCACAAACCTTCACGCCTCCGACATTTGCAAACTATCGCACTTCCGATGAAATGTGGTTCGACGTTTGGAACGTCGCTCTTCCGACGCTTGTAAATGGTCGCAATTCCGACCCAATGTGGTCCGACGTTTTGGACGTCGCTCTTCCGACATCTGTAAGATGTCGCAATGCCGACGATATGTGGTCTGAGGTTTGGAACTTCGCTCTTCCGACGTTTGGAACGTCGCTCTTCCGACATTTGTAATCTGTCGCAATTCCGACGAAATGTGGTCCGACGTTTTTATACTGTCTCTCTTCTGACATTTATAGGTTGTCGCAGTTCCGACGTCTACAAGGCGTCGGTAGACCGACGGAGGGTTCAATTTTAAAAAAAAAATTGAAACTTTAAAAGACGAGGAACATTGTTTTGAATATATTATATGATGTAAAACAGTCCATGAAGTCATTACATTTTCACATCTGAAGATTGGAACCCAAATATCCATCTATAAAATTGGAAGTCCCACCCCAGACAATGATAGAAAAATACCCCATGTCACATACAGGGACATGATATAAAACCCAGTAACGGTCCACATCGAGATTATCTACAAATCTGAGAAAGCATCCAAATATGCCCGAGGCATCTATAAGAAAGTGAAATAGCAGTATGTAGAATAGTAAAGCAACAGATAGAGTACCGACGTTCATTGTTCCAAATAAAAGTTAAAGTACCCAAAACCCTGCAACAGATAAAAACGCTAATAATGTGAGGAGTGTGATATGTCCAAAATATAAAAATACCATCAGACCATATCAATAAACCAGCAACATAGACCAGCATCGCTAGTTTTGAAGGCAGAGTGATAAACATTAATCATTTTTTTTTCATAAGAGAAAAAACGTTGTTTTGAATATATTATATGAAGTAAAACAGTCCATGAAGTCATTACATTTTCACATCTGAAGATTGGAACCCAAATATCCATCCAGAAAAGTGGAAGTCCCACCCTAGACAATGATAGAAAAATACCCCATGTCACATACAGGGACATGATATAAAACCCAGTAACGGTCCACATGGAGATTATCGACAATCTGAGAAAGCATCCAAATATGCTCGAGGCATCTATAAGAAAGTGAAATAGAAGTATGTAGAATAGTAAAACAACAGATAGAGTACTAACGTCCATTGTTCCAAATACAAATTAAAGTACCCAAAATCCTTGAACAGAGAAAAACGCTAATCATGTGAGTGTGATATGTCCAAAATATAAAAAGACCATCAGACCATATCAATAAACCAGCAACATAGACCAGCATCGCTAGTTTTGAAGGCAGAGTGATAAACATTAATAATTTTTTTTTCACAAGAGAAAAAACGTTGTTTTGAATATATTATATGAAGTAAAACAGTCCATGAAGTTATTACATTTTCACATCTGAAGATTGGAAACCAAATATCCATCCAGAAAAGTGGAAGTCCCACCCCAGACAGTGATAGAAAAATACCCCATGTCACATACAGGGACTTGATATAAAACCCAGTAACGGTCCACATGGAGAATATCGACAATCTGAGAAAGCATCCAAATATGCCCGAGGCATCTATAAGAAAGTGAAATAGCAGTATGTAGAATAGTAAAGCAACAGATAGAGTACCGACGTCCATTGTTCCAAATACAAATTAAAGTACCCAAAATCCTTGAATAGAGAAAAACGCTAATCATGTGAGGAGTGTGATATGTCCAAAATATAAAAAGACCATCAGACCATATCAATAAACCAGCAACATAGACCAGCATCGCTAGTTTTGAAGGCAGAGTGATAAACATTAATCATTTTTTTTTCACAAGAGAAAAAATGATGTTTTGAATATATTATATGAAGTAAAATAGTCCATGAAGTCATTACATTTTCACATCTGAAGATTGGAACCCAAATATCCATCCAGAAAAGTGGAAGTCCCACCCTAGACAATGATAGAAAATACCCCATGTCACATACAGGGACTTGATATAAAACCCAGTAACGGTCCACATGGAGATTATCGACAATCTGAGAAAGCATCCAAATATGCCCGAGGCATCTATAAGAAAGTTAAATAGCAGTATGTAGAATAGTAAAGCAACAGATAGAGTACCGACGTCCATTGTTCCAAATACAAATTAAAGTACCCAAAATCCTTGAACAGAGAAAAACGCTAATCATGTGAGGAGTGTGATATATCCAAAATATAAAAAGACCATCAGACCATATCAATAAACCAGCATCGCTAGTTTTGAAGGCAGAGTGATAAACATTAATCATTTTTTTTTCACAAGAGAAAAAATGTTGTTTTGAATATATTATATGAAGTAAAACAGTCCATGAAGTCATTACATTTTCACATCCGAAGATTGGAACCCAAATATCCATCCAGAAAAGTGGAAGTCCCACCCTAGAAAATGATAGAAAAATACCCCATGTCACATACAGGGACATGATATAAAATCCAGTAACGGTCCACATGGAGATTATCGACAATCTGAGAAAGCATTCAAATATGCCCGAGGCATCTATAAGAAAGTGAAATAGTAGTATGTAGAACAATAAAGCAACAGATAGAGTACCGACGTCCATTGTGCTAAATACAAATTAAAGTACCCAAAATCCTTGAACAGATAAAGAAAAACGCTAATCATGTGAGAATTCTAAGTAAATTTAATCTATTAACATTGCGAATAAAATTACACCGAAGTCAAAAACATTGCCTGGCCATACTCATGGCAAATTTGTCATCAAAAAATCAAAAAATTAAGAAGACTGCCCTCATACGGGGAAACCAGCCTTGAACGTTTAATTTACAGAATTCAAAAATATTACAAAGGTCCAGCACAGTAAAATAAACTAAAAGCAGCCCAATTAAGTGGGCCTGCTAAGCAAGAAAAACAAATTAACCAAACTACTCCTCCGGTGGTTCCTCCACGATTCAGCACCATCCTTCGGAAGGTCCAGGATCGCTAGGTGCTACCTCCACATGCATGCCACGACTCCCCTCCTGAAGGCCCGAATGCTGGCCGGCTTTTTCCGAGCTCAGACCCGCCGGACGGGTGAATTCTTCCTCCGTTTGGGCCTCCTCGCGGAAGACCACAGTGACTAAAGCCGTGATTCGCGGGCGGTTGAGAGAGAAATTAAAGGAAAATTGCGCAGTGCGTGTCGTGGGAGAAGGTGAACTAGCGGTGGGGAAGCCAGGAGCAGGGGAATCCATATGGTGGCCAGATCCTACAAGCCGACCCTGCCCACTTCTAGTATTTGGATATCGACCTAAGTAATAATCACTGGAGTGGCTGGAAGTCGACTCTGTTGAGGGGCTGGAGGGAGCACCCCGGGGTTGACCTCTAGTGCTCCCCCTGTGGCAACGCATCCTATGACGCACGCGAGGCATGGGTGCAATCTTAGGCGCAGTGGGCACAAGAGGAGACGAAGAAGTAGAATTCCAATTAACAGAGGAAGACAGACAGAGACAGAACCGGGACCGTGATTCGCGGGCGGTTGAGAGAGCAATTAAAGGAAAATTGTGCAGTGCGCATCGTGGGAGAAGGTGAACTAGCGGTGGGGAAGCGAGGAGCAGGGGAATCCATACGGTGGCCAGATCCTACAACCCGACCCCGCCCACTCCTAGTATTTGGATATCGACCTGCATAATAATCACTGGACTGGACGGAAGTCGACTCTATTGAGGGGCTGGAGGGAGCCCGCAGGGGTTGACCTCTAGTGCTCCCCCTGCGGTAACACATCCTATGACGCACGCGAGGCATGGGTGCAGTCTCGGGCGTAGTGGGCACAAGAGGAGACGGAGAAGCAAAATTCCAATTAACAGAGGAAGATAGACAGAGACAGAACCGAGAGAAATGCAGATATGCTGCAAGGTCTAGGCAGCAGTTCAGCTGGCCACTTCTCCTTATTGTCACAGTTAGCAGGCAGTGTAATCCAGCAACCGGCTCGTCTGAAAAACCATAGCTAAACGCCATTTTGTCGACCCGACTGCAATGC
>CM076582.1:732529620-732776369 GCA_034641835.2 Pinus albicaulis
ATTTATAATAAATCATGGAAATACCACACTAGTAAACATGTGGAAAAGTTATATAAATTATTGAGAACAATCATTTTTATGTAAAAATATCCAAATGTGCTTTTGGGAAATAAAAATTCGAGTATTTGGTTCATATTGTTTTAAAGGAAGGAGTGAAGTTGGAGCCTCAAAAGATGCAAGCTATTACAAAATGACCTATTCCTAAGAAAATCAAGGTTCTTAGAATATTTTTTAGACTTACATGATTAGTATGATGATAATTATGATAATTTCACAAAACAATCACTAGCTATTTTGAGGGATGAGATATTAGAACTTCAGCTTGATGAGGATTTTTTAAGAGCTTTATTTCTTCTTTTGAAATCAAGAAAATATTCTCCCAAACTGAAAATATGTGTTCTTGAGATAATTTCTGAAAATTATGAAAATGAAATTAAACTTTTGCATTCTCAAATTCAGTCATACAATTTTCGAAATCCTAAAGAATTCTTTGAAAATCTTCCTTCTCCTAAGCAAGAGGAAATTGTACTATCTTTTGACTTGCATATTGAGGATGATTATTCTTTCAAACACAAGATAGAAGAAATAGTTTCAAGGCTTAATATTCAAAATACAACTGAGCAACCAGTCATTGAAGGCGTAGAAGTAAATAACATACATCATAATTTTATTGATCCTATATCAGATTATATGGAGAATATTTTTAGCCCAAATCTGCAAACATGTTTTCTCTATAAGGATCAAATACATCAAAAGTGGCCTTTACACATCATATCATTTACTATAAAGGCACATGATCATAATATACTTCCAATTTTGATCACAAGCAATCAAGTTATCCATTTATTGTTACAGCTACTTGATTGGCTTCATTGGAATTTTTGTATTACCTGATTCAATAAGATTTTTAGTAGATTGAGTAGGTAGATGAGTGCCAATAAGCTTAGAATTTTGAGCATTTTTTTTTTAGTTTTCAATTTTCAGCTAGTTTTTCATTAAGTTGGTTTGAAAAATTTTGTGTGTTGTTTTAGTTTTAGATCAGATTTCAGTTTGCAGAAGACAGAAGACATTTACAGGTTCACCAAGGTCAATGGATGAGGACAACTGACCTGTTGTTCTTGACTTTTCACCAGGAAAAGCCATCCCCAAGTGGAGCCAGTGTTAGACTCCTATACCAATAGGTGTCATATTTAATGATTAACTTGATGGGCTATGTAATATGTTCATACCTTTTCTTGTTGCAAAGGTTTTTCATATTATCAAAAAATCAAAAAAATTTAAAGAATTTAAAGAGGGTATACCCTAAAAGAAAAATCAAAGGGTAAAAAGAATAAAAATGGCCAAAAAAGTAAAAGAAAATGAACCCCACCAAAAGAAAGGCCAAGGAAAGTGTGCAAGTCTAAATGCCACTACTTTTTGCTCTTATGTAATAAATAAAATTGTGTGCAAATTGTATCCTATGCCACAATTTATGAATAGTCAAACAGTTTAAGCTTGGCTATTTCATCTTTCAATTTCATGTTTTAGAGATAGAGAATAAAATCTGACCAAACTGTTCAATCTTGGCAGATAAGTAGATAGGTAGACTAAATAAAAGGAGCTCAATAGCTTAATCTGAGCCCTTGGATGTAATAAGGTTAGACTTAGATAGATTTCTACATGTAAAAGAAAAGAAAGTGTGATAAGGGTTTGCCAGTGTAAGTGCACCCTAATAAAGAAGAAAAAATGGTAGAGTAAAGTAGGTAGGGTAGGTAGATGATGTTGCATAATTGCATGTGATGGACAATGACTCTAAATGTGTTAATATTTACTTTCATCACAAAGTGAAAAGGCAGACACTATACTGGAAGAAATTCAAAGCAAAGCAAAGTCAAAGTTATTAACTTCCCTTCTCATCTTCCCCTAAAGATTTCACTAATTTCCCATAAGTACTAAGGTATTTGAAAATTAGAGGGGCTCAAGGAATTTCCTTGACTTTTGGAGGGACCGGACCCTCGGCCCAATAATTGGAAAAGACTAAGTACTTGAAGTCATTCTTCATAACATTCACTCATTTCTAAACATCTTTTCCTAAGTAAAATCCCATTTTACTTAGGAAAATTATGCATTATTTCATAAAAAAACCCTCAAAATCACATTTTATTCCAAGTCTAAGTGATGAAGTGATTATAATGCAATTTTCTTTTAAATCTTCACTTTCTTAGTTATATTAATGTATTTTGAGTTTACATTGTCCCCTTGTCATATTAACATTGATTTTATGTATTAAATCCTTACAAAAATAACCTTCTCCTATTATATATAACTACTTTTTATATAATATCCCCAAAAACCCATTAATAAATTTTAGCCAAAGTTATTTATTCCCACATGTTTAAATAAAAAACCCACTTTATGCCCCCTTTGGCTAAATATATCGTAATATTAAATTCCTCCCCCTATGGTAATTAGATTAATCTAATTTAATTATCATATAATAAAAGTATATTGAAAAAATAATTAAAACATGTTTTATTACGTGTTTTAATACAAAAATAATTCTTCCCTTGTGTATTTTAATCCCCCGACTCCCTTTCCCAAGGTTAAAACTATAAACCCTTTGTAAAATCCCCAATACCTCCCTTAACCGCTAACCTTGGTTAAATCATTTCCCGATCACTTTCCTGCATTTTTATAAACAAATTGATTAATCCTCACAATTAATTAACTCCGCCAATCAGATTCCCCCCGATGAGATTAATTAACGTTTAATTGCATCGGGCCCTCCATATTAAATCCCCGTCACTTCCACGTCCCCATCGTCGTTCGATCAACCCATCTGAGATCAACGGTTATTAATGATATCGCTAGCCATCCGCGTCCGAACAATAACGCGCGATGGCCCGACGGTTTTCAAACAGTGCCATGCCATGCGTCAATCATTCTATGGAATCGCTCGCCCTCCGCCCAAAACCACTTTTCCCCAAAAGCGGTGCGATGGAAACCACTTACCGCTTGCCTCCCGTGACTCATCCTCCGTACCTGCTGACGTCATCCATTAAATAAATAAATAAAACCCCGTCACCCTTTGGACTTTGTGAATAAAACAATTTTGCCCGCGTCATTTTCATTATTCTGTGAACGACCAAAGTCTCATGCAGAGAATTTCAAAAACAAACTGTCAAGCGCCATCAACTGTATTTTGCTGAAGACAATTGCATACCAGTAATCCATAGTTCGTACGCCATAGCCTGTACCTGTTTAATCACTGTTCATCTCCCAAAAAACAGGTATTTACCCCAATTCCCATTAAAACTCTGTGAAATCCTAGCTTTTGTTTTAAATTCCACACGAAAGACAGAAACAGAGTTCAATTTGGTCTTGTTCAATCCCTAGAATTGTAAATTGCATTCCCAAAACTTGTAATTGTGTTTGTTCTTCACAAAAACCCAAAATTCATTTCTAAATCCACAAGAACCAGAAATGGAGGTTCCAGTGGCTCTGAACGTCGCACCTTTGAATGCCCCTCACAGAGATTTAGACTATCTTCCCCTAGCAGATAGAGATTTTCAAATTAAAGACCTCGTTCTTAGTGATAATCCTCTTCGAACCTTTTGCCGTTGCAGAGATAAATTTATAAACGGTTCTGATATTATTGGATTATGGGAATCCAATCTCCCCATGTATCTTCTCCCCTCAGTCCATATTTTTCCTGAGTTAATTCATTACTGCCATGCAAACTATGACCCCAATTAAAGAGCAGTTTTGTCCCTAAGTCAGAACATCCTTTTCCCAATCACTACTCAGTCGATAAATGAAATGTTGCAATTTCAACCTGGTCAAGCCCTCACTCCCCTGTCCATGGGAGAATTACTTGAAAAGTCTGCCAATTTGTCCCATGAAGAGTTAAATCGCATTTTTCAAACCTTCATGTTACCAGAGCATCAGCCCAAAGGCCCTCCCCCCTATGGTTATACTTTTTTCACCGATGTGGGCAGGCTTATTCTGAATATGATATCCTTTATCATGGGTTTCAATACTAGTGAATATGTTGATCAATTAACCCTAGTATTGTTGTCTATATTTACCCCTAGATAGTCCCCTGCTGTCAAGTATGATTTTTCATCCTACATTGCTGATAAAATCCATGATCAGTTCATGATATTTGAGAATGAAAAAGTGTTCAAATATTCTTCTGTTATATATCATCTCATGATTTATTACCAATCAGAAAGTTTCCCTTTCCATGTTCAGAAACTTGATGCCAAAGGAAATCCTAGGTCCGTGATATTTTGGTCTGCCATCACCCATAATTCCTCCGATTCTCCTTACTCCTATAATGAGTTTATTGACCTATTTGTACACCCTGCAACCACTTTGTTAATAGGAGTTTCCCCTCCTAGAGTCAATAATGAAATCAAGAAAATTCTACAGCTCTCAAAACAATATAGGGCAGGTGACTGGTACTTGTATCAAAATCACACTGAGATCAGAATATATGGATGTGAATTGTGCCCATTCAAGTTGCCCAAATATGTCCCCATAAGACTCTTTGCACTAGAGTATTTCAGGCAGATGATTAACTCAGATATAGTTCATTTCTGCAATGCAAAGAAAAAGGCTCAACTCAGGATCAAAAGTCAATTAGGTCCCTTTGTTTGTAACTCTAGAGATGCTGGAAAGGAAGCAAAAATAATCTTAGAAGAATATCTCAGATTACAAAAAAATTTTTACTGGGTGCCTTATGACCCAAATAGCTTTATCTGTGATAGAAGAATGAAAAATAAACTATCACCATACATTCATCACAAAATTCCAGAAATTGAACAATATGCCAATATGGATGAATGGATGGAAGGAACATTGGTAGAACAGGATAGTGAGCAGGTCAATGTTGAAAATTTAATGAAATACCTTGAGAAAATACTTGAGCTAGACTCTTTTGGATAGGTGCAGATACCAGGTATTGGTCCTTCTTCTGCAGTGACTTCTCAGCAAAATTTACAGGAGATCAGTGCATTGGCCACAGTACAATCTAAAGGAAAAGAAAAGGAGCCTGACATACAAGTATTTGAAAAATTCACAATGACAGAGCAACTTGAGACTTCTAAAGAACAGGGTCAAGTACAAATTCCTCCTATTCAGATCAATGAGCCAGAAATTTCAATTTTACAAACTCCTATCAATATAGAAAAAGGCAAGAAGAGAGATGTTGAAGTTGCTACCCCTGTTGGTGGATCTTTAGAACAGCCTTATGCTAAAAGAAAAAAATTAAATCCTCTTCCAGAAGTAGATTTTGTTCAGGAAATTCCTGATAGCCAAGAGAAGATTTGGATAGTCAACAAACAGGTACAGTCAATGGGGCATCCACTACTTTACAGAGAAAAGAGCTGCAAAAGCAACAGAGTGTTGAAATATCTTCTTTCAAACCACCAGTTAAAGATGCAGGAGATATAAAGAAAACCTTTATCAATATAAAATCCAGGAATGATCCACTAAGACTCTAGGTTTACAATCAGTATTTGAAGATGGCTCCTAAGAATCAAGAAAGATTGATGTCATCTTATGACATTCAGCAAGGCAAAATGATAATGAGTCACTTCAAACCAAAAGTGCAGCAGCCTCAAACAGCTGCAGATTATATTAGAACAAATTTTGAAGTCTTAGCAAAGGATATTAATCCTTTAGATCAGATTGAGTTACATAAGCAGACTGGTGAAATGATCTATTCTACTCTGACCGATAAAGCAATGGCAACTCAGAAGTTGCAGGATTCTTTGGAGAACACTAATGCACAATTGCAGCTTGAAAAAGCCTTTTCTCAGGCCAAAGACAACAGGATAAAGACATTGGAGGAAATAATCATTGGATTGGGTCACAATCTTAAATATGTCAAAGGTATATAGCCCCTAATCAAGAAAAAAGATGATGATATTGCAGCTTTGAGAAAGCAGTTGAAATTGCCAGCTTTAAGACATCCACAAAATGAAGAGATGATAATGAAAAATTCTGAAGAAGAAATGATGGACTTGCTTTTGAAACTGAATGAGCAACTAAATGAAACAGA
This sequence comes from Pinus albicaulis, assembly GCA_034641835.2. Classification (NCBI taxonomy): domain Eukaryota; kingdom Viridiplantae; phylum Streptophyta; class Pinopsida; order Pinales; family Pinaceae; genus Pinus; species Pinus albicaulis. Next base: position 732,535,667 of record CM076582.1, read on the forward strand.
AAAAGAGCTTGAACAGGCATTAAAGAACAAGCAGTCTACTATTCCAGCATCAACAATAGAGGCAATTACAGGTACAGGTACATCCACAACAGGTCAGCCAACAGAGCTATCACAGGTAAATACTTCCAATTTGAGTTCTGAAGAATTAATAAAGTCAATGAATGAATTGAAACTTCAAGTAACAAAACTCCAGCACACAAAGTTACAGCTTATTAATTTAGAACAAAGATATGATCTCTCAAAAATGAGTGTTGCTGATAAAACAAGAGAGGTCAAAATATTAGAAAAATTGGTTAAAGCATTGAAAAAGGATCTCACATTGGAGAAACCTTTAAAGGAAATAAATGAAATTCTTTGGGACAACATTATCCAATCAATAAAGGATGTCTGGTCTTCAATTCAGATTATGTATGAACAGAATGATTTAGTCAAATTGGCTATAGAAGAAGTTCAAAGTACAAGAGAAGAATTGGGAAATAGGCCTAAGGAAGCCAATCAACTCATACAGTTTCTAAACACTCAAACCAGACACCAACTTGCAGAACTTGGTATTCAGGACAGGACCGGAACAATTTTGGAAATAAAAAGAGTTTTTACTAAGAGAACCCTTATGCAAAATCTAGAACGAAGGTGCTCAGATATGCAAGAAGAAATCATTGCCTTCAGAGAAAGATTTGATATTTTGTTGAAAAAAGGATTGCTTAGTCCTATAGTTTCAGAGGATAAACTAATGGACCTTGAAAGCTATGTTGAAAAATTGGAAAAGTATGCTGACAATCAGGCCAATTCTTCAACCAGTACATCAGAAGCAGCATTGCCAACAGGAAAAAATCTTCATGACAGATTGGAAAATTTATTTTATCTTGAGCATGAAGTAAAGCATTTGTTTCCAATTTAGCCTACCTTTTTTAGATATACTGAGGCTGATGAAACATTGAGAAAACTTCAACGGACCAAAATACCAGAAGATAAATGGTGGGAAGAACTGTTGGAACTTTTGTAAAATTTATCCTTATATGAAATTTTTCCTATTTACTTTGATTTTATTACATCCTGCCACAAGCCTAAATGTTTTATGATTCTCCAAAGACTCTTGGAAAATAATGCTTTCCAAAAATGATGAATATTCTTTAGTATCCAATGAATCATGTGATTTTTGGCTTGGAAATCCATTTCCATTTTACTATAGGGATGCCTCCTTTTCTTTTCCTTTCCTTCTAGATAAAATGAAAGCATTTTTTTCTAATATTTCCCAAGATACCAACAAGAATATAAGCTAGGGAATGCCAATATCCTGGTATGGACACTACTAAGGTTAATGTGCCACCCAAGGATAACCATATTGTGATTATTTTTCCCACTTTTTGATATGGAAAGAACCAATCTCCATACCTATAGTCATTAAATCTAAACATAAATCCCAAGTATTTGAAATGGGTGCACTTGGTTGATTGTTTTTTCTAACATATCTTCCAAATCATTGAAAGTGATGGTAGACTTGAGTAGGTTTACTTATATTCCAAATGAAACCCAAAATGATTTTAGAGCTCTAATGAGTCTTCACATACTAGTCCTATCTACTATATCTTGCAAGAAATAGGATAACATCGTCCACCAATAGAAGGTGCGTAGACAATAGCATATGTAAATGTGTGAGTGATCAAAATAGTAGCATTTCTTAATTTGTTTAGGCATGTATCTCTTGTTTTTCATCTTCCATATTCAAAAACTAATCACAGATTTGGGTGTTGATGCCATGTATATTCTAAATGGATTGGTATCCATACCTTTCCAGATGCCCCCACACCTGCGACCGGGTAAATTTTATTTTTTTAACATACTAGTTAAATAAATATTGTTGTAATATATTTTCTAATCTCTCTCTCTCTCTCTCTCTCTATATATATATATATATATATATTATTTTATATATAATTTGTTTTATTCTAAGTCATAGGCATAGCTACTGTAACTTTAACACCCAATTACTACAACTAGATACAAGCAATATTTTTATGTAACCATTGTTGCAACCTTAAGTTACTGTTGTTGTTCCATTACTCAAATAAAATAATTCTCGTATAAAGGTTGTTGTCATGTCTCTATGCGTAAAATTAAATATTTACAAGGACTTGTTACGTATAATGATCTCTTAATATATATACTTTCTTTCATATATAATATTTTTTATTCTAAGTCGCGGATATCGTATCCCCAAGCCACAACTCCTACAACCTCAAGCCATAGTTGGTGCAACTTTAACGCATAGTTACTGCAAATAGATACAAGAAAATGTTCTATGGAACCGTTGTTACAACCTTAAGTTACAGCTATTGTTCCCTTATTCAAATAAAATAATTCCCGTATAAAGATTGTTACCGTGTATCGATGCCTCAACTTCAATATTGACAAGTATTTTTCAGGTATAATAATCTCTTAAGATATATATATATATAATGTGTTTTATTCTAAGTCGCAAATGTTGCATCCCCAAGTCACAACTTCTGCAACGTCAAGCCACAGTTGTTGCAACTTTAATCCATAGTTACTGCAGTCGGATACAAGTAATTGTTTTATGGAACCATTGTTGCAACCTTAAGTTACAACTATTATTCCCTTACTCAAATAAAATAATTCTCGTATAAAGGTTGTTGTCATGTATTTGTGCCTCGGCTTCAATATTTATAACGACTTGTTAGGTATAATGGTCTCTTAATTCCCCATTGTTTTCAAAGTGAATATGGTTGATTGTAAATCCCACCATTTTCCTCTCACCATACTTTCCACTATCTTATAAATTAGTTGCGGGGAAGGGATTATGTCACTCTTTGAACTTCCACATAATCTAGAAATTTAATTCAGCATTTAAAATTCCTGCAAGTTTTTTTTGTAGACGGCCGCAGCCATATTTCTGTACAGGATTGTATTTAAACACAACAACCAACATTAACGCAATTCACCAACCAGAAATTAAACAAATAGAAATTTACCCGACAGTTTTGTAAATTCAAAAGGAGGACACGTGGAGCATTAATATTGGATCGCATGAAATTGAAGGGAATCTGAAAACCTGAAAATCGGACCCGAATTTTTTATAGGGCACATTGGATTGAGAATTCGAGTTAAAATTAGGCAGACGTCAGCATCCCATTTTGGAACGTGAATTTGGTTTGAAATTCAATCTATTCAGACTTTTTAAGTCCAACAGAAAGGGTTCTCTAATGTTTTGATAGTTTAATATATACATATGTTATATATATATCATATGCGAAATGAAAGGTGGGCCATAGAATTTAGTTTTTATTTTATTTTTTTTAAAAGAGGGTTTATTATAATATTTTTTATATGTTACGGCATATAAAAATAAAAAGGACAAAAAATCTTGGTAGTTTTTTTTATAGACAGTACGTAAATTTTTTATTACACAGCAGTGTGTAAAAAGTGAAAGACTGAGTGTAACTTTTTAAGTGTGTATGCACAGCAGTGCGAAAGGGAAAAACACAGCAGAGTGTTTTAGAGACAGAGTATGTTTGTTTTGAACAAACAATGAGTTGGTTTTATGCACTGCGTTTTGTAGCAGTCATAATTTTGTAATCCCTCTCAGTGAGGAAGTAGTGTAATAGTTTTTTTTTGAGTTATTGAAGGGAATAGAAGTTTGTTTTCAAAGTATTGAAACTTTGTCTCCTATCAAAGAAATTTTTATTTTCTCTGTGTTAGAGGAAGGGAGATTTATTCTCCATTCATTGTTCTGGAATTTTTCAATATTCCAACATGTGCAAGAACAATAGATGTTGTGGTTCCATCCCTAGCTAAATCATTTGTCTTTGCCGCAACTTGCCTTACCAACTTGGCCCCAATATTTTCAACTGGGTCCTCTAATTCAACCAATAAAAAGGCCAAAACCATAGCATTGAGATACATTTCATTACATTGTCAATAAAAATAAAATTTGACTCAGCCATAACCCTTTCCTTTTATTGTTGTGAAAAGCTTTATGCATTACTCTAATGTGGCTAGTCCATAGGCCAAGTAGACCACCGGGTAACAAATATGTTTCCTTTCACCTTTGAGTTTTCAAATTATGCCTACCAAATCTAAGACATTTAAGAGGGGGAACTAATACAACGTTAAAAATAAAACCAGAGCACACATCTACAAATTACCTCCTTAGCTACTATCACACCATCATTAACTATTTTCGGAGAACCATGCTTTCTCTCCAAGACAACATTTTTCCCTTCGCCCCAAGGGTGACTCCAACAAGATCAGCAAGTTTGTTCACACCGCCTGCAAGACAAATTGACAATGCTTTCGGTAAGTGTGCAATTGAATGCTAGACCATATGCCAAAACAACCCTCCATGAAAAATTAAAATAACACATTAAAATCAAATATAAGTGGACAAGGAAAGATCCACCGCAGTGAAGTTTCACGTGCAGGGGACCTTCCTTTAAACATAATTTTTTCTCTGACCTGCAATTTTTTTGTCACTGAGCCATCCTTGTTGAAGTACAATTCCTTTTCCATAGCTCTTGTATTAACTACCTTCTCTCTGTCGCGTAATCTTAGAGTCCCTCTTCTGCTTGAGCGATTAAAGGAAATGCGTGAAAAAACCGAAAGAGAAGACAATTGTCTGCCATAATTATCAAACATTGCACCCAACTTCTTCCCCTTTCCATTGTTACCCAATGAGGTAGATGTGGCAATTGTTGTCATACTGCCCAAAGCAGAGGCCATCTTCTCTTATGCCGAATATAGAATTACAAGATCTTCATATTAGTATGAACCTTAAAAAACATGACTCCCATTGCTAAAAACCACTTTTAAGTTGTAACAGGCAAACTAAACAACTATTGCAACTTTTGGCAACTTCTGGAGAATTAAGAGAGAAACAACCAAAGAGAAATACAACCACAATCCTCATTTTAATGAGACCGGACTATATATTTGCATTAAGATAATAGAAAGAAATCACGACTATATTAAGGCCAGCACAAAAAAATCTTTAACCAGTGTCTCTCGCGGCCTTCAGGTTGCCATGCTAGAGGTTGCATATTTTTAATTTAAATTCTTGACCTCTCGTGCCCATCTATGAATGCATCCAATGGGATATCTACATCAAATTCTTCTTTATATCCCCAAGAACAAATTCCCTACTACAAGAGCACCATTATTGATGGATCACCCCACACCATCCCACCCACTAGAAATGGTGAAAAAGGAAACCCGAGAAAACTTCTGAAATATCTCAAGATGACTATATGGGTGGTTCTTATGAATCAACCAACCATTCATAACATGCTCATCAATCCAAACCATGAGTATTATGTGACAATATTCAAGCAGGCACTTAATCGGATTTCTGAAGCTATGTTAGAGAAACCCTAAACTCTCACTGAAAATAGGTGAAATGTGGCACCACTCAGAGATTGACATGTGCCAATTGGTACAAGTGGTAGAAAATTGGCATGCTAAAACAACGAGGTGATGCAGGAATGACATGAGGGAGAAAATATCAGAAAAGCCCCAAATCTGGAGAACTAAATCTCATCACAAACCTGAGATTGACAACTTTACATGATGTAACCTATGAAATCGTAAATGGAGAAATCATAGTAACAATAAAGTAACCTATGTAACAATAAATTCAGATTCATCCTGGGAGTGGTAATGGGAGAAATCATAGTGAACAATAGGAAACATGCAGAGTTGCTTACACTCAAATAGATGAAAAAGCACATACAAAAAACCTAGATAATAATCATGAACAAGCTTAATATTGAATTATGAACCGTAAAGGAACTTACAAAATGTGAAATTATGAACCTGGTCAAGCGCACAAGCAAAAATATCATGGACATGACCCTGGTTGACAAGTTGTATTGCTCATGATGCAAGAGGATTTGTACCTGCACTGCCAAGTCAATCAAAATCCATCATTATCTATACAATAAATACAAGTAATCGATGTAGTATTTTTTACTCTAAGATGCATTCTTATGATAATGTTAGAACATATGTTGAAAATGTCAAAACATACCTGAATAAGCTCCTCTTCGTTTCAAGAACAATTTATCGGAGTCGCATGAACTTGGAACAAGCCTCCCACGATCTGAAAGAGTAGCAACTAAGTCAACAGTGACTTTTTTGTTGCTACACTGGATCGAGGGAGGTTTGCTCCAAGATTAAATTTCTCCAATAAATTATTCTCTACTAAACAGGGCCAACCACGTGAAGGTGGAAGCTCTTATGGCCTCTCCCCCCCCTCCCCTCCTCACATCACTCTCAATTCCCCAATACCCAATCTATATTTCATTTTTTACTTTCATGAGCATAAAAAAAAATATTCAATAACTAATAAAAAACAATTCAATAAAAAGTACGCAAGGAAACATTGCAATTAATGCTTGACATAAAAATAGTATGATAAATGAGTTTTTTATATAACGCAAAAAACGTTCCAAGTATGGTAACGTTTGTCTTATAATAATACAATATTTTACATTATCGAATTTTCTTTTTCTTCTTCCTATTTATAAAGCTCCTAATTACATCATCAATATCATCATCCTCTGCTCCTGTTTCATGCCTTTCGACCCACATTGCTGACCTAGTTGCGTAGTCACGATGTCTGGTCTCATCCAGTGACGGGGCATCGCCTACAAAAACAGATAATATTAAATTTTAATTGTCAGTTTTTAAATATCATTGAACTAGTTCGGTAATATTAATAAAAAAAATGCAATGAGATTATTTACCTGGTGCACCAGTTGTCGCCGCTGACCTAGTTGTGTAGTCACGATGTCCGGTCTCATCCAGTGACGGGGCATCGCCTACAAAAACAGATAATATTAAATTTTAATTGTCAGTTTTTAAATATCATTGAACTAGTTCGGTAATATTAACAAAAAAAATTGCAATGAGATTATTTACCTGGTGCACCAGTTGTCGCCGCTGACCTAGTTGCATTGTCACGATGTCTGGTCTCATCCAGTGACGGGGCATCGCCTCCAAAAACAGATAATATTAAATTTTAATTATCAGTTTTTAAATATCATTGAACTAGTTCGGTAATATTAATAAAAAAAATTTCAATGAGATTATTTACCTGGTGCACCAGTTGTCGCCGTTGGGACTGTTGCCCTGTCTTCCTCTCTGGTGGTAAGATCCTCAAGGGAAACATTCTTTGTCATTTAAAAAAAAAACGTTATAAGGACAACCATCAAGGTATAATTAGAAAAAATTATAAGTGGAAATTAATTACCGTCACGGCCCTCACTGATAGTAGCATTGTCGGTCTGGTCCCCACTACAATGATCAGGTTGCACGTGAGGATCATCTACATCTGGCTCTAAAACTGGGTTATTTGCCTCGTCGGTAGTGCTGCTCCCCTGATTTAAACAAAGTTTTTAGACATTAAATTTATGGACGAAAAAAAACATATTGAAAGGTTAATGTTTTACCTTATCAGGCATTCTGGATCTTGGGACCTGCCCCAAGCTTCTGCGACGTTCAACTACGGCTTGATAGCTGAAATGGAAAGCGATATTTTTATCTTCCTCTGTAGTTTTTGTTCTGAAGTCATCACCCTACATTACATATGATTGTGTATTTTTAATCATATTTGATAGGATTACAAAAACGTTCGAAGGCGATACAATTAATTATAAGATGTTTAGCTACTTAATTACAATTCTTGCAGCTAATTTCAAGTAGCCGCCCTGGCCTAGCTTGTGATGGCCCTTTTTTTCAATCCTAGCTTTGGTTGCCTTTGAGGTGTCAGGCAACCTAGCATCAAAATATTGAAGTCAAATATGACGTAGCACACTTTTATTTTAGACATAAAGAAAATTAAAGCTATTGAATTAAAGTTGTAATTTACCTTGCGGGTCCAGTTGGCATTTTTCCTTCTTTCTTTTCCCTTTTCTCTTTTCCGTCATGGATGAGTGCTCTCCACTCACTCTCTAAAACTGCGATAGGACGCTCATATCTAGAGTTAAATTGAAATTGCGTCCTATAGGTGTCCCTGGTATATTTCAAATATTTGCCGGCTACCTGAGCCACCGCTTTTCTGTCAAATGTGCCGACCCCAAAAAGGGCTTCTAGATAATCTAGAAGTTCTTTTTTTAGGTTGGAATTCTGGGAATTCCACCCTGTACGTATGGTTGGGCCAAAAATTACCAACGCATGGCTCTCCAGAATCCTGTAGAACTCATTGTTTCCTACACAGAATAAAACCAAAAAAAGAAGAAGATATTATCATTAATTTAGAAATAAAAATCATGATAAATATGTTTTAGATAAAGTACATGAAATAGTTAAAATATTAAAATTTACCCGGGAGTTGTACATGCTTTATAGGGACACCCTCATCGTTCACCAACAACGTGCCATTAATGGTCCCTGTGGAGCTGACACGTGTAGCTCCAGGAAACACAATAATGTAGTTGGCCATATCAGCCTCATCATTGCCAACACGTTCAGCGGTTGGCTGGGTGTCTGCTTGGGCAGGGTGTGTTTCTTGGTTGGCACCTAAAGGAGTAGAAGGTGTACGAGAGGGTTGTTGGGCAATCTCTTGCCCTTGTGTCCCACTACCACCAACACCGGGTTCAGCAAGTGCCAGAAAACGCTACATACAAAAGAACTTTTTGTTATTTTAGTCAATGTAAAAATTAAAAATCAAACTATCACAATTCATCTCATGCAGAACAAAAAAAATATCCTTTTGAATTTTTATTATTACTTGATATCTTTCTAGCTGGCTCATAATATTTTTTATCCTCTCTTCTGTTTCAGGTGTTTGAGGCGCGTCTATCAAAGTATTAAATTCCGACCTTGCATCTCGTGCCTTTTTTCGCAACAAGAACACTGGAGATAGGGATGAAGAAAGCTCTTCCTCAAAGAGGGAATCATCAGGCGTACCATGGCTAGGTGTCTGCATATTTTAACAAAATTAATATTATTTTAATTATGTAAATAACTAAAATACCTGAAGATAGAGCAATGCTGGCACTTTACATGTTCTTCCGCTGGCCTCTTTCCGCGATCATCCCGTCTCGGGGTTGTTCCTGTACTGCCCTGATCAGTCTGCCACATTGCAATAAAATTATAAATGTAAAAATTTGAAAACAATATCTAACTTGAAAACACAAAATGAAAACTGAAATAATTTCTAATAAGACACCGGAAGACAGAGTTAGAGTTTCAAATATGCCTTGCATTGAATTCAGTCCTGGAAACATGTCATTGCACATTAAGGCACCCAAACAATAGACGAGTTGACCATGAAGACCTTATTGAATATATTGTTGGAGCAACTTCTAGTAAACTTGTTGTGAAGACCTTGAGGACATTTTTGGAGCAACATTGTTGAAGTTTATGGTATAGCATTGTTGGAGACGATCTTGAAGGGCCTTGAAGTGAAGCTTTTGGAGCAACTATTGAAAAATCCTTAGAGCATTTAAGTAAGGCACTTTCTCTCTTCCATCACCTTTTTCCTTTCAATATCCTTTAAATGATTTTGTTGATATTTAATGTTTTAAATCACATTATAATTCCTTGATTATATGTGTTTGGGGACTTTCCCTTTGAAATTACCCAAAAATACCCTGGAAATTTTATCTTCAGGATGCATGTCTGACCCTATTGTTCAATATTTTGATTGATAGTAGTAAACATAGAGAGTTAGGGGGCTCTTGACATGGTTTGGTTGGGCCATTAGATCCCTAACATCTACTAGGGAGAACCCCCCTTGAGTTGGAGGAGAGCTAGCTCGAAGTGAAAAGAGGTTGGTGAGGTGACAATGGGGCTATTGAATTACACATGGTATCACACTTTAGCTTTAGGACTTTATCTTAAGAAGTGCGAGATTTTGCTATATCAATTCTCAAATTGTTTACAACACTATTGTTAAGAACTAATAAGAAGTGATGTTGAGGGGTTTTTGTGTATAAGAAACAATACCATTTAAAAACTAGGGTTCTTAGTCCTTGGCATTCCTTCACCTGGGCCTAGGGGCACACTAGAATAATTTCACACTAAACCATGAAAACTTAAAAGTAACTTAACAGATCCATAAAGTAATAATAATCATAATTCCTAATTTCCTATTGTACGATATGATGAAAATTATTCAAACATGAAGCAATGAAGACATGCAATGTCCGAATTTCAAGATTGATGAACCAATACAAGAAGTTAGAAACTACAACTTTGATTCAATACTATGTGTCCTAACTCCAGGAAGGAATCTAGTTTGTAGTACAGAACATGCATCATGTATTATCAATTCTTAATTGACAACAACTAAAGGTCATCTACCTCATCAATTCCTTCCCATTTTGTGTTTTTATGTTATATTCCTTATAAAAGTGTCAAATTTCTCTCAAAGTAAGAAACCACTAAATAAAATAAAAAATAGTTGAGATATGATTGATAAATGGTCATTTATTTCTTGAAAGGATCTTCACAATTTCTTTGGTTGTTTTTCATCTCAAGAAACAAGAAATGACCTAAGAAACTATCGTGATGTAATATAAGAAACAACACGGTGTAATGGCCATTTTCAAAGCCAAATGATGTCCATTGAGGACATGGCCTTTATTTGGTTCCCGTTTCATAGGAGTTACACATTCTTGGATAATGTGAAAGTGGAAAAGGAATACCCTACACAAGTGATGCACACATGTACATTTCAACACTAATAGATTTTTTTAGTTGAAATGCAATGCTTGTTTTCATTTAAATGTAGGGTTTTAAAGCAGGGAGAAATAATGGCTGCCAAATTAATAAGCGTTTCTTTGGGAAAAATTTAAATCTTGTATTAGGTGATGAAGATAATAGAGGGTATTGAATCTTGATTCTTGACATCTACAGAGAACCCTACAGCCTAACAAAATCCAATGGAATTGACCAAAAAAACCCAAATAGAGTCAACCCTACTATAGGAGGAAGGGCCTGCAGTAAGAACTTACCATTTTGCAAGAGCTGAGGGTGAATGCTGTTCTGCAAGAGCTGAGGGCGAATGCTGAGGGCAAATGTTGTTCTGCAAGAGCTGAGGGCGAATGCAGGGTGAATGCTTTTCTGAAAGAGCTGAGGGCGAATCCAGGGCGAATGCTGTTCTGCAAGAGCTCAGGGCGAATGCTGAGGGTGAATGTTGTTCTGCAAGAGCTCAGGGCGAATGCTGTTCTGCAAGAGCTGAGGGCAAATGCTGAGGGTGAATGCTGTTCTGCAAGAGCGGAGGGCGAATGTGCACGTGATATCAGACGTTAATGTAGCACACATGTACATTTGAACACTAATAGATTTTTGTAGTTGAAATGCAATGCTTGTTTTCATTTAAATGTAGGGTTTTTAAAGCAGGGAGAAATAATGGCTGCCAAATTAATCAGCGTTTCTTTGGGAAAAATTTAAATCTTGTATTGGGTGATGAAGATAATAGAGGGTATTGAATATTGATTCTTGACATCTAGAGAGAACCCTACAGCCTAACACAATCCAATGGAATTGACCAAAAAAACCCAAATAGAGTCAACCCTACTATAGGATGAAGGGCCTGCAGTAAGAACTTACCATTTTGCAAGAGCTGAGGGCGAATGATGTTCTGCAAGAGCTGAGGGCGAACGCTGAGGGCGAATGCTGAGGGAAAATGTTGTTCTACAAGAGCTGAGCGCGAATGCTGAGGGAAAATGTTGTTCTGCAAGAGCTGAGGGAGAATGTTGTTCTGCAAGAGCGGAGGGCGAATGCGCGCGTCATATCAGACGTTAATGTAGCTATTGTGACGCATACGAAACAATAAAGTCCTTTTTATGTAGCGCGCATATAAGTTTCAAATTTTTATGTAACGAGCATATAAGTTTCGTATTTTTATGTGGCGTGCATATAAGTGTCGTTATACCGACGACGGAAAAAGCGTCGCTATTGCGACGGGTACCTAAACGTCGCAATGGAGACACCTAGACATTGTGTCGCACTTGCGATGACTGGAGTCGTCTCAATAGCAACGCTTTGGGCCATAGTGTCGCAATTGCGACGTCTTCCTCCAAACGTCGCAATTGTGACACTTTTCTAAGTGTCGGTATTGCGACACTTTTCTATAAACGTCGGTATAGTGACGGGTTCGGGCGGGATGGAAAAAATTTGGGGAAATTTCCGACATTTGGTCAAAAGCGTCAGAACCAAGTGTCAGAATTTCCGCCAAATGTAGTAGTGCTTCTTTGTCACTTTATCTCACCCCCACAAGCACACACACTCTCTCACTCCATATTTATCAATCTCTTTGTCCCTCCCTCCTCATCTCCATCTATCTCTTCTTTATCTTCACCTTCCATCTGTATCTCTATCTCCCTTTGTCTCTCTATATCAACCCCAAAACATACACTCTCTTTCTCCAACCTATCTATCTATCACCCCCTCCTCCTCTCCATCCCTCTCTCTCTCTTCCCCTTCCCTCCTTCTCCCCCACTTCTATATCTCTTCCCTCCTACTATCCTCTCTCCTTCTCTATCCATATTCCTTATCACTCGCCCTCTCTCTATATATATTTCACTCTCTAAGTTTATATTCTACCTCTCTTGTCATAAGAACTAATTATTAGTTTAGAAGATCCTGGAAAATTCAACATGGAATCAAAGTGAGGCTAAAATAGCAACCTCATCAAGTCAATCTTTCTTTGAACTAAAAATAATCCACATTCAACTAATCTCTATAAAAAGGCTTCGCTAGAAGAAATCAAAGTTATTTAAATCTGATTTCTCTAAAAACCCTAGATAAGAGCCCTCAAATCAAGACTAAAATTCTCAGAATGTCAAAAATCCTCAGTTTTATTTTTAGGAAGGCCGAAAAGGCCTCATAAACTGGTTGCAGGGGGCCCTAAAACTCAGGTTTATCTTAAATGATTGATCAAGGATATAACCTCTATTTTAAGGCTGAAACATAATCTTAGATAAGCTGAAGTTTCATTTATCTATTGAAGTTGGGATTTACATTGTTGGAAGAGAAAACCATAACCATTATTTTTAGGTATATTTGAGAAATCAAGAAACCACATACTATAGCAAAAATAACTTTAAAATACCTTTGAAAAGGCTAGAAAATTTGTCTGTGCATAAGACATAGTAAGTTTGTTGCACCTTGATTGTGGAAGACACTATATAGGAAAAAGACTCAACTAATGCTAGTCAATATTGGTTGATATATTTTGCGCAAAGGTTTACAACAATGACAACCTTACTCATGTTTAGTAATTAATAAATCAAGCTTAAAACATTAAGTGTACATGTTGTAGAATTATTGAGATTGATATGATCATTTGTATTGATGCATTTGTACTTGAAGAAATGCTTGAATCCTATGATGGTGAAATCCATAGTTGATTCTAAGCTTGCACCTTATGGGAATAATGATGAAAGGTTGTTGAATTATCTTTGGGATAGGGATTTTATTTAGTTGATATTCTTGTGGTTGAAGGAAGATTCCTTGTTGACAGTTTTTGAAGGTTTTGAAGAAGATAATGGATCTTTTATGGTTCTATCACCATCCGACTGTTTTCGAATCGTTCTATTAAATGATTCTAAATGTTATGATATGGGAAATAAATCAAATAGAAATGAATTATATGTACCAACAAGATCGATTCAGAGGAATAGTAGAAAGATACAGAAACAAACTGTATTTCTCATAAATATTCCTTTAATGAATTCCCATGGAACATTTTTAGTAAATGGGATTTACAGAATCATGGTGAATCAAATATTAATAAGTCCTAGTATTTATTACCAAAGGTGCTAAGAGATGTTGTCCATGTTTTTTCTACTGATGACCAAGATGCCTCAAGCAAAAGCTGATTGCAAAAGGAAAGAATGAATTTCAAATTCACTGATTGCTTATACATTGAATCCACTCAGCTCAAATATATAGAGTTAAATGTTAAAATGACGCACCCAAAATACTAAAGAAGTCGAGTTCCTCATCAGTCTTGGAGGTTTTATTCCTCTTAAAGAACAATGAAAAATTGTTACTTCTGTTACAATGATTTTGAAGAAGCCAAGGTACTTGATAAAGTCATTTCTAGAATTGAAATTGTTTTAAAGAAATGAAGTTTAAAAAGGGCTGAGAATATCATGAATGGAATTCTCTAATTCATATGAAGGAAGTCTAAATCCTAATATTTCTCATACCTCCTATATTTTGTTCATAATGAAGTGAGTTCTCTTGTAAGATGTCGATCCGAATACCATTCCTTGATTCTACTTACTATATTTGTCCTTGCTGATTGTTGGAGGGTGTCATCTCTTCACTTTTTCTGATATCAAGATGAAAAATCCTTGATCATTTGATGACATGATGGATTTAATTTTTGGACATTTGGATATGGAAAAATATAATTTTCATATTACAAAGTTTGTTGGACTTGCAAAAGGAGAATTGCAAAGCTAGGGTTTGTAAATCTTAAAAGGTTGAAAGTCGTGGATGTGAAAGTCCTAGGGTTTGTGCATAAAACCCTATAGTGGGACCTAGATTCATGCTTCTGCTGAAAGAAGAAACCCTAGCTCATGCAAGGAAGGAATAACATCATGAGAAAAAGGTTGATAAATCTATAAGATGAAATTCATAAGCTCAAGATCAAGAGGGGGCTGACATTTCCCTAGAATCCTCAAAAGATAAGTACTTTATATTTCTCTTCCTTGATTATTATTGTTATTATTGGTTACTATTAGTTAGTCTCTTGTTTTTATTTGTTTGCTGGGTTGTAATCATTTTTCCATATCCTCCTAGTAAGGATTGCAAGTACATAGTGAAGGATGTCGAGGCTCACGTAGGAGATGGAAGTAGTGGAAGAATAAAGCAAAGCTTGTGATAAGAGGACTCTCCCAGAATCACTAATTTGCATTGAAAGATATTGTACTAGATGAGATTCGAACTTAGAAGGAGTGGGCAGACCAATAATTTTGAAGTATACCTTGATTATGCAAAGGGGAATTCGATTGCAACTTCCAAATAGATCCACAATATCTAACGTGCAACAAATGGTAGCATAGACAAGTACAAAGCTAGATTTGAGACTAGAAGGTGTTGATTTTTGGTAGCATCGAAAGTTCTCTAAGTCCAAAATTTGTGGAGAGGCTTAGGCGCATGTACTCCAAAGAACCCAAAAATCATTTGTGAAAATTCCACTCAGAATGTGTTTTATTAAAATAATTAATTATTTTAATGTGACCCTAAGTTTAAACATAGGAAAATTAAATAATTAAAGGGTATTGATAAAACAGAGTGTGAATCTTCTAGAGAACATGGATTAAGTCAAGTTATAATCTTAGCCATTGATTGGAGATCTAATCTCGATTGTTGAAGTCTCAACGAGAAGGATATAAAGGAAATCTTGAGGGTCATTTGCAAAGACACATTGACTGAATCTAGAGATTGAAAAGTTCTGAAGTGAGCAGTGCTTAAGATGAGAAGTCAATCTAAGTGATTTCAGCATAGAGAGGGGCAGAGATAAGATTCTGGAGAGAGAGTGATTTTCTCAACCAGATAATCATCAACAAATATAGAGGCAGAGAGAGATCCAACAGAGCTAGGACAGTGTCAGAGAGGCTAACGCAGAGCCATCGCAGAGCCACACAGGGCTACGTAGAGGCTACATAGAGGCCAAGAGGGTTTCCTAGATTTTGCTGCCGGATATGTTTAAGAAGCTGGGAGCCGGGGTGTGAGACCGGGAGGCAGATCGATCTATTGCTTGGGTGATGTAGAGGCAACACATGGCCCTCCATAGGCACCTCATCCAACGTCCAGATCAAATGGATTTTCCAGTGATTGTGTGAGGTAAAAATCATAACATTTCGGGTAGTATTTATCTCTCTATAACTAAATAACCCTTGTGGTATTCAAATATGTATTCAGAAATTGCTACTTCTTAATGAAATAAGACACTCAGATATGCTGCATTAGTTTTCCTGCATTGGGTTTTCCGGGGACTTTCGCCCAAAAGTAACGGTGTCCTATGTGTATAGTTTTCTTTGTTCAGTTTCCTTGTTTTTGAATCATAAGTAATTAAGTGTAGGTTTCTTGAGTAATTTTCTTCAATATTTCATGAAGAAATCTGAAATGATTCTGTAATGTAATTTACAAATAGGAGAAGTAAATTTAGCTGCTTGCAGTGGGATTCTGAAGATCATTTAGATCTAGGAATCTTCACAGAAGGTTTTCCTAGAAACAGGATCATGAAAATACGTTTTCTCGAGTTGCCAAGTACACTTATATTAAAATTATTGTCGCTTCTGTCATGGAATTACATCATATCGATGTAAAATCCATTTTCCTCCATGAAGAATTCGAGGAAGAAGTGTACATGGAACCACCTCAAGGCGGCTTTGAGATTCATGAAAAGGTCTCTTGTTTTCAAATAGAATATTGCACCTAAGATTTGGATTGATGGATCAAGGTTGATCCTATATGATTTGTTTCTAATGAAATTAGAAATACTCATGTGTCAAAGGAAGCAACTGTGGAAGAAATATTTTCTTCCGCAACAAAGGGAGAAATCAGGGAACCTTGTTTTAGCTTCAAAGGGAGTTGAGATCTTAGTTCGAGATGATGGGTTGTCAGGCTAAAGGAGCAGCAAGGTTTTCCACAAAAAAATATGTTTCAAAAAAAGCACCCCGTTAGGGTAACCAAAAAGTATCCATGATGATGGACCCAGTAAGTCG
The DNA here is from genome assembly GCA_034641835.2 of Pinus albicaulis. Lineage (NCBI taxonomy): Eukaryota > Viridiplantae > Streptophyta > Pinopsida > Pinales > Pinaceae > Pinus > Pinus albicaulis. The sequence continues at coordinate 732,552,373 of CM076582.1, forward strand.
ATCAGTTTGTGGTTGAGCCAAGGCATGTGGCTCAACATGTGTTGAAGTACCAACATGGTACAATTGGTCATGGCACAGTCAATTATGGTTTGAGATATGTCTCAAACAATGAAGTACAATTGCAGGGATTCACAAATTCAGATCGAGGAGAGAGTGCAAAAGACAGAAAGAGTTCTTCAAAATAGTGCTTCAATTTGGGCTCCATTATGATAAGTAGGAAGAAAACATTTGTCATGCATAGTATTGCTAAGGTTAAGTATATTACAGCTTAGTTGGGAAGTTGAGATGCAATATGGGTTCAAAAGCTACTTGTAGGATTATCTTGATCAAGTGTAGGTGACAACCATGATGACAGTTCAAAGAACAATGAGATCGAGTACCGAGACATGGTGCAGAAGGAAGCAGTGTGGCTCCAATACTATTCTACAGTCAAGAATATTGCTGACAAAGCCTCTTTCCTAGGGTGAAGTTTGTATACTTTAGGGATAAGTTGAGAAGTTTGTATACTTCAGGGACTAGTCAGAATGGTAGAGAATATTTTCCTGAATTAGAGGGAGTGGTGATGTTGTTAAGGGGCAGACATTCTCCCTAGGTCAGAATATAGACAGGTCAAAATATTGACTAAGGGCCACAAAATGTGGATAGGGAGAATGGTCGAAAGAACATCAAGGCCCAGAGTGCTTCCCAGGTGGGCAAGTGTGTTATGAAACCAGCTCCAAAAATAAAATAAAAGAGATATCAACACCTTATAAATAAGCCACTTCGAGGGGGAAACCTCCTTTACATTACATAAATGAAAAATTCTTCGATGATACAAATGAAAAAACCTCCTTTCTACATATAGGAGTCCATGGGGTCACAATATAATCCTAGCCGACCTAACAATAATAATTTAAGGGCATAATAATAACAATATGGGGGCTAAAAGGGTACAACAATAACAATAAGGGGCTACACTAACAACAATAAGGGGATACACTAGTATTACAAGGATGTAACATGCCCCTCTCCTTCAAACAAGTGTTGCCCTCAACGCTTAATTATTTATTTATTTTTTTGCTTAAAATTATCATCCTCCCATGGGGAATCTTCAATGGGTAAGTTCTTCCACTTGCTGAGATACTCTGAAATTGATCGATTTGGTAGTTGTCAAGCTCTTGTTTATGTGACTGCTTCCGAACTTATTTCACTGCGATGTTGATCTTCCTGCTGTTTCATTCAAATTTGCACCAAAGTTAGCTTATCCTTTTAGAGTTGGAGAACTTTTTGTTGATGCTCGATGTGATATTCCACTACTTTATCATCCATATTAGCTTTCATTTGATCCTTAAAACTGTCCAACTTAGGCTCCATTTTTTCTTTTAAACCATATATGTAATCTTTGATTGCTCTTTGTAAGATCGAAATTTGTTGCACTTGATACCATAATTTTGATATGTCATATTGAAATTCTTCCTCTTAATTTGTCATAGTAGAGCTTTTGAGGGCTTAACGGGTGTGGAATTATTTTTGGGAGGCATTATAGAACCAAATATATATATATATATATATATACATATACATATACATATACATATACATATACATATACATATACATATACATATACATATACACACACACACACATATATATATATATATATATATATATATATATATATATATATATATATATATATATATATATATATATATATATATATATATATATATATATATATATATATATATATTCTTTAATATTCCCTTGGAATCACTTCAAACCGATTTTTCGAACAAGACTTATGCAATTTGAAAAAAAAAACACACAATTTTCTTGCTTTTGAGGAGCTCGATATTTAAACTGAATTATCTCTGTGATTTCGGATCTTCAATATCTGAAATTAGGTCCTATAATAGACAATTCAATCTTCTTTCAAATTGCATAGGTCTAGCCTGATTTGGATTCTTCAAGAAAAAGTTATGCCCGATATCCCACAATGACCTAATTATGGACTGGTTCAGTAGAGTGAACTTGTATGGATTTTTAGGTGTCATTTTTTCCTCCTTCAGCTTTGAAATTGACACATAGGAAACTATAGTCTGTGTAATTTCAACCACTTTTTAAAAAATTCCAATCTGATGCTCAGAGAGAGAGTTATGACGATTTTCCCAAGGTCACCTCTTTTAGATGAAATTCAGGAGCCTGGAAAAACACTAAATTCCACAGATCATATCTCTTAAAATATTGCAAACAAAGATCTAAATTTTTTACATGATATTTCTCAATATTTATTCAAAATGGGTAATTTTTTTAATGTCTGAAACTCCGTAGAAAATATTTATAGAGAAAATTCCAAGATGACCTATTTGAAGTAGAAAAACCCTAAAATCCAAAGCTTTGATACCAAATGTTATGAAACGAGCTCCAAAAATAAAATAAAAGAGAGACCAATGCCTTAGAAATAAGACACTTCAAGGGGGAAACCTCCTTTACATTACATAAATGAAAAATTCTTGGATGATACAAATGAGAAAACCTCCTTTCTATATATAGGAGTCCATGGGGTCACAATATAATCGTAGCCGACCTAACAATAATAATGTAAGGGCAAAACAATAACAATATGGGGGCTACATGGGTACAAAAATAACAATAAGGGGCTACACTAACAACAATAAGGGGATACACTAGTATTTTAGAGACCTAACAATGTAAGTGCCTTTAGCATTAGGTAGGAGAGTTACCATTCAATTAGCATGCATGAATGGTAATAGCCTAGGGTTTCACCATAGGTCATAGGTGTTGATCAAGTTCCAAGTGATGACTTGGATAATTGGTGAATTACTCTAAGTGATTCCTTGTTGAGCATGATGCTCATGTAGGATGCTTTCCAAGGGAAGTTGGTTGACAAAATCATTACAACTATCTCATTCAGGATAATGATTCTCCCCATGTCAAGTGTGTTGATCAGAATTACGAAGAATGGTATGACATAGGACATTCATTCGTCTTGTGTCAAGAATTTTGACCAAAATTAGGAAGAATTATCTTAGAGGTCAAGAATCTCAGTTGAGTGGGTTGCTTTCAGCATTAGGCTCATAATCTCTAGATAGGTTGTGTGATCTCATTTAGCATCGGACCCAAAATTACTCAGTTAGAGTGTGGTCTTTGGAGATTCACCATGTGTCAAAGGTATTGACCGGAATTATGGTGAACCAAGACTAGTTAGTATATGATGTGTGAGATGGACTGGAATTATGGTGACTAGTTGATGATAATGATGTACCATGTGTCAGGAGTACCAACCAATATTATGGTAAGGATAAACCATAGTTCAAAGGTACTGACCAAAATTATGGCAACTTGTTGATGTTGTTGATTTACCATGTGGCAAAGTTTTTGACAAGGATTATAGTAATTGTATGATGTTGATGTTGATGCTAAATTGTTATAACCTTTTCTTAGAGAAATTTGTCAACAAGAGAGCATATAGATAGTCATTATGAATACCTCCCTAGTGAATAGGGATTGTTGAATTTTGTAGCTATGGTTTGTCTTCATAATTAATATTTTAGCCTTTGATATATGTGTAATAATGAATATAAGACATGTTCTTCATGTCAAATTAAAAAGAGAAATTTTGAAATTTGAAATTTAATTTATTTTCCTCCAAAATATAAAGTTGAACCCTCCAAGAAGTCAGGTCAACTTGCCCCTATAGATGCATCACTTAGGTTCATTCAATTTCTATATATATGCCCATTCAATCTCATCACTTGGCAAGAATTTATAGATCACTCTTTTGTCCATGTGTGCTTATTCTCTAAGGAAAATTGAGTCCTATTCTCTAATGAAGACCTAACTAAGGCAAACCAAGACCTTCATATCTATGGCAGAAGTCTGAACTCTGAGTTTGGAGGCTATGGTTGAGGAAGAAGGCCAAGCTCTGAGGCAGTAGGACGAGCTCTAAGGCTGGTAGAAGGCCACGCTTTGAGGTAGACAAAAGCTGAGTTTTGAGGCAGACAAAAAACGAGTTCTGAGGTAGACAAAAGATGAGTTCTGAGGCAAAAAGAAGATGGGTTCTGAGGCAGGTAGAAGGTTGAGTTCTAAGAATACCAAGCTGAGTTTGTTGGGAAACGTTTTGACTTGTCTATAGGGCAGTTTAACTAGGTGTGACTAGGGCTATGGCTGCATGTTTGACTTGATGTATCTTTGTTGAAATTAATGATTTCTCTAAGAAAACGGTTGTTGGGATTTTTCCCCATGTTAGTTTTCTTAGGGTAAATTCTTGTGTCTCTTGTTTGGCTATCTCTTAATGATCCTAATGGATTTTTGTTTCTACTATTCCGATATTTTCTTTATGATGAATATATATGCAAGAAACTATTAACTAAAGAAATCGCAAGAAGTAATTATCAATTTAAAAGATCCTAACAAAACATTCCTTATGCATATCTAATACCTTCACATTGATATTATGGTTATATCTATCTCTCTCTCTCTCTCTCTCTCTCTCTCTCTCTATATATATATATATATATATATATATATATATATATATATATATATATATTGAGGAAAAAATCATAATTTTATTCAACTTTAAACAAGAAACAAAATTACATTTTGCAGATGTTGTAAGCATCCAGTCATATCAACATTTCTGCCGATGAAAATTAAAATGTAAAATCTATAAAAATTACATAAATGTTTTCAAAGTTAAGTGTGATAGAAATCACTGAACCTTTTTTTTTTTAACCTTTTACCAAACCCTAGAGTTGGGCTTAGCTGTTACCATTTCCAATTCATTTCCAACTGTTTGCATGGGGAATTCTTTGTCTGGATCTAAGCTCTCAAAGATATGATTTCTCTTTATACCTCCTATGCCATTTTCTTTGTGCATTTCTTCAATCTGCTACTCTGATGCTTGGATCTCTATTTGTTCAACCCCCTTTTGCATGTGGGTTGCGGTTCTAGATTTCTCTTCAACGCTGTCGTTTGTTTGGTTTCCTTGTTTAGCTCATGCTTCCATATTTTGATGGTTCTCCATGGTTTCTTCTTTAGAAAGATGGGGGTCAGCTACTTGCCATCCCTTTGGCTTATTACTCGACCTCTTTTTCTTTCTCAAGATATGTTTTTCCTATGGGAATGTATTCTGTAAATTCCCTGTTTGAAAATAGATTCAACATCCAAATGTTGTATTCTCATATTATAAAACTAGGGTCCGTTGGAAGATTTTATGTTTCAGTAGTAACAACCTTGGTGAAAAACTCTTGTAATAAACTTAAATAATAACCAGGGTTGATGGGACACTTATTCCAAGATGAATGATTGGGAAAAACATCATAGGGGGTGTTGATTTGGTTTATTCTGGCTAAGGAATTTGGAAAAGGTTGTGGCTAAGGCATTAAAGAGGCAAAAATTATTTTTGGCACACTTATTTATGAAAATAATGGAAATTAGGAGAAAAGGGAGGTAAAAGGTCATATGTTGCATGTGAGGAGTAAAATGAAGGAAAATAATGGAAAATGAAGAAAATAGAGGCTTATTCTATAAAAAGGATTATGAGGATCAGTTGGTAACCTTGTTGTCAGTGCATTTTTGGAGCTCTCTCATACTATTGGATACTTAGAATTTTCCTGGAGCACTCTTGGTGAGTGTGGATACTTGGTGATTTGGAGAAAGAAGGCAAAGGAAGAGAAGGAAAGCGTAGGTGGACATTAGGATCAATATCTACAACGAGATATGATTGCAGATACTGAGTTCATGTATGTTTTCCTCATTGGTTTTGGCATGCATGGTGTATTCGTGTGGATTTCCTAGCCTTTCCATTTCCTGGACAACCATGGTATTCTGGGTTTATTTCCATTTATTGTTTTTTGGTTGGTTTTCATGATTCCTTTAGTTGTTGGGTTGAGTTATTAGTTCTTGGAGCCTTGGTTGGACAAGCCCTCTTGAGCCTGATGAAGAACTGTTGGGTTGAGTTACTAGTCCTGGAGCCTTGGTTGGACAAACACTCTAGAGCCCTATGGGGGTTGAGTTACTAGTCTTGGAGCCTTGGTTGGAAAAATGCTCTGGAGCCCGAGAACAAATGGGGTTGAGTTACTAGTCCTGGAGCCTTGATTGGAACAAATGCTTTGGAGCCCTAGAGCAGTGTGGATAGAGACCAATCCATGACAGTTGTGATGTTTGACTATGAGGTGGAATCACAGGTTGAGGGTTGAGGTAGTTTGGCCTCTGAAAGCCCTGGATTGATTACGATTGATGTGTTTGATTAATTCCCACATTCATGCTTTGAATATGGCACACGGGTGATTGGCTGAGCCAAGTTTGATTGGCTGAAGTGAGACTTGGCTTAGCCAATCTATGGTCGAGTGGAATGTGAAGTCCCATCTCCGGTTGGTTTTTACATTCAATAATGAAGAGATCATTTCTCTGGTATCTGATATACAAATATACTAATTTATGTATGGATTTAATTTCTATTGTATTCATGGTGTTTGTGATGTTAATTTACTGGTTATAAGTAAGTATTTGATCAGTGATGATGTATGGCTCTATTCATGTTGTTGCTTGTAGAATAATATCCCATGTATCTATGGTAAAATTGATTGTATGATAGCTTATGATGTAGGGGAGAAATGCTTCTTAGCCATTCTTAGATAAGAAAGAAACCCCTTTGTTTAAATCTGTTGTTTATACTTGTAGATGCTATTTTTGACAAAATGCATGTCATGGGTGGGTGGGGTCAGATGGGTTCCCATTGATGTGATTTTTTCCATATGTTTTTTTTAATGTTATTTACCCTCTCCTGAAGTTACAGGAAGTTTTGGGCAGTGACCTAGTTCCAGGGGCTAAAAATGTGGCACATATCCCAGAGCTATAGGTGGAAAATTCATTGTTTGAGCCTTAACTACTACCTTGACAAGGCTAGCGCATGGATATAGGGTCTATAGCCCCTATATTTCCCTTAAAAGTTAGCAGCTCGGCCTCAAAGTGGCTAAAAATCAGTTCCCCCTCAGGGAACAAGGCCCTTCAATGTTGAGTTACCTCCTGAGATGTCAATGATGCAATGTAAGGTGTGTTTTTGGTGTTTCCGTCGATTTTCCTTCCTTAAGGTTATCTAGGAGGTTGAATCTCATATTAGTAGCCTCTCATCACATGTTTACCTCGGTTGGCCGATTACTTGGGTAGAAGTGGGAAGAGGGTGTTACAAAGTGGTATCAAAGCATTGTTCAACTTTCAGACTTGATGGGTTGTGTGTTAGTCATGATTTTATATTGATTTCTTATGTGTTTTCATAACTATGTTGTATGTGTTTGTTGTGCCCATGTTGTTTTGGCCATGATGGAAACAGTGTTGCCATGGATGTGGTTGTGGTGTCACTGTCAACATGCGTTCATTTGTGTATGATTGATTGTATGTTGTTCTTGTTATGTATTGTGTGTGCAAACTTGTTTACATAGGGCTACATATTGTATGCGCATCACTTCTGCATGCTAGGTCATGGTTTGATCAAGCTTGTATAGTGTCCGTGTATGCTTGCTTGAGTGATGTTACATCATGAACGTGCATTGGTCGTTCATGCTGGGTTGCATGTTGCTTATGTTTTGTTTCGTTCATGCTTGTGGTTGTGTGTGGTCAAGCTTGCCTTGGGGTGCATTTGGTATGCTTATGCATGGATTGCGGGATCCCAACTACAATCGGAATTATGCGCTAGTATACCACATGTTACAAGTTTGTATGTTGATTATGAGTATATTCATACATGTATCTAGTTCATTGGTTGATCCTGCAGGAAGTATCCTCCCAAATTACACCAAGGTAAGTTGACTAAAATTATGAATTGGTTTATCTGACATAATGCACATTGTAGGAATAATTCAAAGATGAATAGAAGAATGGTAGACTATAGATATTCTCCATATGAATCATATGAGCAACATGGTATTGGAAATTCACCTGATTTGGAAAACACACTAAGAAGTCTAAAGGAAGAAATAAGGAGTTGCAAGGAAAACAACGATAGACTTATACATGCATTGGAAAAACATGCAGAGGTTAATGCAACCATCCTTCAAAGTTTGTCAGAGTTGCAAAAACAGGGGCCACTTAGGATCATCTATGGGCAGGAGGATGGGACAATTGGAGCATATGGTAGTAGGTCTCCTAGTGGTGACAAGTCAGATAGGGATAAAAAGGTTAAATATGGAAAATTAATAGACACTCTATATAGGAGAGGTGACAGACACAGGTATCATTCTAGTTTTGGTTCAGATGGGCATCATGATAGTCATTGGTATCATCCTTATAGGAGGAATGTCAACGACTATTTTCTAGAATAGTTTAAAAAGGAAAACCCACCTACATTTGATGGAGAGATGAAGAAACCACAGGATGTAGAGGAATGGTTTCTTGGAATGAATATTTTGTTCAGATTTCATGATTACTCGAAAAATATGAAAGACACGATAGCTACATTCAACCTTAGAGGTAGAGTAGACATTTTGTGGGAAGACATGAAGAACGTTAGAGATCTTTCTGAGGAAGATTTGACTTGGAGTGAGTTAGAAATACTATTCCAAAATAATTATCTATTATAGAGATATTACGATGACAGGGAAAAGGATTTTTATGAGTTGAATATGGGTTCCATGACAGATGAGGAATATACTAGTAGGTTCTTGGAGTTACTGAGGTATGTGCCTTACCTTAAGGAGGAGAAAGCCAAGATTCAGAGATTTGTTAGTGGGTTTATGATTGCATTCAAAGATGAGGTTGAGTTTGATGAGCCTATATCATTGGAGGTGTTAGTCATCAGTAATTTTTTCTTCTCATGGATGACTAAATGCTTATCCTAGATTCCTAGAAACAAAGTTCATGAACATTGTGAGTTCCAGAAATCTTACTGCCTTCATTAACCTTAGGATAAATTTTTCACTATTTAATTATTCCATCATGTCAAGGTCAGATCACTACTCCCAAAGGACCCATCATGGACTCATTCCACTCATTATCACTATGTTTTTCCACCTTTGGCCTCAGCCCTCTATTTTGTTTTGCCTAACTCCTCCATTGTCCATCTAGAGTTTTTAAGGGATATTTTCTTGGTTTCATGACCTCCATGGTTAAATCATCAACAAGGCTTGTATCCTTATTCTCTTAAAACTCATACTATCCTTAATATACCTTCATAAACACTTCCCATCAATCCTATCCCTCAAAATCATCATTTTTCTACAAAACCTAGTATATTGCCACAATTTGACACCTTTCGAGACTAGGCCTGTGTTTTTCCCTTTTGGGCACCTTCCCCTCACTCAATCCTTGAAATTAAAATTTCCCATACTCCCTAACCTCTATCACTATCACCTAAAATTTCCCCAAAAATTTATACAACCCTTAACCCCTTCACTCCATTTCCTCTACAAGGTAGTCCTATATTCCCTATACCAAACCTTAATTTCCTCTTCCAAATAAGCTAGGGTTTGCTATGAAAAAGAGAAATAAGAGTAGAAGATCCATATGGTAGGTCATATCAGCAATCATGAAGCCATACCAACTAATAAACATCATGCCTCCATCTTTTTCCAGGAATTCTTTCCGAAAGACAAGCCATGTATCACACCTACGACCAGTTTTGCTTCAAACTGTGTTTCTGACCAAACTGAGATGAATTTGACAAAATTGAGAGAGGTTTTTGTCCATAATAGGCCCTATAAGAAAAAAATCCTTCATGTTTTACACATGTATCATGGTTTGGGAGAAATTTCAAAAATACAGGTGTCCCAGGAGAATTTCTGCACTGCTAGAGTGACCTTAGGAAAATCAACTTTTCTCACTGCTAGAGTGTCCAAATGACTTGCTTGATGAGTCAAATGACAACTATAATTTAATATATTTCCAATGAGCTATCATGAGATCAATATAGAGTTACGAAATGCCTCCAAAAGTTGTCTACACCATCACTCTACATTTCTGCACCATCATTCAACACTTTTTGACCAGTGTTGGGAGAATGTGTTTTTGGATAGGTAATTGGACACCAAATGGAAAACCAAAAGATTTTTTAGAAATTATACTCAACAATATTTGCAACGAGCCATCATGGAGCTCATTATGACACCCGGAAGGCCTCCAAATTCCATCTTCAAATTTGCATTGTGCGTTTAAGAGTTGGTGTTGCACCTTGGTGCTACGCGTTTGGCACAAGGCACTGACCCGACTTTCCTGACCTGACAACTCTGTGCTGCACTCCTACGTTTAAATCCTATGTTGTGCTCCTGTTAGGAGGTTTTTTAAGAAATTTCAAGCCTCAAAATTACTCAAATCTGCCCCTTTTCTCTGCCTATCACCTCCTGAGGGTTTTTATAATAGATATTAGATCCTTCCCTCCCTATCATACTGTTTTGAAAGGTAAAACTTAGAGAAAATGTGAAAAATCCTAAGGAAGAAGAAATTGAAAAAGAGGAAAAGGAGGATGACTAAGAAGACAAAGAAAGCAGTGATAAGACAAATATTGCAGAGGATTATGAAAGCAGTGATGATAAGAAAGAGGACAAAGAAGACAGTGATGAAGAAGAAAGCAGTGACAAAGAGGAAAATCACAGTCAAGACAAAGAAGATAATTATGAGGAAGAGGGGCAGTGACAAATGCAATGAGGCTAATGAAGAGGAAGAAACAAATGACAGTCAAAAGACAGAGGTATATTTTGATGGGAAAAATAGTAAAGACAGTGGGAAAAACGGTGTGGGTAAGGATGCACATGATGACAGCAGGCATAAGGCTTTCAAAGGATATCTGAAGGTGACCTCCATGGTTTTCCAAGATAAAATGGGTTTTCACTACATTAAAGACACAAATTTTAAAGAATATCAGTATAAGGGAGCCTAATCTTTCAAGTGCAGCCTTGCCGAGTGTTCGTACAGCCTTGCCGACTATGCGTGCAGCCTTGCCGACTGTGCGTGCAGCCTTGCCGACAACGCATGAAGCCCTGCATGGCACTGTGCATTCAGCCACCAGACTTGCCCAGTGTTGCATGCCTTTAATTTTTCTTCTGCTAGGAGTAACAAGTGAGGAAGAAGAAACAAGAGGCATATATTGAAGAGGAAACAAAGACAGATAATGAAGAAAAGGGTAGTGGGTTTGACAAGGATGAATATGAAAAAGGTGAGGATAATACAAAAAACAAAAGGCATCATGAATATAGATGAAACAAGTGACAAAAATGCAGAAAGATAATGAAGAAATCATAAGTGAAAAAGAAAGCATTCATGAAAATCATAAAAATAGTAAAGGCAGTGACCCCCACAAGTGACAATAATGATAACCAAAGTAAAGGCAACGCAAAGAGCAATCATAGTGACAATAAATAAAGTGGGAAGGATGATAATGAAAATGAAGACCACAGCCATGATAAAGACACCAACAAGACTACCATCACACTTTTTTTCATTGGCATATCAAAGAGGCCTTCATTCAAATTCAAAACACTAAAAAGAGTAAAAGACCAAGTAAACCTTGGAATGTTGCCTCAATATTTTCTACAGGTCTCCCAAACCCTATGAAGCACTCTTCCACCAAATTTGGGAAAATTTTGATAAGTGTTTGTTTTTTTCAAATTTTGAGGCTAGGAGTGTAGCATACCTAGTTCTACGCTCTTTCTCAGAGCATCTTCAGGAGTAAAGGCTTGCATTTTTGGGTTCCTCATCACTGATATAACATTATCACAAATTTTTAGATCAATTGGAGTTGTTTTGGTCCTCCAAAAGGGTCAAAAACACCCATTTTTTCATCATTCTACCTACTTTTTAGGACATGTGTTGCACTCCTACCAGTCTTGGAATTTTCACTTTTGGAATAGGTTACAGAGGTCGGATCAAAGAAACAAGGATAGATCTAGAAATTAGACTAAGGGATTTCCAACGAGCCATCACGGAGCCTTCTGACATCAGAAAGGCCTTCAAAACACTGTTGTAAGAAGACCCATTTTTCTTGTTCCTATGCTACGCTCCTGACATGAAATTTCATTTTAAAACATAGTGCTATGCTCCAGTGGTTGAAAAGTCAAAATGTGCATTTGGAAAGTTTTAGGAGGCTTTTCAGAGCCTAAAGGTCAATTTCTTTTCTAAAAATGGCTGAAAAGATATTTATTTTAGATATTTTTGTGCCTTGGGCCTTGCAAGGCCTCAAGGACAATAAAGATACTTCTGATTAGCTAATAGAATTATAGATACTGTACTAGTTTTTTCTCCCCCTTGCTTGTTATATAGAGCATGATGATTCATTGTAAATGTTGGCATATGATGAGTTTTGAGAGAAATACATGGTTCTTTGAGGTTGAAGAGCAATTTGGTGTTGTGGAGCTTGTGGATGATTTGCCTTGATTGATGATGATGAATGCTTGCTTGCAGGATCCTTGAGTTTAGTTAATGGTGATGTATCTCTAGATTTTTTCATGTTTCCTTGTTTTTCATTGTGTCCATATTTCTATGTTGCAATAGCTCATAAAATTATAGGTTGAGAACCGTTGTTTTGAGGCACCTCAGTCCTCCTATTTTCTATTGTCTTTATGTTTTCCTCTACTGGGTTAGTTTAAGGAATTCTTAGTTGGTCCTTTGGCCCACCTAAGCTTGTTTATTTCATCATTGGATTTATATGCTAGTTTACAAATATTATTTATGGTAAGCCGTGCTTATTTGATGCTATCTAAAATATGCCTTCAAATCTCTCTTTGATGTATTGATTGTTAAGTTAAGCCAAAGAGGTCTTGTTTTGATCTTGCCCTTTGTACATGCTTATCATTTTGCCTCAAAGTTATTTATAACTTGATTTACGATTTTTAGGAGTTCCCTCTTCGTGGATTAAAGTTATTTGTGATATTAAATTTTTTCTAAAGCTTGAAGGTGGAATCACTAGAAGTTAAATGAGTTTCTCACCTTCTATATTTCATTGGAATTATGTATCTTGAATTTTTATTGGTTTAAGTATTGTCATTTAGTAATTGGTGTGCCCTATCTCATGATTATTATCTTTGCTTATCAGTATTTAAGACCTTTTTGTTCATAGGTATTTGACAAAGGATTCTTAACTTCCCTTTTCCCTACCTTGTTTCCCAAACTTAATGTCCATCTCACCTCACCCATAAACTTTAAACATCCATTGACTACATTAGATTTTCCCTGTGATGTACCTTGATTCACTATTGAGATATCAATGACTTCATAGACTCCATAGCCCAATGTTTGATAACCTCTCATTCCACCTATCCTACTTGAGCATCTTACCCAACAAAACAAATAAACAAACCCTACACTTAACAACTAGCATAAAATCAACCATCTAAAGAAAACAACTTCACATCCTTCGCACATAATAGAGAGAGCCCTCTATGAGTCTAGGAAGGCTAGGTCCTAGGACTCCGAAGACTGGTCTTATGTTACCCTGTGATTTTTGGTCTACCAATCTTCTAAATCACGGGACCCTAACAGGAGGAGGCCATTCAAAAACTCAAATAATGTTATGAAATATAGAAATTATACAACAACCATGTATATCTTGGATTCACCTGATCTCATAATGTGCTAAAGTTAAATACTGAATCGCTTCTACAAACCTTTTGTGGAATTAAAAACACAATTGCTAATAACATGAACATGAAGAAAGATCAATCACACACAACACAGATAATTTCCCAGGGAAAGCTAACAGCTAAAAACCCCAATATATTCTATTGTATATTATATCATGGATTGCTATTATGAATCTTAATCACAAGCATACGAAAAAGTCTCACTTTAGCCATGCATAACAAACAACCCTAACAACAAAGATGGCTGCCAATATCTTTAGATATGAAATTAGGTGACCAAGATAAATGCTGCAAAAATATAGATCTATGCATTAAAAGACATTAAGAAGTAAATAAAAGAAAGAGTTTCTCCATGCATCCAATAGACAAGACAAGAATATGTTGAATGAATTTTTTATTAATGGCACTCGGGAGGAAAACATAGAAGGATATTACCAGTTCTCCTCAATGGGATGGGTTCTTGTAAGTCCTCAGCACTTCATATCTAAAATCCCTCTCTCTTGATGGTGTATAAAACCCAGACAAAAATGGAACTCAAAGAGAGCTCACAAGCAAAAAGATAGAAAAATATGACAATGAGTGTGGATCAAAGTCAGAAGAAAAGTATAGATCCAGAGTGATCTTTAGGAAACAAAAGGTAGTGAGTGAATGGAAAAACCCTTCTATTTATGACAAAATATTGAGTTAGTCTAGATATTGGTGTATAATTAAAATATTATTAACCAAATCAAGATCCAAGTTTTATGGAATATTTTATTATATTTGTTGGAGGGAAAAATAATTTGACTTGGGTCAAATCCCTTTATTTGTAAATAATAAATAAATAAATGATTTATTTATTATTTTAAGGATGTGGTTGAGTAATAATCAAATAAATAATGATTTATTTAATTATTTATGAATGATTTAGTCAAATTTAACAAGGAATATTATTTAAATCAGGTTTAAACAATTATTCCTAGAAAATAATAAGATAAATAGTGATTTATCTAATTAATTTTCATGTTTTGGGTTAAATATGACCAAGAATATTAATTAAACTATTGTTTAACTAATTATTCCTTGAGGAACATAAAAAAAATGTAGATTTATTTAATATTTCCTCATGGGGTTTCCTGTTTAGACCATAAACAACTTAATAAAGGTGGTTTACTAAGTTATTTTTCATAGTGAAAGAAATTTTACTTAGGGTAAAATTGGTCTTACATGGTGTACTTAGGTCCATTTAATAATGACATGTTAGATGACCAAAAAATTGTGTAACATATTTCCCCCCAGCGTGTGAGCATTAGGAGCTAATCGTATGACCGAAGTACGTTGTAAGAACTCAATCACTAGACACCGAAGGGGAAGTCAGAGAGAGAGAAATATAAGGTAGACCAAAGCACTAGAGGACTAGACCTTGAGGAGGTGAGACTTACAGGTGCAATAAGTCTCTGTTATGAATGAGTACCTATGCTATAGGCAGCAGGGGAGGCATATCTATGCCCTCCGAGACAAAGTACAAATAATAATGCTTCTAGTAAACAATGGACTGAACAATATAGTACATGTTGGCATAAAAATGAGCCATGTAAAAACATGACAATGAATCCCAGAAACATACTATGCCTGGGATAACAGTCAAGACTTATACAATAATATATGAGTACATGAGATAAAAATACAACCCAAATGCCCCTGTAAACAGGAAAGGGCTCTGAAAATCTAACTAATACAAGCAAAAAAGGCACTGCAAGTGGCTGAGGATGACATCATCAAATCTGTGGAGCTGCATCAAAGGCTGTAATGAAGAGATCATCCAGGCATGTGGGGGGCTACATGTAGGGCCAATCCCTCATGAGGGCTGAAACACCTCACACACACCCGGGAATCACCAGTATCATCTACTGCATCACTAAACCATCAAGCATACGGATCTCGATCATGTTGAAAGGAGCTGGAGTTGAGAAACAATCAAGTCAAAGGGTGATAAGGAGTCTCTTTGCCTGATCCGAGGCACCAAACAAGAGGGGAAGCTGGAACCAAGGTATACTTCCCTCTAGACCTATCTTATGGAATGAATGATTTGATGTCGACAAAAGGAGGTCTGCCATAGGTGAGGCAATAAGGAAAAGCTAAGGCATAAGAGAAAATAGTAGAGCGACTGGCAGACTAACACCAGGTATGATGATGAAATGGGGGGTACTGAGTAGCGGACAAATGACTTCCCTTGTTATAGCATAAAGCACATGGATGACCTAGCAGTGAATGAAATAATATCATAAGGGGTAGGGGATAGTATGACTGAAGGCCATAATGTGCGACACGAGAGAGGAACCAAGAAATGAAGGATGGAGGACTATAGCGGGATACAAAGGGTCTTGGGAAAGACTCCATGGATGTAATGATGACTCAAATCGGATGCTCTAAACAAGGGCAACTCGATGATGCTACCACATAGAAAAGGTCCAATGGAGACCATAAAAACATGACGACAAGATGGTTACTGATGATAAAAATCGACACGAGCATGGAAAAGTATGGAGGCAAAGTGGTGCCCCAAGTACAAGTGTTTCAAGTGTAGAAATTCGATTTTGAGGAGTGGTGAAGTGACGCTTCTTGGAAAAATTGTGTCTTGGTGAAGTATCAAATCACAAAAAACTAACAGATACTCATTTCAGGGCTCGGTGAGAGCTTTCTAGTGGTACAGTCGGTTTTTCAAACTGATGTACCATTTGGCCGCAACAGGAAAAAAAGAATTAGGGGTTTCTCTTTTAATAAGGCATTTAACCTCCAAATTCACTCATTTTCATGTGGAACAGTGGTGAATGTAGAGAGGAGAGAAGGCCCTAAATGTTGCGACCATCGTAGCAGACAAACTAACCGTTGGAACCAAGGTTCGTCAGCTGCAGGTAAGAGGCCTAACCCTAATCTTTCATTTTAGTGGATTAAAAGTTTAGTTTAGGTCCCCAAAGCTCAAGAACAGACCCGTGCTCCTTTTCACGGTCGGGTCGCACTTTTTGGGGCAAAAACTGCGACTCGGGTAGCATTTTTCTGGCAGAAAACTGTGACCTATCCCAGGATTGAGCCTGAAAAGTGCGACCTGATAGGGAGGGGTTTTTCTATGTTGTTTTTCGGCTGAGAATTGGGTTCTTATGTTTGGATACAGTATTTCCTATTTGTACACTAACAAATATGATGGTTTTGTGTAGATATGGCAGAATTAAGGATCAACTGGAGAGAAAGGGACTTGGGCACATTACGGTCAGAGATCAAGGAGGATCACAGTGTCCACAGTGCATTGGCTAGGTTTTGGGTTTTGAAGTTTGTGGAGAACCCTTCGATGAGAGCTGGAGAGCCCTTATTGGCCTAGATTATCAGCTATTGGAACCCAGACCATGAGGTCTTTATAGTGCAGGGGCACCGGATCGAGTTGAAGGTCCAAGATATATATTTCCTTATTGGTCTCCCACCACTTGGGATGGTAGGGAATACTCAGCCAGTGTTACCGCTAGGGTGAACCATCATGGAGTTTGTAGAGTGCCATTGTCAACCAGGTCTCCATGTCAAAGGGACACGGATACACATCGAGGATATAGAGAGGTTAGAGACACGTGCAGTGGCCGCAGCGGTGTTGTGGATCCTGGGCAACCAAGCACTCAACCACATCACTGGAGGGCAGATGATTCTTTTAGAGAGTGTGTTGAGTGGTACATACTATGGGTGGGCCTAGATGATGTTGTCACCATTGAAAATACAGTTTTCACTATGAAAGCAGCAAGTGAACCATGACTATGCATATGGTACAACTTTATGCTCACTTTTCTTTCAGAAGATAATGACACTTTGACCTCGCATACAACTCTATGATGGGGGTCCGAGAGAGCCCAGGATGCGCCGGTGGGGGCGACTACTGTGTAGAGGAGGAGGTGGGGCATTTAGACGGGTGTTCTGACCCGAGTTTTTTTCTCATTGGGATCAGATGCCATTGTACATAAACGACTATCTTTATAGTGGGATGAGTTATCGTGAGGACCTGGAATTGCCACTGCCGCCTGGTCAAGTATGGGGACTCGATGGTAAATGATAAATTGTTAATATTTTATGTGAATTGTAAAGTTTCAGAATATTGTATATGGTACTGATTCTTCTACTTTTGATATGTAGATACACCACCAGTAAAACCGGCCGGGTATATGGGACGGCCTATAGTATCAGGAAATGCAGGACCTTGTGGATCGAGAGAGCCACAAAATGAGGATGCAGCAGCCCTCCTGGAGGACATCTATTGTAGATGTGAGATTCTTCTGACCAGTGTTTTAGAGCATGGTTGGAAAGACTTAAGTGACCAATACACAGAGCCATGTATTGGTCTACCCTCGGAGTGGCGAGGGGTCATGCGGCGCATGGCGATGGCCAGACAGGGGATGCACGACCTACGAGCTTCAGAAGTAGAGCCATTTGCTCGGGATCCTCTAGATAGTGATTAGTGTGTAGGGGCAAGTGGTGCCCTCATTTTTGAGTTTTTGTAACATGCTATGGGCATGTCATATGTATCAGAGTTGATGGACTCTAAAACATTTTATACGACGCATATTATGGATATGCATCATTTTGATGGTTTTATGTTATTGTCTTCTGTTAAATGCATGTGCTAAATTCCAATCTAGAATATTGTTTGCAATGCTATATAAATAGTGATTTTGTGCTCTAGGTACATGACTAAATGTAATGATTTCAAATTCACGCATCAAAAGCTTCACTCGTAAATATCTTCTAAAAAGGATAGGATTATGCACATGATAGACACCATTCAATTGCATCACAAGAATCAGAGAATCTAAGTGAACATGGAGGTAGAGGACGCGATGGAAAATGACATCAGCTAATAAACCTCACACTGCATCATATTCGGCCTGATTATTGGTGGCAGTAACAATGCATACACGATTCGAGAGAACAAGCGAATGTAAGGGGGTAAAAATGGCCCAACCTGTCGAGGCTAGATTCTGAGAGTAGCGAATTGCACCATTGGCATAACCGATATAAAGTGTGGATGGGAGGTCCATCTGAAAGGTGCTAGAAGACAATAAATGGGAGGATGATGAACAGTGTTGGCAGCCTGAGAGCAAACTAGAAATCTAACAAACATTGTGAAAGGGAGTGATCTAGGTAGGATGTCTACTACTCACATGCCGAAGGTTAGGTGGAGTGTGGGAGATACTGGAGGTGTAGCTTGTGCTCAGGCCGTGAAAGTCACCATAGACACAGATGGCACCATCCCGCTTATGGGCGAGAAATATGAAGTCAAGGGTGGACAAGGCTTCCATGATGTCATCATCACAATAGAAGATGGAGTGACTAGAGGAATGGAGACCACATTATGCAAAGAAGATACATGACTCATCGTCATGAGAAGAAAGTTTCACATGCACATCGTCATGGGGGATGACGGAAGAAAAATCAGATAAGGGATCCATCGATGTTGAGCCTAGGGTGATCGCTGAAGGGAGGTCGAGTGAAACAATAGGGGAAGATTCAAAGGGAGATTCCACCAAGGGTCTCATGGATGATGACAGGTAGAGGATGGTGGCCACAGGATCCATCATCTCGACATCAGAAGGGGGAATTTCAATGGGAGCGGGTAAATCCTCAAGCTGACCCGCGGCATACTGTGCAAGTATGGGAGAGGCTGATTGTTCTGTTCAACCTCGTACTCCTGAACTACCTCTAAAGAGGCATGGTAATTTGTAAGGTGAGGAAAATGGTGGGAATAATGGCCATGGAGATCACACAAAGAACAAGGTTGGTTGGTGTGAATAGTCTTAGGGTTCTTGACTGCAGTCGAGGAAGAAATAGAGGCTTCAAGGACCGTAGACTTGGAAAACGCAACACTAACCATGGCTTGATACAGGCTAATTCAGGACAGGTATGTATGGCATGACCGACGACATCACACCAAGCATAAGGCTTTGGAGGTAGAGGAGGAGCAAGGTCAGTTGAGGTAGCCTTTTCTTTTGATGCCCTCTTGCGAGATTTTCCCTTCTTACCCGAAGTTGTCACAACAGGAGAGGGTTCTTGTTGAGGTGGCTGAGGCACTATAGCAATGGGAGAAGTCATGGGGACTGGTTGAATTGGGGTCAAAGCAAGAAAAGGTTTGGGCTGACTAGGTGGGGTATCTGCTGGGGGATCAAGGTACCAGATGGGAATCCCTAGGGTTAGGTTAGGAAGAGATAGGGTGACCACGATAGGTACCAAGAACACTCCAGGATGGGGAGCTAAGAACAATATCTGACTGGAGGGGTAACGGCCAGGTGAGAAGGCTCCAATATGGTTAAGGCCTAGAGGAACCATTCTAGGAGGGTAGAGAGGCTCATGGATACCAGCTGTAGGTCAAGGGCCAGGAGAAGGGGGTCCAGAAGGCTGAATCAAAGGGCTAGGATTAGGCTGCAGAAGGTAAGGCTGATGAATAACTGAAGAGATCCACTTGAGGGAAGCCCGAGATGATTGTATTATGCAAACATTTGATGAGCTAGGATCAGAGACAAGAGGAGGAAGACCAAGGAATGTACCAAGCAAAGAGGAGTCTTTGTAGACTCTAGATGAGACACTGGTCAAAGGATCGATGGTTTTCTTATTGGCCACCGAAGATATGATGGACACAGGGGAGGTCTGAGACTTCAGTTCGTATTATGTCAACTGGTCAATGGTGACTGCCTTTCCGTTATGAGGGAAGTACATCTTGCGGTGAACCACAGATGGGATAGCAGACATGGAATAGGTGTAGCTACAACCCAATAGAATGTTGTAATCTAAGGGGGAATCAATGACTTCTACGTCAATGCAAAAATTCTTGCCTGCAAGAGTAATAGGAAAATTTCCAAATAGGCCAATGGGCTAGGAGGCATGGCCATCCCACGCTCAAAGAGTGATCATGGAAGGGGCCAACTTAGGTGATCCGAGTTGCCTCCAAACCGAAGCGAACATCACACAGGTGGATGCCCCCTCATCAATGATGCACCAGGAAACTTTGGCGTTCTGGATCTTGACTGGGATTTGGAAGGCAACGGAAGCAGGGAGAGGAGGATGTTCTGACCGGTCAACATCGAAGATGATCAATCGATCATCTAAAGGATATACAATTCCCATGGAAGATAGTAGAGTTTTTATTGTGAATGGCATGACTAGAGGAGTTCCAGCATTGAGATGGTATCAGGAGATTGTGCCAAATCATATACTATACTATACGAATGGGAAGCTTTGCCAGAAGCAGCATTTCAGTGTAGTGGTCCCTTAGGGATCTTGGTATGAACCTTGTCCTTAGGCTGAGGGATATGCAATGGACCATTATTTGTGTTGAAATAGGCTCTGTAGAACCCGAAGGAGGTGGCTCGGGGATAGACGTAGCATGTGGCTTGTTGTATTGACGGGACTGAGTCTGAAGGTTGAGGTATATGTTTACAGGCTGGTTATAATTCAACATGAGAATCTAGTAATTAGAGGTACTAGATGGAGGAGGTTGAGTGGCCACCTGACCTTCAGGTGGTTGGGTAGCCACAAATCCTTGTTGAGGGAAAGGATTAGTAAACACAGTCGGCTGACTAGGCGCAACATTGGGAGGGACAGAAGGGGAGGCTTGCTATCCTCGCAATGTTTCTTGAGGCTCCCACATCTGCTTCATATATGGTAAAAGAGGACAATCATGCATGTAATGGCCATAAACACCACAACAAGGACAAGGCTTGTTCATGTGAACATGTCTGTTTTTATTGGGCTGAGTGCCCTATTGCTGGTTAGCAGTGTTAGGTGCATTATTTTCAGGATTAGGTCCAGGATTACCAGGAGAAGATTGATTTTGAGTGCCTTTCCTCTTCTTTTTGGAGGGAGGAGGATCAGGCGTGCCCTAATGTACATACACCTACCCCTGAGGGGGCAGTGGCTACTATTGCGGGGGTTGAGAAGGAAAGCGAGGTAAAGGTGCTAATGTTGGAAGAGCTGGAGCACCAGGCTGCAGATATAGATAATAAGGACGTTGGATAACATTGTGGTAAACAGGAGGTTGGGAAAAATGACGAGGCATGCCATATCCTGGATACATGCTACCAGGAGGGGGAAAAGTGCAGGAGGTGCTGGCCCCCCCTGAGGAAAACCATAGCCCATGGGAGGCTAAGCATATGGATGAGAGAGAGCTCCAACAATACCATCAGTGGCATGAGATGCCCCCGGTGCGTTGGCACCAATGGGTCTAGGAATATTAGGTAGAACGGTATAAACATAACCCGACTGAGCATACATTAGGTCATATTTTAACACAATTTGGAGAGTGGCTTCTTCGGTTTGAGGGAAACGCGATGCAACATCCTTGTCGATAGCAGGCAAGACAGATCTAAGGAACCAGTCCATGTAGACATGGTCTTCAAAGGTAGGGGCTTGACATAGGCTCTTTCTTCTCCGCCATTCCTGGACATGATCAGATAGGCGGGTCACAGACCATTGACGGAAAGAAGTCAAAAGTTAGGTACCAGTGTCATAACGAAGGGGAAGCTAGAAATAAGATAGAAAAGCCTGGGCAAGAGTTGCAAAGGTGGCATGAGAGGATAAGACCTAATCAACACACCACTTAGACTTCACCAGTAAGCTTATGTTGGAATAACTGAAGACGGATAGAGTCACCAGTAATGGAGTTAGATGAACACCACACGTGGAAAGATCGAACATGATTTGTAGGATCTTCTCCAACAAGACCTTCAAAATTTGGGATGTTAGATGGGAGCTTGGTCGGCAAAGCAGGCTAACTAGAATCATGGTGTATAGGTTCATTGATCAACTGGTTAAAATCAGGAATACTGAGGTCTTCCATATAGGGGAGTAAGGGAGCATCTAGGGTAGTTCATGTTGCGGTTCCACTAGTAGCATTCTGTAATGTTCCCAATTTTTGCAGCTAATCGGAACATTGCATTTTAAATTTAGTTTGCTTTATTCATGAATAAAAGTATGTGAATGAGGTTTATTAAACTCCTAAGTTGAGAATAAATACATTCCCATTGCAAAAGGCGATAAATTTGGACTATTATATTAAACACCCCTAAGTGTAAAAAGGGAAAATTCCTTTGCATGGGTCAACTTGGCCCCACCTACAACGCAGTTTGGAGGGAAGCTTATCCATCAAGCACAACGTACTTCTAGAAGAGGATCACATGTGTGAAAGGGGATAAGTTAAAGAATATGGTTTAGTATTTTTGCAAGCCCTCATGTTATAAATAGGAGGAGAGGTAGCAAGTAAAGGTTGTTGAAGAATTTTGAGAAGTTGCTATAGCAACTCAAGTCTCTTGGCTGTTTAGCCTAAGGGAAGAGGATTTCTTGTTTAGTAATCATATCTCCTTCCATGGAGTAGCTCTTTGGAGGGGATTGTGATGCATATTTCCACTATCCGGCATTATGGCGAAGATTCATCTCTATAGCAGCGCTGGTCCTGTTGAGGGTTTTGCACCTGCTTGTGATTTGCAGCAAGTGGGGAACTAGATCTGCAAGATCTAGTTGTTTAGAGGAGGTTTCTCTTAGGGAGGGTGTCTTGTGACCACCCGGAAGAGGATATTACTCTTATTTCACTTTCAGATCTATAATCTTAATTTTTTGTATCAGGTCATTCCAGGTACTGCGCAGTCTCTTCCTTATACCGCGTTATTTTCATGTACATGCTTCAATGTTGTCTAGATTTCTTATGGTACTTGCTCTTTGGTGATTGAGGCTTGCCTCTCCCTTTGAAATTTTTAAAGTACCTTTCTGATCTATTCATATTCAAATCTTATATATAATTTAATTAAAGCCATCTTCAGAAATCTCTGAAGTTTTATGCAGTTCAGTGTATTAAAGCTAGATCTACACTTTGTTATGCATTATTTTGATAAAACCCCATGTGTATCTTGTTAAGAAGGCTGAGTAGCTTCCAGATATGGTATGGATCTGATTTTTCAGCCATTTATCTGTTTTAGATATAATTTTTAACCTACAGCAGCTGAAGCTCCTCATACAAAACACTGTCAAGTCTTTCTACAACTTTTCCATGTGTTTCTGCTATTATTTCTAAAGGATTTTTGCTCTTACTTCAAGTAAATCCACTGCTTCCACAAAGGAACTTCATTATAGATATTATTTATTGCTACCATACTATAATATGAGCTTAATGACTGATTTCCAGTGTCTTCCAGTAGAAACTGTGCAATTCTTGAAGGAGGGTTTCTCCATTAACCCAACTCTCTCCTTTAGCTGATTTTCAGCTAGTGTTGATTGTGGGAGATATGTTTAAGCCCTCTAAAATCATTTGTGTTTGCTGAAATGCTGCATGGAGGTCCTAAATAGCCTAAAATAAGGTAAAAAATCCCTGTTATACATTATTTTTACACTGGCTTTCCTATACAGCGTCCTCCTTGAGCCTATTACAGATTTTCCTGAGAGGAATTTCCCGCTTCTCACTTATTTGGTTTTTTCTTCTCTTTGGATCCATTATTTAGATCTGTAGATATAAGGTTCCCAAGGGCATAAAACTACAATAGGATTTTTTCATTCCCACACTTTCTTTGTTTCATCAGTCTTCTATAGACAGAGTCTAGAACGGGCCAGGAAGCCTCTGGTTTTCATCCTCTCCTTAGAGGTGATATAACCAGTAAATGCCCTACTAGTCTATCTCTAGTTTAGAATTTTATGGTGTATTTTCCATGTTGCTATGATTCCATGGTGGAATATCTTAATATATTCCCTACTGAGCATAATTTTCCCATTTGGAACATTACAGTGGTATCAGAGCATGATCTCTGGCACATCCTGTGAGATCAAGCTACCAGTGCATTAAATAGAATAAGTAGAGAATATTTTGATGGAGCCGATGAGATTATTCTCATCATTTTTCAGATCTAAGAAGGGCCTCTTTCAAGAGGTAAATCAGAAGAGAAAGAGAAGAAGCACCGACACTCTTAGAGGGTTTCGAGAAGAAGCAAGTTGCCGTAAGAGCTGCATGAGATTTCAAGAAGAATAAGGAAGCCCTAACACTTCCTATCAGCATAATAGAAGACCGGAGAATCCTATATCTCCTCATAGATCCACTATGCCCACTTTCTTTGAAGAAGGTGAGGGGTATAGCAATGAAGGAAAGAGATGCAAAGAAACTCCTAAAGGGTTTCAAGATGAAGAGGAAGAACTACACACTTCTTGTTAACACAAGGCAGAGAGAATGACTGAAGAAGAGATCTCATTGCTTCTCTTTCAATCATTGAAGAGTATTGAAGAAAATCTCAAGGGGTTTGAAGAGAAGAGGAAAAAGAAGAGCTACAAAGAGACATCTCCCAAGGAAACAAAGGAGAATGACAATCTTGTCACCTTGGGCAAGAGATCTCCATTTTCACTACCTGCTGCTAAGGAGCTTGCATCTAGAGAAGAGGCACTTGCATCTTTGCAAGGTAGTCTTGATTTCTTATCATATGGGGTCCCATGCATAAATAATGAGATTCATGAGGAGGAGAAGAAATATTCCAGTGCTGGTATACTTGAAGAAAGGAGGCCATCATTCTTACCAGTAGTTGGAGGCATCATTGATCCGGATGGAGGAACACTTGTGTTCTGTCAAGAGGTTCCCATATAGCAGTTGATCTAAGGTATGCATGAGATTTCAGCCCATATTATTTCAAGATCCATGCATAGCCAAGGGTTAGATAAAAGTGCTGATTTGAAGCAAAGGTATATCACAGCACTGTCACATAGTGGCTGTGGCAAAGAGGCTTCATCATTCTTGGAGCTTGTTGAAGGTATTGTTGCAGATCCAAAATTTCACTAGTTTTGGAGGATCATACATGAGAGGAACAAAGATGCATTTCAGTATTTCATGAGATGAAAAGTTCTTCAGTGGGTTCAAGGAGATGGTATTCTGCAAAAGGAGAATGCCGTGATTTTTCAACACATCACTCAACTTCCATATTTGAGTGAGTGGATAAGGATGGTGAGCAAGGGGTCACATTTTTATCACTTGCAGACATATATGGACCAACAAGCTTGGTTACGCTAGTTTCCTCTGCGAAGACTCCTATCACTCTCCAAAGGTACCTATTTTTTTGATCTATGCCTTGAAGAGAAACTATGAAAGGTATAAGGAGGCATGGCAATGCTGGTTTCCTTGGGGTAAGCATGAGCTCTACCCAAAGATTCTCATTCTCTTATCTCATGCTTGGTGCATCATTGGTATATTATATGAAGAGGAAGCATGGATGATGTGGTTGTTAGAAGGAGAGTTGGAAATCACATGTTAAATGTTATGTCCATGTATTCACCTATGCTTGAAGTATGTATCATATGTCCACATGCATTTCTGTTGGAGGTATATTTCATGCATGAACTTTGGCTTGGGAGGAGGGATGACTCCCACATGATGTGGTATAAGGTGCTTGTTTGTACTATGGTGATGAGGCATTTTACATGTTCATCATTGTTTTGTTGCTCCAAGATCCACATGTTGATGAGGCAAGAAGGTTGCAAAGTCCTTGTTGCTATGGGTGCTTTTGGGTGAGTATGTTTGCTACCCAATAGCTCATTATTTTCTGAATCATGCCTTGGATTTCAATGTTATGTTGCAGCAATAGGAGGCATGTACAATTTTGTTTCACTTGAGAAGGTATGGCCACCACGTGACATCTCCTATGTCTATGTGTTTTGCATGGTCAGAAATTTGGCATGATCATCTCAAGATGTGCATTGATGATGGTACTTTGTATTGGTCTGATGTGACATATCATGTGTCCATTAGCATGGTTTAGTTTCATGATGCACATGAGGATGAATAGGGCAGCAAGATCCCTTGTTGCTTTGATGCTTTTGAATGAGTATGGTGACCACCCCATGACTCATAATTTTTTGGTTCATGCCTTATGTATCAAAGATAACTTGCAGCAAAGAAAGGCATGCACATCATCTTTTGGGAAGCATGGCTTGTCCATATTACATGGAGGAGATGGAGGATGTGTTATGGCCTAAATCTACCTTAGGCTGAAGGAAGGCAGAGTCTAGGGTAACATCAAACCACGCTTAATCTGGTAGCTAGCCCTACCAGATCAGGAGAGGGCTCTCTCCGGGTCAATCTCAGCAAAAATAATCAATGAGGCTTGAGATGACTTAAAATAAAATCTTATTTTAGGCTAGGTATATATGTGAAAGAGTTTGATTTGATTTTGAGGGTTTTGTTGGAATCAAAGGGAAAGGCAGATTTTGGGTTCGGGAAATGATCAGTTTTGCAGAGAGCTAAATGGGGCAAGAAAGGAAATTGTTTTGATGCTTCGAATTGAATGAAATGGATAGCTCAGACCGGTGAGGAGTTGAATAGGGCAAGAGGCTTTTAGGAATCCTCTTCAGATAGTTGAAAACATGAAAAATTAAACAAAACTCAAGGTAGAGCACTACAAATCTAATGAATTCCACCTTTAATACTTGTTTGTTTAACTTGAGAAGAAAGGAGAAGGAAAATGATACACATGAAACTTCAGTAAAATTAAAATCATAGAGAGAAACACACCATAAAAACATAGAGCCACATGGATCCCAAAGAGTGCTGCAAACCCAGGTCTATATCTTTGCCAAAATTGTAGAGATGAAATGTACAATGAAGTTCCAAGCAATCCCAAGTGTCCAACCCTGAAAATGACTGAGAAAATACAAGATATAGACAAGCCCAAATCATTCCCATGCCTCTAGGGGTTTAGCTCACCATTCTAGGAGCTATTTCAGCAAGATCTAAACTAAGAACTGGAAAATAGGCAATGAAAAAACATGCCTCTATAAGATAGGAAACTGATTCATTTAGTTACATTTCACTTTTTTGTGAATGAATCTATTTGGATGAGTAAAAATGTGCCAAAATTACATCAAAGTCATGAAATTACATCAAGTTACATCAAGAGTTTCAAATTTGGAGATAAAAAGTCAAACTGGCCAAAACTAGGCGAAAATCTGAACTGCTGAGTGAAAATTAGGTCAAAATTCCCAATGCACCACGCCTGAAATCTCTCCGTGTCGCGCCACTTTGAGGCTGATTTTGAGGGCCTTAATCAAGTCCAAATTGAGTGCAGGATAGCTCGTTGAAAATCTCTTCCTGTATTCGTTCCAACCCAAGTGGAATTTTTGAATTTGGTTTCCATTTTCCCCTGCAAAAATCAAATCTCCCAACACTTCTTCGTGTGTGTCCAAAAAGTGGCAGAAAGGCCATCTTTAGGGTGTTTTTGACCCTTCCGGCAACCAAAAACTTGTAAAAATACCTAGGTAATCGGTAGGCATGTATAAATTTTGATACAAAATCTAGAAATACAAATTTTTCTTCAAGAGGAGCTGCCAATTATAAGCACGCGCCAAATGGCGCTACGCGACGGGCAGGAAAATCTGTGTTAAGGCCAAAAAAATCAAAATTGACAAAAATTTTCCCAAATTTCTTGAAATTTGGGCCGAATGTCCACCATCAAGCGCTATTCTGAGCCAAAGAAGCTTCAGCCAAAATTTGGAGTCTATCATGCCTTTTGCGACGCTTTAACGCCCTCTTTAGCTTTGCCTTCAGAATTTTGATTCGCGCTTTGCAAACATGATTTCGCGCCCAATAATTGTTCTTCATGTGCCTGAGCATGTTATTTTCCTTGTTGGAATTCTCCAAAAGATTCTCATGATGAATATTGACCCTCTCAAGCCAATTCTCTCTATCAGCCTCAATATCTCGCTCAATGGATGTCATCTCGGTTTGGCTTCTTTGGGAAGCTTGCCGGTTCTCACGGATGTTTTGCAACTCCATGATTGTTTGTTGATCTTCCAACTGTTTGTTTTGATGCTCCAGGTAGTTTATGATCCATTTGGCTCTCTGCAATTTGACAGTCAATGTGTTTATCTCAGCCTTCTGCTCCTGAATGGTCTCTCTCAACTTTGAGCTTGGAGAGCTCAAATCCTCATCAATCAGTATGAAACATGTGTCTTGGCCTCTTGAAGGCCCCTCATCCTACATAGTTCTCTTACCTCTGTCCTGTACCTATACCTGTGCTGATGGTGACGGCAACGAGACCCTACTCATCGGGCTACTGCAAATAATCCTCTAGTGCCTCTCTGATAAGTGACATATGTCGGCACACTAGTAGTCTCTGCCTCCTGACCTCCATAATGATGTGAAGGTTCACCTGCATCATGAAAAACCTTCGGAGGAACCTGAGGAATGGTGAAGAAATCATGGGAAATGAAATCTTCCCATCAAATACCCTGCAATCCAAGTTGATGTACAGCCACGATCTTGATGAGTGCATAGTGATAAATATTGTTGTAATGCTGCTAGAGAGTTTTCCTCTGCACGAGAGTGGTCATTCTCTCAATGTTTCAGCACATGAAATAAGGGATGTTCATCATCCTCACCCTTGTGAAATGCATCAATAACCTGATATGGTAGGCATAGAGGCGTGAAAATCGACCCTCACAACTGAAATATCTGATAATGAGTTTCATTAGAGGCGCATAGGATTCCTTTAGGAACCAGAATGGGAACACTCTGCTAAGTTGTCTCACAAAACTAGGCCTGATATATGGTTCATAATGCACTCTGTCCACCTACTGTCTTTTGTTCCACTGTTCACCCACATTCGGTATTCAGGTTTCTTGAGAGATAGTTTCCAGTGTCAAAGTGAAAGTTACACCAGAAAGGGTGACCTGACTGTCATGTAAATGCAATACAAACAAGCGAGCCAACTCCTGATGATAACGGATCCTAGCAAGCATTTCAAAAAATTGATAGCATGACTGTTGTTGGAAACATGCCATGGCAAGTGGGAAAGCGTGCAATTTAGTCAATGAGGTGGGTTCCTCTCTCACATGTCTGCCACCTTTATGAGGCCTTCTAGGTGCATGTAACTCAGTGGTGGAATCACTGTCTCGGTCATATGATGTATCAGTGTCTGTCTCCATGATGTCCAAGGTCTATGCAAGGTGTATGTTGGCTTGTATGAGATGAAAATGAGAATTTGGGTGTTTTTTATTTAATTTCCAAATATGTGTCGAATGGGAGGGACTGTAGAGAAATAAGGGAGTAGGAAAAATGAAGTTTTGTCAAGTGGAATTTGCCTTTTGAAAACTTGTGATTTGAAAAATTTAGGGACAAGGGACAACCACTTGATTTTTTTAGGATAAACTTGGGATTTGGGGAAATTTTGCAAATGGGATAGGGATAATGGGAATGAGATGGATATGAGTGGCTTTAGGGATGTAGGGAGATAAGGGAATGGACTGTAGTGATGAGATAACAATGAGGGGGAGGAAAAACAAGGTGGGGGAATGGAGTATTTGGCACAAAATTATTTTTAAAACACCATTTCAAAACCCTAAGGGAGCAATTCTCAACAAGATGATAGGGTTTGAGTTTTGGCATTCAAACTCTCAAAATAAACATCAAGCATTTGTAAATGGCAATTACAAGTTCACATGAACTTACTTGGGCAAAATAGACCGAGTCGATTTGGTGTTTTTGGTAGCAATGGAAAAAATTTGTGTTTCGGCTCAATGCGCCACGACCACTGCCCAGTGTGTCCTGCCATCCTGATGCGCCACACCAGAAAAATTTAACACACAATGGAGCGGCCCTGTGCGCCACGCTCATCTTATGCGCCGCGACCACTACCTAGTGTGCCGCGCCCGATAATTTGCACACAGTCCGACCTCCCAACGCTTGTTTCTTCACTTCCCCATGATTTCCTTGGCTCAATGCTATCTTTGGCATGCAAATGAATTGTTGAAACATAAAAATCATATTTGTACCAAAGACTTTTGATTTTTTATTTGAAAAAACCCACTTTATAATGTTTGAAAACTTTGTCACTTTTTCAAAATAACTCTGTTTTTCTTGCTTTTGTTCTTTTGACTGAATAATGAGCTTCTTGTCTATTTTGCAGGGATGGATGGAATAAAGTTTTGTCAAAGGCGACAAGGTCTATGAATGGAGCATTATTACAACTGAAGAACTTAAAAATTACATTGCATTTGTTACAAAAGGATAAAATAGACAATTTTTCTTCAAAACGGAGTTTTGAAGAAAAATCATTATCAAGCATTATGATGATGAAATTTTTGCAGTGAAACCTTATTTGAAGCTTCCTCATGTGCCTACTGGCCATTGTTAGACATTTTGAGACCTGATTAATAAAACCCTAGACCTAATGAGACTAAAAACCCTAAAATGACTCTTTGCTAACCAGGAGACCAATCATGACTGTAAATGATTTTCATGAACAGAACTAGGCCAACAGGTACAAGACATGAGGGATATGGGTGACAAGACCCTACCATTAGATGATCCATGATCCTAATGGAATGTAGCTGACTGAACTGAATGAGACACCTAAAATGAAATGAAACAAGAGAAATTTTATCTATGACGGAGGGATGAAGATACCGACTCTAACATTGGCTCCAATGGGGATGGTAGCTCCTTGGAGGTGCCAAGAACTATAGATTTATCAGAGAGTAGTTAGTGTCTTCGTCCATTGGGCTATGGAGTCCATAACTTCGACAAATCAACACAAGACTCTTGACTCATTTTATTGACTGAAACTTGACTTAAACCGACTCAATTTTGAAACCAAAATGACTGAAGGACATGACTTGACAAACTCAAACCAAAGCTGAAATCAATATTCAGATTTATAGCCTTCACCTTAGGCCCCAAACTAAAGAAATGATCACAGCACACACTTGCAATGAAATTAAAATAAAATGGTATGTACAGTGAGAATGTAAAATAGCATAAAAAATTTCAAAAATGATACCGCTTGAGGAGTCGACCATTGACCAGCCCTCCTGGACAATATTCCCCCTTCATCTCTTTCAGAAGAAAAGCATTCTGACCCCGATATGCAGTAATTTTAAAGGGTCCTTTCCAGAGATTTTCTAACGTACCATGCTTACCCTTTTCCTCGTTTCTTGCATCCCATTTCAACACCACTTCTTCCAATTGAAATTTGTCTACTTTTGCTTTTCTGTCATATATTTTCTTAATTCTCTCTTGCAGCTTGAATGTGTTTTGGAAAACTTCTTCTCTGGTTTGCTGCAAATGGATCATTTGATTTATTCTCCTTTGCATATGATCGTCTTCACTGCCAACTTCCTGCAGAAGTTTGACCACTAGAACTGCGAGAGAGGTAGGAAATACCGTGTAAAATCCATATACTAACTCAAAGGGGGACATACCAATGGATTTATTCTGACTCACTTGGTCTGACCAAAGTGCATTGACTAACTTCTTATGCCAAATTTTCTTGTTTATTTCGAGAAACTTTTTAATAATTTTGACCAAAGATTTGTTGGAAGACTCCGCCAATCTGTTGCCTTGTGGATGTTAAGCGGTTGAGTGTCCCAAAGTGATGTGATACTTGTCACAAAATTCAACCATTATTTTTTATTTGAAAGCTGTTGCGTTATCAGTAATTAACTTATTAAGGCAACCAAAACGAGACAAAATTTTATTCTCAAGGAATAAAATTATTACCGAATTCGTAGCTTGCCTGGTGGGAATTGCTTCAATCCATTTCGTGAAATAATCTATCGTTGTGAGGATCCACTTGTGCTGAGCTAAAGAATTGGGATGGATCTATCCAATAAAATCCAAACCCCATTGCTGAAAAGGAGCACTAAGCTCAATGGGCTGAAGCGGCAAAGGCTGCAATTTCTTCCTTCCTTTAAAATCTGACATTCATGACAACTTTTGACAGTCTTATACACATCAGAAAAGAGTGTCGGCCAATAATATCCAGCTCTCAAAAAAAATTTTATCGTTGTTTTCCAGAAAAGGTGACCTCCGCAATCTCCTTTATGAAAATCCTCCATAACCTGCTTCGCTTCTTCTTCCAGCAAACAGTTTAGCAAAACACCACCAGGATCTATCCAATAGAGTGCATTGTTCAAAATACAAAATTTGGCTGCCTTCAATTTCAAAGATCTACTTTTGTTTTTAGGCATTCCTGGCGGTGGTGACAAGTTTTGGAGCACATATACAATATCTGAATACCAAGGAGAAGGAACAAAGAATTATGATACCTGAATTAGCGAACATTATTCATTTTCCTCGGACATAGCAGCAATGAGATTGATGTCCAAGGCATGTAAATTTGATTTAGCCATTAGCTTAGCCAGCCCTTGTCCTTTGATAAGATTTGTAGGCTTTATCTCCACATCATACTCCAACAAGGCAACAATCCATTTTCCTCGTCTCCCCTTCGGATCTGTTTGCACTAAAACATCCTTAATAGCAGCATTCGGAACAAAATCAAGAATATGAGAATGCAGAATATATACCCAAAAATATTTCAACTCTTTCACTAGAGCAAGAGCTTGCTTTTCAATGATGTTATACTTTAAGGCTTCATCTCTTATGGTTCAGCTGAAAAAATAAATTGGTTTTTCATGCTGATCTCTTTTGTGCAGCAATACTGCTTCCATAGAATGCTCCGAAGCAAATGAAAATAAAATAAATTCCTGAGTATAGTCCGGGTTGATCAAAACCGGAGCTGAAGAAAGAGCCAACTTCACTAAATTGAAAGAATTTACAGCCTCCTCAGTCCACTTCACTACGCTATCTTTCTTAAGCATATTTGTAATCTCCCTTAGATGTTCGACAAGATTAGGCACAAAGCGGCGCAAAAAATTCATCTTACCATTGAAGGATTGAATCTCCTTTTTGTTTCGGGGAAGATCAATCTGTTGAATAGCTTCTACTCGAGCTGGGTCAATACAGATGCCATCTTTTGAGATAATATGACCAAGAATTTTGCCCTCATCCATGGCAAACAAACTCTTCTTCGGATTGAGTGACACACCATACTTTCTACACCGCTGAAAAAAATCTTCAAATGGTAAAGGTGCTCTTCATCTGAATTTGAAAAGATTGTCAAATCATCAAGATACACAACTAGAAAAACATCTTTCTCATTTGCAAATGCCATATCCATTACGCGTTGGAAGGTCGCACCAACATTCTTCAAACCGAAAGGCATTTTAGCATAATGGAAAGTTCCCCACGGAGTGGTGAATGCTGTTTTTTCTCTATCATTCTCATGGACCAGAATTTGGTTATAACTGGAATAACCATCAAGTAGTGACATATGAGATTCTCCAACTACTCGCTGAAGTATATGATCCATTTTGGGAAATGGATAATTATCTTTCAAAGAAACCTTATTCATATTCCTAAAATCAATGCACAAATGAATATCACCTGTCTTCTTACATACGGGCACCAACTTAGAAATCCAATCTGAAAACCATATAGGAACAATGATACCAGCCTTGTACAATCGATTCACTTCCTTCTCAATTAAGGGCAACAAATTTGGATTTATTCTTCTCAACTTCTGCCTGAAGGGTTTTTGATTTGGCTTGATCAGAATGGTGTGATGAATTATGTTTGTATCATATGTCTTCAAATCTGAATATTCCCAAGAAAATACATCAGCAAAAGAGGACAATAAACTGACATACTTTGCTTTTACATCTGGTGGCAATGTTTTGGACAATTTCACCATCTTTGGTTTTTCAGGTGATCCAATGTTCACATCTTCAACTCCCTTTTCGGTTGGCCACAAGGTTGGTTTTCGAGCTATGTCATCTTGATCAAAGAGCTCCTCTAAAGGTATTAGACCTTTAGGAATGACATTATCCTTCAGCTGCAATACTTCCATCTGATTTACTTGCACATCAGCCCCACCATCATCATGCTCCATATCAATAGAAGTGTCTTTGAATTTGCCTTCATTTTGCAGAAATTCATCAATTTCTTCGTCATCTTGAAACACTTGCCAATACCTTTGATTTTCTGGGACAGTCGGACGATGCTTCACATTAATTTCGAATTTGTTACTTGAGTTCATCAGAATTTTCAAATTACTTGCTTCCTTTGCAAGTGCATCTGCAATACCATTCTGAATACGAGGAACACAAGTCAAAGTATAGTCTGAAAACAATTTCAAGATATCAAGAACAGCATTTTGGTAAGCCCGCATTCGAGGATGCTTAGCTTGGTATTCACCCTTCACTTTATTGATAACAAACTCGGAGTCACCATACACTAAAATCCTCTTAGAATTTAACTTTATAAGAATTTTCAGACCAGCAATTAAAGCTTCGTATTTAGCCTCATTATTTGAACAATCAAAAGCCAATTTATAAGAACAGACCCTTACATTACTTGGTACCTTGTTTGGGGTGGAAAAAGGGCTACGTACCCAAATGCAAATTCCATCACCATCACTTCCTACTACACCATCAAAATCCATGGTCCACAAACCATCTTCATATTCTTCCAAGTGCTGAAATTTTGTTTGCTTTGTTATTTCTACTTGTTGTCCATCAATTTTTTGCTGTTGTCGGAAGGCTGATTACTCAGCGAAACTTTCAAGCTTTTGTATCTCTTTCTTTAAGACCTCTCTAGAATTCTCAGTGATTCCCGGAATGTCTTCTACTTCAACTAATTGGCTATTTACATCATTGAAACTATTTGAATACAAAAAAAAATGACTCTAAATCTGTATGTACATAGTTGATTGGATGATTTACCAGTTTCTCCTTTCCGGTGATCATATACTTCATCTTTTTCTCTTGATATAATTTCCTCATCTGAACAAACGCAGGAATGGTAGCATAGGAGAAATCAAGCTACAATGTTCCCTTTAGTTTCGATCCCAAGATCTGGAAGGAAGCATGCCAAATCTAGGAGGAATATCCGCCACAACCACATCCATCAAAACATTTTTAGTAGGAATATGATCCAAACTGACCACCAAATATTTAATAAGCCCAATGCATCTTACTCTACTGGAATCAAAAGAGTAAAGATCATGATACTTTCTAGTGATATCCAATCCCAATTTCTCCATGATTTCCCTTGGCATGAGATTATGAGATGCTCTAGAATCAAACATAGCATTGTGTAACACAAAATCATGCAATCTAAGACTGATATAAAAAGGAGACACATCACTATCTGGAGACTCACCATCAAATGCTGGACCAAAAATCAACTTAGGTTGATCATCTTCCACATTCACCATACCAGAAAATGGATCTAAATTCAAAATTTTTGACACCTGACCCTTATAGCTGCTATTCTTCATCAATTCAGTCAAAGGGATAGAAACTTTTAACTTAGCAATTTCATTTTCTAAGTTAAAAACTGAAATTTTCTCTACCTCTTTAGATTGAATATCCTTCTTTTCAATTTTCTCCTTTGATACAATTGGCTGATTGGATTTTTCATTTGCTGATGGGGACTTACTAATAGTGGGATCAGCTATCTCTTTTCCCTTCTTCTGCGCCACGGGTGAATCATTCTTTGGTGCTGAAACTTCCTTTCTCTTTTGAATTGGATTAACGGGAACATCTCTGTTTCTGAGTGAATATTGTTATTGTTGGGCTGTCAAGGCATTCATGTATCCCCTCTGATACTAATTAGACTCTTCTTCAAGAGTTGTGTCATTTTCCAAGATGAAATCCTCGTCTTTTTGTATAGCTAAGTTTTCTGCATACTCCTCATCTTCAGTGATGTAAATTGGCATATCATCAGGTGTAAAGAAATGATTCTCTTCTCCTATTACATTCTCTTCATCATCTGATTCCAGACCAACAAAATTCTGCTGTAAGGGTGTCTTCACTTGCTGCTGTACTGTTGGCTCTTATGCTCATTCCTCTCTTTGCTTGATTCTGAATTACAGTTGCTGTTGGCCACGGAAGTTAGGATTTCTAATCTGCAGTTCAGGCTTATCAAGTGTTAATCTTTCAAACATATTTTCCATCTTCCGAAGCATTTGATCTGATGTGGAAACCTCCTCCTTTATTAATACTTTCTTTTCAGCTCTCATTCTAGCCCTCCTGGCATTCAAATTAGGTTCAACACTGACTGTAATTTTCTACATATCTTCTAATGTAGCCGGACTTCTTTCTCTCAATTGGTAATCCATGTCAGGATCAAATCCATCTGGAAATTTAATCAAAGCAGACCCCCTAGGTGGCTTTATATCAGTAGGAATTGCATTGTAAACAGTATTGAATCTAATACAATAATCTTGGACACACTCACGAACATTTCGCTTGATATTGTCATATTCGGAAAGGATTGAAAGAGGATCTTTCTGCACTTCCCATCGATCCAAGAATTGTCTCTGAATATTAGCCAATGTAGCAATACTTCTAGGCGGCAAAGCTCTGAACCACTTTCACACTTCTCCTCCAAAGTTTTGAACAAACAATCTCATTGCTACATTTTCTGCATCAATCTCATGAAAGTCAAAGAAATCTGCCATTCTATCCACATGTTGCTGAGCAGTGACACTTTGAGAAGTTCCATCAAACAATGGAATTTTTCTTTGATAATCTTCCGGCATGTCATCTAAGTTTTGAGGCAACACGAGAGGTGCAAATCGGGCAGCCATTGCTCTGGGTGGATTTACAATCGGTCTTGCAGATATAGGAGGAGTTGGAGCAGTTGATGTATGAGGTGTATGAGGTGTGGGCGGAGGCGTTACTACTACAGATTGTTGGTCAGAAAGAGAAGGTTTCACGAGAATGGTAGGAATGAAAGGAGGTTCAGTATGAATTTTTGAGCCAGATGTAACTGTTGATGGCCCAAGAGTTGCAGATGCAGACTCTATGAACTCAGGAATATTTGTTGCCACAATGGAATTTTTAATATTCAAAATGTAACTATCAATGGATCTATTAGCCTGTTCAATTTCAAGGTACTTGATAAACTATGGATTCATGATAGTAGAACCAATAGCATTTTTAGACTTCGTCTCAAACAACGACAACTCAAATTGTTCGTCAAACTCAAGATCTTCAAGGTATTCAAAAACAACGGGACATGAATGAGATTTAAACAGAGGAATCACAGGACTCTCTTGATGAAGGATTCTCGAAATAAGATTGGGATTTTCATACACTGGAGGTGGATCGGGATCTAGATTTGCTCTGGTATGTCATCTGGAAGCCAGTGTGTTGAATTATTTTCAAAAATAAAAGGGACAAAACCAACTTGTTCAGCCTATCAAATTCTAAACTCATCATCCAAAGTCTAGAACGATCTGATGTACTGGGGAAATTTACAAGTCAATTTTAAAGTTTACAAACTAGAAAAAAGATTGACTGAAGCAGCGTTTATCTACTTTCGCTAATGCAAACCAAGAGCGTTTCGAAGCCTACCTGGCATAACTTCAGGCTCCGTCTATAGCTTATAAAACAAATAACACTAACAAGCAAACCATTTCTCCCCAGTATGGTCGCCACTATGTTATGGCCTAAATCTACCTTAGGTTGAAGGAAGGCAGAGTCTAGGGTAACATTAAACCATGCTTAATCTGGTAGCTAGCCCTACCAGATCAGGAGAGGGCTCTCTCTGGGTCAATCTCAGCAAAAATAATCAATGAGGCTTGAGATGAATTAAAATAAAAGCTGATTTTAGGCTAGGTATATATGTGAAAGAGTTTTATTTGATTTTGAGGGTTTTGTTGGAATCAAAGGGAAAGGAAGATTTTGGGTCCGGGAAATTATCAGTTTTGCAGAGGGCTAAATGGGGCAAGAAAGGAAATTTTTTTGATGCTTAGAATTGAATGAAATGGATAGCTCAAACCGGTGAGGAGTTGAAGAGGGCAAGAGGATTTCAGGAATCCTCTTCAGACAGTTGAAAACATGAAAAATTAAACAAAACTCAAGGTAGAGAACTACAAATCTAATGAATTCCACCTTTAATACTTGTTTGTTTAACTTGAGAAGAAAGGAGAAGGAAAATGATACACATGAAACTTCAGTAAACTTACAATCACAGAGAGAAACACACCATCAAAACATAGAGCCACATGGATCCCAAAGAGTGCTGCAAACCTTGGTCTATTCCTTTGCCAAAATTGCATAGATGAAATGTACAATGAAGTTCCAAGCAATCCCAAATGTCCAACCCTGAAAATGAATGAGAAAATACAAGATATAGACAAGCCCAACTCATTCCCATGCCTCTAGGGGTCGAGCTCACCATTATAGGAGCTGTTTCAACAAGATATAAACTAAGAACTGGAAAATAGGCAATGAAACTGCTTGCCTCTATAAGATAGGAAATGGGTTCATTCAGTTACATTTCACTTTTTGGTGAATGAATCTACTTGGATGAGTAAAAATGTGCCAAAATTACATAAAATTCATGAAATTATATCAAGTTACATCAAGAGTTTCACATTTGGAGATAAAAAGTCAAATTGGCCAAAACTAGGCGAAAATCTGAACTGCTGAGTGAAAATTAGGCCAAAATTCCCAATGCGTCGCGCCTGAAATCTCTATGCGTCGCGCCACTTTGAGGCTGATTTTGAGGGCCTTATCTAAGTAAAAATTGGGCGTAAGATAGCTTGTTCGAAATCTCTACCAGTATACTTTCCAACCCTACTGGAATTTCTGAATTTGGTTTCCATTTTCCCCTCCAAAAATCAAATATCCCAACACTGCTTCCTGTGTGTCCAAAAAGTGGTAGAAAGGCCATTTTTAGGGTGTTTTTGACCCTTTCGGCAACCCAAAACTTGTCAAAATCCTTAGGTGATGGGTATGCATGCAAAAATTTTGATAAAAATCCAGAAATATAATTTTTTCTTCAAGATGAGCTGCCAATTATAAGCGCGCGCCAAGTGGCGCTATGCGTCGGGCAGGAAAATCTGTGTTAAGGCCAAAAAAATCAAAATTGACAAAAAGATTCCCAAATTTCTTGAAATTCAAGATGAATTTCCACCATCAAGCTCTATTCTGAGCCAAAGAAGTTTCGGCCAAAATTTGGAGTCTATCATGCTTTTGCGACACTTTAACGCCCTCTTTAGCTTTGCCTTCAGAATTTTGATTCGCGCTTTGCAAACATGATTTCGCGCCCAATAATGGTTCTTCATGTGCCTGAGCATATTATTTTACTTGTTGGCCTTCTCCAACAACTTCTCAAGATGAATATTGACCCTCTCAAGCCAAGTCTCTCTATCATCCTCAATATCTCGCTCAATGGATGTCATCTCGGTTTGGCTTTTTTGGGTAGCTTGCCGATTCTCACGGATGTTTTGCAACTCCATGATTGTTTGCTGATCTTCCAACTGTTTGTTCCGCTGCTCCAGGTAGTTTATGATCCATTAGGCTCTCTTCAATTTTATGGTCAATGTGTCTATCTCAGCCTTCTGCTCCTCAATGGTCTCTCTCAACTTTGAGATTGGAGAGCTCAAATCCTCATCAATCAGTATGAAACCTATGTCTTGGCCTCCTAAAGGCCCCTCATCCTGCATAGGCCTCTTACCTCTGTCTTGTACTTGTACTTGTGCTGCTGATGAGGGAAACGAGACCCCTTCCACCCCAAGTGGAGATAGTACTCATCGGGCTGCTGCAAATAATCCTCTAGTGCCTCTCTGATAAGTGACATATGTCGGCACACTAGTAGTCTCTGCCTCCTGACCTCCATACTGATGTGAAGGTTCACTTGCATCATGAACAACCTCCGGAGGAACCTGAGGAATGGTGAAGAAATCATGGGAAATGAAATCTTCCCATCAAATACCCTGCAATCCAAGCTGATGTACAACCACGATCTTGATGAGTGCATAGTGATAAATACTGTTGTACTGCTGCTCGGGAGTTTTCCTTTGCACGAGAGTGTTCATTCTCTCGATGTTCCAGCACATGAAATAAGGGATGTTCATCATCCTCACCTTTGTGAAATGCATCAATAACCTGATATGGTAGGCATAGAGGCGTGAAAACCGACCCTCACAACTGAAATATCTGATAATGAGTTTCATTAGAGGCGCATAGGATTCCTTTAGTAACCGGAATGGGAACACTCTGCTGAGATGTCTCACAAAGCTAGGCCTAATATATGGTTCATAATGCACTCTGTCCACCTATTGTCTTTTGTTCCACCATTCACCCACATTCGATATTCCGGTTGCTTGAGAGATAGTTTCTGGTGTCAAAGTGAAATTTACACCGGCAAGGGTGACCTGACCGTCATGTAAATGCAATACAAACAAACGAGCCAAATCCTAAGGATAACGGATCCTAGCAATCATTTCACAAAACTGATAGCATGACTGTTGTTGGAAACATGCCATGGCAAGTGGGCAAGCCTGCAATTCAGTCAGTGAGGTGGGTTCCTCTCTCAGATGTCCTCCACCTTTATGAGGCCTTCTAGGTGCATGTAACTCA
Organism: Pinus albicaulis; assembly: GCA_034641835.2. Taxonomy (NCBI): domain Eukaryota; kingdom Viridiplantae; phylum Streptophyta; class Pinopsida; order Pinales; family Pinaceae; genus Pinus; species Pinus albicaulis. The sequence goes on from CM076582.1 coordinate 732,593,184, forward strand.
GTGGTGGAATCACTGTCTCGGTCATATGATGTATCAATGTCTATCTCCATGATTTCCAAGGTATATGCAAGGTGTATGTTGGCTTGTATGAGATGAAAATGAGAATTTGGGTGTTTTTTATTTAATTTCCAAATATGTGTCAAATGGGGGGGACTGTAGAGAAATAAGGGAGTAGGAACAATGAAGTTTTTTCAAGTGGAATTTTCCTTTTGAAAACTTGTGATTTGAAAAATTTAGGGACAAGGGACAACCACTTGATTTTTTTAGGATAAGCTTGGGATTTGGGGAAATTTTGAAAATGGGATAGGGATAATGGGAATGAGATGGATATGAGTGGCTTTAGGGATGTAGGGAGATAAGGGAATGGATTGTAGTGATGAGATAACAGTGAGGGGGAGGAAAAACAAGGTGGGGGAATGGAGTATTTGGCACAAAATTATTTTTAAAACACCAACTTCAAAACCCTAAGGGAGAAATTCTCAACAAGATGATAGGGTTTGAGTTTTGGCATCCAAACTCTCAAAATCAACATCAAACATTTTTAAATGGCAATTACAATTTCACATAAACTTACTTGGGCAAAATAGACCAAGTCGATTTTGAGTTTTTGGTAGCAATGGAAAAAATTTGTTGTTCGGCTCAATGCGTCGTGACCACTATCCAGTGCGTCGCGCCCTCCTGATGCACCACGCTGGAACAATTTAACACACAATGGAGCGGCCCTGTGCGCCGCGCTCAGCTTATGTGCTGCGACCACTGCCCAGTGCGTCACACTCGATAATTTGCACATAGCCCGACCTCCCAACGCTTTCTTCTTCACTTCCCCATGATTTCCTTAGCTCAATTCTATCTTTGGCATGCAAATGAATTGTTGAAACACAAAAATAATATTTGTACCAAAGACTTTTGATTTTTTATTTCAAAAAACCCACTTTATAATGTTTGAAAACTTTGGCACTTTTTCAAAATAACTCAGTTTTACTTGCTTTGTGCTTTTGACTGAATAATGAGCTTCTTGTCTATTTTGCAGGGATGGATGGCATGAAGTTTTGTCAAAGGCAACCAGGTCTGCGAATGGAGCATTATTACAACTGAAGAACTTAAAAATTACATTGCATTTGTTACAAAAGGATAAAATAGACAATTTTTCTTCAAAATAGAGTTTTGAAGAAAAATCATTATCAAGCATTATGATGATGAAATTTTTGCAGTGAAACCTTATTTGAAGCTTCCTCATGTGCCTACTGGCCATTATTAGACATTTTGAGACCTAATTAATAAAACACTAGACCTAATGAGACTAAAAATGCTAAAATGACTCTTTGCTAACTAGGAGACCAGTCATGACTGTAAATGATTTTGATGAACAGAACTAGGCCAGCAGGTACAAGACATGAGGGATATGGGTGAAAAGACCCTACCGTAAGATGATCCATGCTCCTAATGGAATGCAGCTGACTGAACTGAATGAGACACCTAAAATGAAATGGAACAAGAGAAATTTGATCTCTGACGGAGGGATGAAGATACCGACTCTAACATGATGGAAGAAAAGGGCCTTGCTCAGGTCGTTGATTTTGGGAGAATATGGCTTGACATCTTTTGTTTATCCATATTACTCCTTCCCTTCTGTTACACAGAAATTTTTCATCGTCCTTGCAATCCCCCGTCTCGCACATTGGAGGGCTTATTCCGTGATCTGTGAGCAGTGACCTAAAACCACTTTCATGGCATCCCCCTGAACAAGGACTTTCATTCCCCTGAAGACAATGCCTTGTTAAAAACCATAAAAATATCCTTTTTTGCATTGGTGCGGCCAGACAGTTCATCCCTCGCGCCAATGGGGGGAATCCTCCGAAGAAGGCGTGCCAATTGGCGCTTTGTCCCAGTGTTGCACCCATGCCAGGCTTAGTAAGGAGTGTTTTTAAAAAATAAATGGTGGAATATTGGCTCCAACCAATTCCTGAACTCGTCTCTAAATTGAGTTGGGAGGTTGGCTCCGGGTCTCCATGTAGAGGAAGTGGTTTTCCACCTCTCATGGGAGCTTCCTTGAGGATAGGGCCAATCCCATGATTGTATGGATCCCAACTCCCCTTCCACCATCTATATAAACTTTCCATTTTCCTTTGCAAGCTTATCTCCAAGAGCCTTCATAGCCTTAAGAATGCTGCAAGAGCCTTGATAGTCCTCATAGATAAAAATCAGTAGCAAGGAGATTAACAGTCGAAGAGAGAGGCTTGTCACATCCCCGACGAGCTTTACCGAGATGTATTCCGCTGACAACCCACCGAAGGAAGATTCAGCGTCAGAGCCAGGTTGTATTTTCCTTTGTATGAATTAATGATAAGCGACTTTGGTTATGGTTCCAATCGTACTGTTCATTATGATCATGAGTTGTGTCTTCTTTGACTGATACATAATTGCATATATTGGGTTTTATTCTTGTGCTTGTTGTGTTTCTTGTGTGTGCAGGTGTTCGATCGCGGAAAGCGAGAGGATTGTGATCTGCTGGAGCAAGGAAATGGGAGCGTTATCTTCTCTACAAACAACAGCGTTGGATTCAAGGTAATCCTTCTTCTCCATTTGGTTTATTGAAATTAGGAACTTGCACCTTAGCATGATACGATTGTTGCTAGACCTGATTTGGGCTAGTAGGGATCGCCTTTGTCCGCAGAGGGGATTTACCTCTAAAAAAAATTGGCGACTCCGCTGGGGATAGTTGATTTGGAGTATTGTCTTGTATTTTCAGTCGATTCTTGACTTTGCTTACTTGATCAGCGCTTTTGGTTGGCTCTTTCTGTGTGTTTGGATTTTGTTTAGCTTTACCATCACTAGTCTGTTTCTTGGATTTCTATTTTTTATTTTTCCTTAGTAAACTCGATTGGCGCGCTTATTATCCTGAAATTCACGCCCATTGGCGCATGTTGCCAGTGTATTACCAGCACTAATCATGTTCTGGTGCTAGATTCCACCTGAAAGTCGTGCCAATTCTCAAAGGTGCTAGGGTTTACTCTATTTTGAGCTTTCTGAGCTTGATCTATGTGTTTGGTGTCATTTTTATGACTGCTTGAGTGTTCTGGAGCCTTGTTTGACTAACTGTGACCTTCATCCTTTGGTTTTTTTCTCGTTTTTATTGATTTTACATTCTAGCCCTAGGGCATCTAGGTGCTATGGTGTGTCAAGCCTCCCGTGGGAGTTTTTGGTTTTTATCTGTTCAGTCAACTTTGGGATTGCTTCTCTGCATTTGTTTGGTGGTTGTATATCGTTTTATTTTTCTATTTGAGTGAATGATTTCTTCCTCATTCGAATTCCGCTTTGTCTCATTTTGAGCCTAGATTACATGGTTCATTTGAGTCTTTGGGATTCTCTTGGTTTTGAGGGATTGTTTTGACAATTTGAGGTCTGATTTTGTGTTTGCATTGAGTGAAATTTTCTTGTTTTTACTCCTTTGCTATCGTTTCTCAAATTTCTCTTTTTATTTGTTTTCATTTTGTTTAGTGCACTTTGCTCTTAAACATTGAAAATACAAAAAAAAATTCTATTTTTCTTTGATTAGTTAATGAAAATCGAATCTTTCCTGTGTTATTAGTAATTTGTAACTTTGAAAGAAAATCTTTTAGTTTCCATTAGCTGCATTAGAGACATTACTGGTTGTTGTCTGATCATTTTGTTATTATGTGAAAAGCTCTTAACTCTCTCGTAATTATCTTTCATCGAATGAAATGATATACTGTGACATGTAGTGTGCATTTAGGAGATTTTGAGACATAACACTCGCTAGGGCCTCAAAACTGAAACATAATTGAAGATAAACATTAAAATTTATTCAATTTACACTAAGGCAGCATTGAAACATTAAAGAAATATTTAGAGGTCTAGGCTAGAGACGTGTTCTGGCGTCTTTAAACCTAGTAGCTATCATTCACCTCTTGGCTTTAGACAGAACTAGTACGGACTTGTGCTCCCCATACCGTCGCGTATATAAAGGGATACCCCACTAGGTTTCCATCCTTTATCCATAGGAAGCCAATTCTACCGCCCTATACCCGTGATACACCGGACACAGCATTCGGGGAGATTTCCTGCACGTATGTTAAGTCCTTGGTTGATTTCTCTTTCATTTTGAAACCAAAGTGTATATTGCAGTTCACAGTTATTTGGTACACCCTTTTCCTAGCATTCCTGAGTAGTCATTTTGATCTTATCTGACTCCTTAAATTTGAAAATATCACCAAGCACTTTTCCTTTCACGCTTGCTTCAAAAATGAAAGAGATAGAGTCATCTTTCATCCATTTCTTGACTCTTAAAACATGAAACGGTGAAGTTTCTAAGTTTCAATGTCATAAAATAAATCACCTGCGATCACACGCCCTGTTAGATATTGCTTGTTGGTCGTTTGATTGTGTGCCTTGATTCGTTTTCAGCCCGTGTGTTGTGTTTGATCTTTTCCTTTTGTCATTATTGTAACAGTGGCAGAACCCTCAGTTTCGTCTACTGGTAGTCCATATACGGACGATTCATCATAGGTCTCGCAATCCTTTGCTGAACATCAACAGCCCATTGTTTCCGAGTTTCCCGACGTGGGACCGGTTCTGTTTGAGCTTCCCTTTGGAGGACCAGTTGAGTTCAATTGGCCCTTATTCGACCCTTGGTCTGGATTTGTAGTAGGGGAACATTTCTCTCTTCTTACATCAGGATCTCCTTTTCTAGCTGTTGTTATTCCTCCCAGTCCTCACCGTCTATTACGAGATCTAGCGACAGGTTCAGATATGGATGCATCCAGCCATTATCCTAGTGAGGAAATCCCCACATCTGGTGAATATTACCAGTTTTTCCCAGAAGACAACCTCAAATTATTAGTTATGTCTTCACCCGGTCCCTCACTACCAACAGGTTATAGATATTTAAGTCATATTATGACTGTCGTTGCCTCTATGGGGATATCAAATCCCTCTACAAGGCCGGTTATTCCCTCATTGGGGATGTCTCCTAGGACACCCATCATGTCATCCCCTCAGGTCACTTCTGTACCTATCAGGCCCACCGTTTGTGTGGCTGCATCTACACCTGCTGTTACCACTCAGTCTGTAAGGGTTGTGTCGCTTCCCGAAGACGTTTGTATAACATATGCTATGACGGAGAACATCTCTCCTAAGGAGTATCAATTTTCCTTACAAAAATCGAACCCCGAGGTCATACAATCCTCTCAAGATCCCAACCGCTCGTATTTTTCACATTATGCACAGGATGGTACGCCTGTGTACGTTTTTCCATATCAGTACGATGAGTATGGGAATCCTTTACATTTACCCGCTCCAGAGGCTCACCTTCATTCTCAGGGTTTTCTGTCTAACCAGGCTGGGTAGTCTTATAACCCGCAAGGACAACCTCTTCAAGGCCAACCTTCGGGCCAGCCTGGCTATCCTTATGACCTGCAAGGACAGCCCTTACAGGGCTACCCTTTGGGCTAGAAAGGGCCATTATATGGTCCACAAGGAAAATATTACAACCCTTCAGGTCAACCTATGCAGCCTCTCCCTAGAGTCCAACCTGGGCAACCTCAAGGACTCACAGGTCAACCGGGGTACCAACCAGGGCCGGTATATGGTCCTGGGGGGCATGTCCAACCTTCCCAAACCATGCAACCTCAGTATCCTCTTGGTCTGAATGTTGCACATCAGCCATGATCATCTTATGGTCCTGCTGTAGGTCAAACCAGTTACCAGCCACAATCTGGCCCCATTTCGCCACCAGGCCAACCGGCCCATCTGCCACAACCTGGTGCTCCACAACAGCCAGGTCAACCTGCACAACCGGCACAACCTGTTCACTCGGGGCAACTTGTTCAACTAGGTCAGCCCGATCAACCAGTCCAGCCTATCCAACCAGGCCAGCCTGCACATCCTGTCAACCCTTCTCAACAGCCGATTTACTCGATGCCGCAACCGAATCAACCGGTGCACCCTAATTATCGCGCTCAGCAGGGTCCCACCTACTAGCATCCCGCTCAACCCCAAGGCGGTTACTATTCTCAAGGTCCATCTTGACCAACTTATAACCCACCCCAAGGTTCCCATTATTACACTCAAAAACCCGACTACACCTATACTCAGCAGCCAAATCCACAGATTTCTCAAACGAGACTGACATATAATCAGGGTCCATACTCTGGTTATCAAACCCCGTACACTAGTTACCAGCAACCGAATCAGACTGGTTATACGCCCTGTGCCCCATACGGTCAGAATCCTTTGGAACAGAACACGTGGGGGCAAGGATATTCTCAACCAGCATGGAGTATAGGTACCAGTACTTATCGAGGGCTTGGCATGCCATTCAATCCGTAATTGTCGTTCTTGGCTACCTTGGAGTTACCGAACATTTCTAAATTAACCAATGATCTGATTCTTCACAGTCCTTATTGGCCTCTGGTTCTGACCAAGGTACCCGACAACTGCCCTAAGTTTGAAGGTAAAGCTGGAGAAGACCCCCATGCTCATGTAATCACCTACCATTTGTGGTGTTCGTCTAACTCTTGGGTGGATGATTCAATTCGTCTACGTCTCTTCCAACGCACTCTTATTGGCGTTGCCGCTAAGTGGTATATTGAATTACCCTGTGGCATATTTCAAGATTTCAATACATTATCCATGGCTTTTCTGACTCACTTTCAGTTACCGGTTCGCTATGAAGTCGGGACGCATCTCCTGACTTCATTGAAGCAAGATAAAGCCACCCACATATCTGATCATATTCATGAGTGGCGACGTGGTCGTAGACTAATCAATTTTGATATACCTGATCAGCTACTAACTCATTGGTTCACCACCTCCTTCGTTAAGAAAATCGCTCAAGATATTTCTATGGGGGCATGTGTGACTGAAGAACAGGCCATCGCGCGTGCCCAGTACCTAGATCTGGTGTACTCTCAGTCCAGCACGCTTTATGATATTTTGACTGATGCTCCACGCACAGGAACCTCTAAAGCTCCACCTACCCCAGCGGTGGATGGTGTTATTGGTTCCGTGTTTCAAAATTCTTGAAAATCTTCAAATGGGAAGCAGAAGTCCAATTCTTCCAATAATTCTACTCTTCCTGCCCCTCCAGATTCTAGCAAGACTGTGGAGGTCAACGCCATTCAGGCTAATCCTATGGACAAAGCCTCCAAAGGAAAGAAGAAGGGCAAAGGAAAATCCAAACCCGACGCCCTAAAACCAGAGTCTTCTAAACCTTGTACTGAGTACGGTTCTCAACGTAAACCGAAGTACCCCTGCCCTATTTGTGAAGGAGATCATTATACCAAGGATTGTCCCCGACGATATGAAATTAGTCAACTTATCAAAGGCTCCAAAGGGACTCCAGTAGTTCTTAAAGAATCGTTCCCATCTCAGCAGACCCAGATGGTTGAACAGCCTTCACCATCTGCACCATTTGGGTCCCAGGTCTTTATGATGAATGGTGTTGCACCTGTCTCAATTGCTACACGTTCGAAGGATTATGCTGGATCGCGTCAGGTAGCTGGGAAGGAAGTCATGGATGGCCCACCTCCTCCTCCTGTCTGCAGTCCTTTGGAAATTAAGAAGCCTACTGCTAAACCTGTTGTGAGGCCGCCCTCTAAAGGTGTTCTGCAAAGATCTTCCTACAATCCAAATGCCCATGCCACTCAGCACTACAGTATTGTTGAGGATTTGGCACAGATGCCTTCTGCTATGTCCACATTGGAAGTCCTTCAAATTTTCCCTTTGCAATGGAAAGCTCTATTTTCTACGATCGATGGAATTGATCCCACTGATTCTAGTCTTCTCACCTTCGACCTAGAAAAATTTACCCCCTGACTTCCGCATCAAATTGCTCTTGTGATACAAGTCGGGATCAACGATCTTAACATCCATAGGGCTAGGGCCGTTGCGGATGAAGGTGCTTCTACCTATTTCATGTCGTCTGCCTACTGGAAGGCCATTGGCTCTCCGGCACTTTCATCATCTCCAAATGCCTTAGAGACATTCGATGGTCGGGAATCAAAACCCCTGGGTGTTATCGAGAGTTTGTCAATTACGTTTCAAGGGAAGATAGTCAACGTAGAATTAGAAGTGTTTGATGCCAAGATTAACTACAATCTACTTTTCAGCCGCATTTGGACTCACGCCATGTTATGCGTGCCATCCACCCTCTTCCGACTTCTTAAGTTCCCTCATGAGGGCAAAATCGTTACTGTGGATCAATTGTCTTTCTTCACCTCCACCTCTAAGAACAATGTTCCTTACGTGGATCAAATCCCCAATCTCCCTGACAGTGTAGGACCCGGTCTCTTCAAGGACCCCATCCTCGTGGGTATTTTTCCCATGCCACCACCACACACCGTTCAAGTTAATATGATCTCTAGGTCTGCAGACCCATGGATCATCCCTTCGCCTAAACAGGTGACTGATTTTGGAGAATCGATGCCCTGAACTCCAGTAGATATTAATTACTCTGAAATCATCGCAGCATCCGATCCTCCTCCTTCTCAACATTCTCCCTCGAGCATGGCTTTAGATATCTATTCTCAAACCCCCTAGCTCGGCGAGGCCGACTCGCCTGATCCTCTTAAAGAGATTTTCCCCTCTGACGAAGCCATTATTGAAACAATGTCTCTTGAGGAGCTGCCTTGGAGCGATGGGCATAATCGTTCCTCCTTCATGCCCAGCCCTGGGGCAATGTATGATTGTCTAGAGCATGATGTATCTGGTCATCTCTCTCTTGAGCCTCCTCCGTTGAGCTCACCGGAGCACAGTTCCTCTTCTTGTTCCAAGCTCCTAAAACAATGAAACAAGTTGCTACGAGGACAGTTCTTTTAAGTGTGTCAACCTCGTTAAAATAATGAAACACGAGCCTCTTCAATTCGAGTTTTAATATATTTAGTTCAAATCTATTATGTTTTCAACCTTCACTCCATTTCCTATGGACTGAAGCTTGGGGGGCATGTACCTCGAATTGAGACACCATGCTGGGGGAATGCCCCTCTTCCTCAAGCATATTTTTTGTTTTAAGCTTGCATAAAAATAAAACTCATCTCCGAGCATAGTTTGCATGTGTGTTTTCATGTGTGCTTTTAAGCTTGTATAAAAATAAAATGTGTGATTAGATACATTTTGTGAACTTTTTCATTGGGTCGTTTGTTATGCAACTGATGCATTAAGATAACATTGTATTAGACATTTGCATAGCATATAAAAACATCATCACATGTAAAATATCCATCCAGAAATAGATATATAGATATGTATGTCGAATAGTTTGAAGTACATCACAAAAAGACCATTGTTGCTCTCTAGATGACGTAAAAAGTAAAAGTAAATTTGTTTTTACCATTTGTGGCATATTTATAAATTTTGAAGTCAAAATTAGGTTTTAAAAGTCATTTTTCTCAATATTTCAATATATTTTGTCGAAAAATGGATTTTACACTTGCTTTTCTATACAGCGACAAGTTTTTTCGCAGCTTCGACGGTGATACGAGTTGTATTTAATACTTTTTTGGACTCGGTAAAAACACAAAAAGTCATTTTGGAGTCATATTTCAGCTCTTTTCTGACTCTCTAAACATGAAAAGATTGTCGAGTCCCTTGTCGTTTCTATCTCGTTAAAGTGGCCACAAAACGACATCTACCCAGTATATGTTTACCCCTTTTTCGGGCTGGGATAGATTACTTACAAAAAATGAATACCCTAGCCTATCACGACTAGGAGGTTTTCTTAGACATATTTTTCTACCTTTTCGGATCTGAGGAACTATTTACAAAAAGGGACCATTGGAGTTTACTTTTCTGCTATCTTTTCAAACTCTCTAAACATGAAAATACACCAAGTTCTTCCTTTGTCAGACTCATTAAACCCTGATGACATTGGATTTAGTCGTAATGATGATATTCGAGTTTCTCCTTCCTAGGGCTCGTTAAGTGTACTAGGATGGATTCGTCCGAAGGATGGGTTTATATTACAAGCATATTCTATCCCCTTCAAGCTTGTTTTCAAAAATAATTGGGGTACTCACCAGAAATGGTGGGGAAAAATGGAACCAAATCGTTGTCATGTCGGCAGTATGTCGCTCTTGAACATGGCACTTGTTTGCATTCATGTCAGGTTGGGGACATCTCGTCTCTTTTTTCACTTGCCTCCATGGGTTTTGGTTATCCCTTTTGACCTCTCATCTGCTCTTTGCCTCATCATCATGACCCCTGATCTGTTGATGTCAAATACTGCCAAATCCACTGTCGTGTCGCCGATATGTTCAAGAGAAGTTTAACTCTGCAAAAGTCTCAACCTTCCTCTGATTCTCATCTAATCCTGATTCACAAAGACATTATGTTCCTCTATCTCGCATCGATGATGTGGGAAAAACTATGGCCCACCTTCGATCAATGTCACTTCCTGTCGACATCAGCTCATTATCCGGGAAGCTGATCTAGAGACTCCCTTCTAGTACCTTGGAGCCTGCATGCCTTAATGGCAGATTCTTTGAGTTCGACGTGAGGTTTTCATCATTGGCCTCTGATCGAGTGATTATATGAGTGTTCGATGCCAGCTCACTGATTCACATGCCGTAGATTGTACCTATAGTACCTTGAGGGCCATTGTAATTATTGGTGGTACCTCTCATGTCTGTTAACAGATTTCATCATTGGTTGGTAATCAAGTGATGTTCTTTCATGTTCGACTTCAGCTTGCTTATTCGTATGCTTGAACTTGTACTTTGTTCGGGTCGAGATGGAGCGCAAGACCCTGGATTGTCTCTGTTAGAATCCAGGCTGCGATTTTGTGGATTATTATGATTGGTTGCATGACTCATTCATTGGATGGCTGCGACCATACCTGAGTCTATTTATCGATCCTTACTGGATGGTTGCATCCATACCTTGGATCTAGATTATTGTATACTCTGTTATGGATGGTTGCGCCCATACCACATATATCATGTATTTGAGATATCAGTTGTACTTCTCTACGCAGGTTTTCCGATGGCAGTGTTTTCAGTTGGACACGTTCTCGTAAAGCATTTCACCACTCTCTCTCTTTCGGGCCTCATGCTTTAGGGGGTCCATTACACAGCAATTTGTCACCGTCCCTGCAATCCCCTATCCTGCACATTGGAGGGCTTATTCCATGATATGTGAGCAGTGACATGACTTCAAACCACTTTCATGGCATCCCCCTAAACAAGGAATTTCATTCCCCTGAAGACAATTCCTTGTTAAAAACCCTAAAAATAGCCTTTTTTTCATTGGCGCGGCCAAACAGTTCATCCCTCGCGCCAATGGGCATGCCAATTGGCGCTCTGTCCCAGTGTTGCACCCATGCCTGGCTTAATAAGGAGTGTTTTTTAAAAATAAATGGCGGAAGATTTACTCCAACCAATTCCTGAACTCGTCTCTAAATTGAGTTGGGAGGTTGGCTCCGGGTCTCCATGTAGAGGAAGTGGTTTTCCACCTCTCATGGGAGCTTCCTTGAGGATAGGGCCAATCCCATGATTTTAGGGATCCCAAGTCCCATTCCACCATCTATATAAACTTGCCATTTTCCTTTGCAAGCTAATCTCCAAGAGCATTCATAGCCTTAAGAATGCTGCAAGAGCCTTGATAGTCCTCATAGAGCCAAATCAGTAGCAAGGAGATTGACGATCAAAGAGAGAGGCTTGTCCCATCCCCGATGACCTTTACCGAGACGTATTCCACTGACGACACACTGAAGGAAGATTCAGCGTCAGAGCCAGGTTGTATTTTCCTTTGTATGAATTAATGATAAGCAACTTTGGTTATGGTTCCACTCGTATTGTTCATTATGATCATGAGTTGTGTCTTCTTTGATTGATACATAATTTCATATATTGGGTTTTATGCTTGTGTTTGTCGTGTTTCTTATGTGTGCAGGTGTTCGATCGTGGCAAGAGGGAGGATTTTTATCTGCTGGAGCAAGGAAATGGGAGCGTTATCTTCTTTATGAACAACAACGTTGGATTCAAGGTAAGCCTTCTTCACCATTTGGTTTATTGAAATTATGAACTTGCACCTTAGCATGATACGATTGTTGCTAGACCCGATCTGGGCTAGTAGGGATCGCCTCTATCCGCAGAGGGGATTTACCTCTACAACACCTTATTCTTTTCATAACGCTGAAATGATGAATTTTGGATCCAACAAGGCCAACAGGGCTAATAATGGAGGCACGACAATGCTTATTCAAGTTCACAAACATGCGATGGAGGAATGTTTTGCATGATGAAGCTCTTCCTTTATGGCAGGAGCTACCTTACTTTATGTCTCACATGTGTTTTTGATGATGTTGGACATCATGTATTTGTCATCTTGTACTTCATGGTAAGAAGAGGACATCTAACCTCACAGTTGGAAGTCACCTCATGCATTGGTAGAAGACAAATTTGAAACCAAACATATATAAATTATTGCAGCAAATGGAAGAAGCCTTCCTTATGAGGACGCCATTTGGAGGGAATGGATGGTTTGCATCTACAATAAGAGTTTCTTGAGGGCAAGAAAAATTTTTCCGAGGGAGAATGTAAAGTTCCCAATTTTTGTAGCTAATGGGAACATTGCATTTTAACTTCAGTTTTCTTTATTCATGAATAAAAGTATGTGAAGGAGGTTTATTCAACTCCTAAGTTGAGAATAAATACATTCCCAATGTAAAATGGGATAAATCTGGGCTATAATATTAAATACCCCTAAGTGTGAAAAGGGGAAATTCATTTGCATGGGTCAACTTGGCCCCACCTACAACGTTGTTTGGAGGGAAGCTTATCCATCAAGCACAACGTACTTCTGGAAGAGGATCACATGTGTGAAATGGGATAAGATGAAGAAGATGGTTTAGGGTTTTGGCAAGCCCTCGTGTTATAAATATAAGGAGAGGTAGCAAGTAAAGTTTTTTGAAGAATTTTTAGAAGTTGTTGCAACAACTCAAGTCTCTTGGCTGTTTAGCCTAAGGGAAGAGGATTTCCTGTTTAGGAATCCTCTCTCCTTCCATGGAGTAGCTCTTTTGAAGGGATTGTGATGCATCTTTCCACTATCCAGAATTATGGCCAAGCTTCATCTCTATAGTATCACTGGTCTTGTTGAGGGTTTTGCAGCTGCTTGTGATTTGCAGCAAGTGGGGAACTAGATCTGCAAGATCTAGTTCTTTAGAGGATATTTCTCTCAGGGAGGGTGTCTTGTGACCACCCGGAAGAGGATATTACTCTTATTTCACTTTAAGATCTATAATCTTAATTTTTTGTATCAGTTCATTCCAGATACTGCGCAGTCTCTTCCTTATACTGCGTTATTTTCATGTACATGCTTCAATGTTGTCTAGATTTCTTATGGTACTTGCTCTCTGGTGATTGAGGCTTGCCTCTCCCTTTGATATTTGTAAAGTAGCTTGCTGATATATTCATGTTCAGAGATGATATATAATGTAATGAAAGCCATCTTCAGAAATCTCTGAAGTTTTATGCAGTTCATTGTATTAAATCTAGATCTACACTTTGTTATGCATTATTTTGATAAAACCCCAAGGGGATCTTGTTAAGAAGGTTGAGTAGCTTCTAGATCTGGTATGGATATGATGTTTTAGCCATTTATAATTTTTATATCTAAGTTTTATCCTATAGCAGCTGAAGCTCTTCATACAAAATGCTGTCAAGTCTTTCTGCAGCTTTTCCATGTGTTTCTGCTATTATTTCTGAAGGATTCTTGCTCTTGCTTGAAGTAAATCCAATGCTTCTACAAATGAACTTCATTATATATCTGATTTATTTCTTCCATACTTTAATATGAGCTTAATTACTAATTTCCAGTGTCTTCTAGTAGAAACTGCGCAATTCCTGAAGGAGAGTTTCTCCATTAACCCAGCTCTCTCCTTTAGCTGATTTTCAACTAGTGTTGATTGTGGGAGATCTGTTTAAGCCCTCTAAACTCTTTTTTTTTTTGCTGAAACTCCGCATGGAGGTCCTAAATAGCCTAAAATAAGGGAACCCAGCCCTAGTCTACGTTATTTTTACACTGGCTTTCTTATACAACGTCCTCCTTGAGCCTATTGCAGATTTTCCTGAGAGTGAAATTTTCCGCTTCTCAATTATTTGGTTTTTGCTTCTCTTTGGATCCATTCTTTAGATATGTAGATATAAGGTTCCCAAGGGCATAAAAATCCAAAATTATTTTTTCATTCCCACACTTGTTGTGTTTCATCATTCTTCTATAGACAGAGTCTAGAACGGGCCAGGAAGCTTCTGGTTTTCATCCACTCCTTAGAGGTGATATAACCAGTAAATGCCATACTAGTCTATCTCAAGTTTAGAATTTTCTGGTGTGTTTTCCATGTTGTTGTGATTCCATAGTGGAATATCTTAATATATTCCCTACTGAGCCTAATTTTCCCATTTGGAACATTACATATTCCCAGCATTAGAGTCAGGGCTACCACGAGCATTAGGTCCTGAACCATACATGGTGAATGTGAAAAGAGGAGAATTGGGGGTGGAACCAGAAGGAGAACCCAATGAACTAGAAGAGGAGTTAGAGTGCAGAATCAGTGGAGGAATAACTTGAATCCCTTGCGGAGGAGTAAGTCTTCCTACCGGAAACTGAGGATGAAGTCCAAGAAGTCTCCGATATAAATGCCTTGGTGGTGCAATGATGACGGCACAAACATTGCACAAAGAGAAGAGAGACCAAGAAGGGCGGAGAGGTGTAGGATCAAGTGATTACAATGTCGAAACAAGGGCAGAGAGGTGTAGGATAAATTGATTTCAATGTTAAATTCTTTGCTTGGTAGTGTTAACCAAGCTCTTCTTCACTTAGGGTGTGTGTGATAACTGTGTAAATTTTAATTTTTAAACCCAGACGTTTGTAGAGAAAAAAAAATTGTGTTGTATAACTGTAAATAAACCTACAAATAACAATATATGAAACTGAAATAACATAAAATAAACAGCTAATTATGCAATAATCTAACCCAAGGAGGCATGCCTCTAGACAACTAGTTTGTAGGTGGGAAAAAATCTAGTCAAAACACACTGAAATAGCTAATAGATATGAGGTTGGCAGGGAAAGGGATCTAAAGGCCAGATCTGCTAGAAATAGGTGCAGAAAAACAACAAAAAATCAGAGGAAAAATTGCTATAAAAGAGGTGGTGAAAGGCTATATTCTAGAGGGAAGCAGAGGGGACCCTAGAGGAAAACCCAAACAAAACTGAAAAGAGGTGTTTTGGATGGATAAATAACCAATCTGAAGTGGATCTGAAGGTAAGGTATCATATCTGAAAAAAGGCTAAAGACTCTGAAATTTCAAAGAACCTGCAACAGCTAAAACTCTTCCAAAAAAGGTGGAGGGTACTAAAGCCCTAGACAGCTAGGTTCCCACTTATATGAGTAAAAAAAAATAGGTATAAGTCCAAATGGGTGAATACGGAGGTCAAACAACCCTGAATAGAGGCCCAGACAAACCTAGAAAACTTTCAGAAAAAATCCCACAAAAAGTCCAGGTCGCAGTTCCTGACCTGATTTCTACAAAGGTCGTAGTTTTAAGCCTTTTTTCTGCGCCCTAGAGGTTCAGGTCGCAATTTTTGGCCCAAAAAGTGCAACCTGCACTTCTAGCACTCTAGGGAGCAGGTTTCAGCAGAATGTGTCATCTCAGCAGTGGCTGATGTTTGTCAGCTACGCAATAGGTATGAAAACACACGAAAGTTAGAATTTTTAATGTTTTAAGGTTTTATAGGTTAAAAACAACATCAAGAAAATAAAAACAAGAAGCTGAAGAGAAATCCTAGGGCTTGAAGTAGTCGGATATGCAAGGATCTAAAAAATGACAGCGGTCGTAATCAAAAACCTATGTGGAGTCACTAGTTGTTAGTATGAGTCTTAATTGCAAGTGTACGAAAAAGGCTCACTTTAGTCATGCATAACAAATAGGCCTAAC
The DNA here is from genome assembly GCA_034641835.2 of Pinus albicaulis. Lineage (NCBI taxonomy): Eukaryota > Viridiplantae > Streptophyta > Pinopsida > Pinales > Pinaceae > Pinus > Pinus albicaulis. Next base: position 732,609,136 of record CM076582.1, read on the forward strand.
AACAAAGATGGCTGCCAATATCTTTATGTCTGCAATTAGGTGACCAAGATAAATGCTGCAAAAATCTAGATCTATGCATTAAAAGACATTAAGCATTAAATAGAAACAAGAGTTGCTTCATGCATCCAATAGACAAGACAAGAATATGTTGAATGAAATTTTTATTAATGGCACATGGGAGGAAAACATAGAAGGATGTTAACAGTTCTCCTCAATGGGATGGGTTCTTGTAAGTCATCAACACTTCGGATCTAAAATCCCTCTCTCTTGATGGTGTAGAAAACCCAGACAAAAATGGAACTCAAAGGGAGCTCACAAGAAAAAAAATATAAAAATATGACAATGATGGTGGATCAAAGTCAAACCAAAAGTATAGATCCAAAGTGATCTTTAGGCAACAAAAGGTAGTGAGTGAATGGGAAAACCCTTCTATTTATAACAAAATATTGAGGTAGTCTAGATATTGGTGCATAATGAAAATATTATTGACCAAATCAAGATCCAACTTTTATGGAATATTTTATTATATTTTTTGGAGGGAAAAAGAATTTGACTTGGGTCAAATCCCTTTATTTGTAAATAATAAATAAATAAATGATTTATTTATTATTTTAAGGATGTGGTTGAGTAATAATCAAATAAATAATGATTTATTTAATTATTTATGAATGATTTAGTCAAATTTAACAAGGAATATTATCTAAATAGGGTTTAAATAATTATTCCCAGAAAATAATAAGACAAATAGTGATTTATCTAATTAATTTTCTTGTTTTGGGTTAAATATGACGAGGAATATTAATTAAACTTTTGTTTAACTAATCGTTCCTTGAGGAAAATCAAACAAATGTAGATTTATTTAATATTTCCTCATGGGGTTTCCTGTTTAGACCACAAACAACTTAATAAAGGTTGTTTACTAAGTTATTTTTCATAGTGAAAGCAATTTTACTTAGGGTAAAATTGGTCTTACATGGTGTACTTAGGTCCATTTAATACTAACATGTTAGATGACCAAAAAATGGTGTAATATGGATCATGAAACAATTACATGCAAAAATCTTCTCACAAGATCCCTTAGTAAATTAGCTAATTGTCTCACACTGTCATACAAAAATTGGCAAATCCCTTAGCCAATTTACTGCCTCCAGACAACCTGCCTTCACTGCACAATCCTTGCTAAATGAAATCCCTCAATCGATACACTCTCACCTGCCTTGACTGCGCAACTATCATCGGCACATCCAATGTGTGTTCACTTGCATGTGTGCAAGAGAATAATGTCACAAGTGATAGTAAACCTCCCTTTCACCTAGAAGTCAACTGAGTCTCCACTGGATTTGATATGCATGCAGTTCATAATATTAAATCCTCGGTTGGATGTGAGATCACTGATTGTGAATTAATTAATATTTAATTCACTAGATCTCTCACTAGTTTATCTTCAGTTACAGCTATCACAACTGAGTTTAACTCACTTAACTGAGTTAAACTGTTTACAACTTGCACCAACTCATGCACTACTACACTTCGAACTCTATTACAACTATAATTTCTATGCATGTCCCACCAACCAACCTCTAACTTGAAATTCACTAGCTAATTGAATTCTCCACTTCAGTTAACTATTTGAATTCCACATTGACAATATATTACAGTTTAATGTGCATCTAAATTAAGGGATAGTAAAAATAGACATGCACCCAAAAATAACCCTGTGGGCCCCACCCTAGTGTAGGTGGTTAATGCAACTAGTGTGGGTGATGAATATTTTTGTTGAATCTCAATAATCCCTCTCAATAAGAAAGGGATTATCCTTCACCCTGATCCTAGCTCTATTGTATTCAAATTTGCTCCTGGTGAGCGCTTTCGTAAGAATATTTGCATATTGATCTTCCATGGGAATGTACTGAAGAAACGTCATCCTCCTCTGCACACAATGTCTAAGATGATGGTACTAGATATCTATATTCTTGGACCTATCATGAAACACATGATTAATCGAGATTTTAATGCAACTCTAATTATCACAATCAATCACTCTCAAATCCATCTGACAACCAAACAAACCAACCAAGATATTTCTCATCCAGATAGCCTCACATGCAGCTTGGCTTGCTTCCATGTATTCCTCTTCCACTAATTGAGTGCCACAAATATTTCCTTCCTGCTGTACCAAGAAAGAACTGTAGACCGGATACTAAATATCCCTCCTGGCGTGTTCTTTCTATTCGATGGACTGCTAGCCCAATATGCATCCGTGAATCCATGCATCTTCACTCCATTCATCTATCTGTACCATATATCATACCCTGATGTGACCCTCAAGTATTTCAAGACATGATTCCCCACCTTCCAAAAGAGCTTGGTAGGCTTAACCATAGCTTGACTCAGCTGGTTAATCACATAAAAAATGTACAGTCTCGTGTTCACTAGATACATTAGCGAACCCACTAATTGTCGATAGATAGTAGCATCCACCACCTCTCCAAAAGTAGCATCCTCTTTCCTCTAGTTTCCTAGAAGAGGAGTATCCATGGGTTTGCAACTCTACAAAAATTTCACCATCCTCCTTCCATATTTCCAATCCAAGGAAATAATGAAGGAGGCCCATTTTTCTCATTTGGAACTCCCTTGCAAGATCCTTCTTGCATGAATGTATCAACTACTCATCACCAGCAAAAATTAGATCATCAACATAAAGAACAATGATCAATAGCTTACCCTCAACCAGAATCTGGGACAGGTTTGCATCTGCTTCATTTTTGGTGAAGCCCAATCCAGTGAAATAGTTGTCTATCTGAGTGTACCAAGCACAGGGTGCTTGCTTCAGCCCATACCACAATATTTTGAGTCTACACACATGAGAATCATTGTTGAAGATCTTGAAACCTTCAAGCTGCTCTATGTACACCTATTCCTCAGTGAACCCATTGAGAAACACAATTTTCACATCTATCTGATCAATTCACCAGCCTATCTGCACTGAGGCCGCAAGGATGGATCTTATGGAAGAGTACCTTGTGACAGGTGCAAAATTTTCATCATAATCTATCCTCTCGATCTGTGAGAAACCCTGGGCCAGAAATATGGCCTTTTGTTTTTCCAAACTCCCATTAAAATATTGCTTTAACTTGTAGATCCATCTCAAACCTACCACTGATTTTTCAACTGGTCTTGGGACAATTTCCCATGCACTGTTTTTGACAATGGAGTCATACTCCTCCACCATTTCGTCAACCCAAGTAGGTTATTGCACTGATTCCTAAAAGGACTATGGTTAATTCAGAATACATTTTCTCATAAGATCCATGTATCCAGTAAATCAGTCAGGAGATTGTCTCTGTTTGCGCTGTGAAGTAGGGGCTCCTACATTTTGTGTAGCATCAAATCTCAGCTCATTAGCTTCCATGGTGTGCATTCTACCATTTCTGATGGATGCCTTTGTATTAGTGATTTCCTCCACTCCATGAACCTCCTCATGTGGTTGATCCACATCTTGAGACTCGTCCTTGGGAACCAGTAGTTCCTCCTTTGCATGAAAGTCCATCTCCCTCTCAAGAGACAACTGTATGGCTTTCCCTTCATCAAATTTTATATCTCATAGTACAACGATCATTCTACTATTTGGAAAATAAATGCGATAATTATGCGGTGTTTCTGTGTACCCCACAAAAAACCCAGCTTCAGCAGTTAGTTCCAGCTTCTTCCTAGCATCCTTGGTCACATGGACATAAACAGTTGAGCCAAAAATCTTAAAGTGTGAAACATCGGGTTTCTTACTATTGAAAGCCTCTTCAGGTGTACTCATGCCAATTACTCTAGGAGGACAACGATTTTGCACATAAACTGCAATGTTTCATGCTTCCGCACATAAATGCATTGGTAGGTCCTGATCATGCAACATCGCTCGTGCTGCACCCATGATCGTTATGTTCTTCCTGTCTATGACCCCATTCTGCTATGGGTTATGAGGCGCTATGAGTTCTCTTCGAATTCCTTCTTTGCTGCAGAATTTCTTGAATTCGTTAGAGATGTATTATCCACCATTATCACTCCTAAGAGCCTTCACTTGCTTCCCCAACTCTTTCTCCACCAATGCATTAAACTCACAGAACTTAGAGAATTTTTTATCTTTCTTCTACATGAAGAAGATCCAACATTTACGAGAAAATTCATAAAAAAATATTACATAGTACTTATGTTTTGCTATTGAAGTGACCGAGAATGGTCCACACATTCCTATGTGAACTCTCTCATGGATCCTCGAAGTACGATTCTGCTTCTCATGAAAGCTGGAATTTACATACTTTCCCTTGGTGCAACCCTTGCACTGATCTAACTGAGCAAGTGTTCCCATTGGAAGTCCAGTAGAAATTTGTTGGATGAATTTCAAGGCTCCACGATGAAGATGGCCCAATCACCTGTGCCATAATTCGCCTACATCCTGGCTCACCACTTTCTCCGCCTTTCCCATCATGGTAGCATAGCCATCTACCTCTAGCTTGTAGAGATTCTTAACTCTAATCCCTATCCTCTTGGATTGACCCATTGTTGTATGTTGCAAGAAAGCTTTTCCATCAATAAAAACAATGTCATAGCCTCTGTCCTCCAAAATTGTGACTGAGACCAAAATTTTCTTCTGACATGGTACATGAATTACATATTTTAATTGAAATGGTTTACCTGACTCCCTCTGAAAGGTAATGGTACCAATATCGGTAGCACTGTACCATCCGTCGTCACCCATCTCAATATGCATCTGGAGATCTTTCTCCTCCAAGTCACTGAAATTTTCTTTATCTCACATCATGTGAAAGGAAGCGCCACTATCCAAATCCCAAACTGATCCCAATGCACTTGAAACCATGAATTCAATCAAGGAGAATTCAAGCTTAAATTTCGAGCCAAGGGCCTCACAAGCTGCAACTACAACAACATTCTTGTTCTTCTTCTTTTGTGGACAGTTAGTAGAAAAATGCCCATGTTCGTGACAATAAAACACTTCACCTTGGACATGTCCTACTTCTTGCCTTTACACTTGGATTTAGAATGGAATTTCTTCCCCTTCCCCTTCTTCTCCTTGACAACCAAATAAAAATCCTCTTCATCATCATGCTTTGATGAAGAGCCATCTCTAGTGTTCCTTCTGAACTCCTCCTACAACAAATCCGACCACAATCGTTCCCAATCTGGAAAATTTTCATGTCCGTTGATAGAGTCTTCATAACTATGCCAAATATTAGGAAGTCCTAAGAGAGAAAAACTCACCAAATCATCATCAACGACTGTCATTCCCACACTCGCCAGTTGATCCCAACATTGGACAAACTTCGTGAGATACTTTGGAATGGTGTCGCCCTTTTCCATCTTTATCTTCCTGAGTTTATGTTTGAGAGCCAATTTCCTATGGTCGCTGCTACTTTGGAATAGATTTGTCAAAGTATTACACATAGCATATGGTGTGGATTTCCAATTTAGGCTTGATACAATGTGGTCTCATACTCCCTCCAATAGGATCCTCCTCTCCTTTTCCATGCATCAATATTTGCAGCATCTACAACATCTGGCTTAGCAAAATATTTTTCAATGAATTCCTTCAAGCCATTGACTTTGAGTACTGCCTCCATCCTATCCTTCCAAGAAATGTAGTTCGATTTTCCCTTAATTGCATACACTAACCTCAAGCCATTGAAATCCATTCTGGTCTTGAATCAACTGTAGCACCAAGAAAGTCTTCCTACAAATTTGAATTCTATCCAGTCACAAACTCAGATCCTACTTCACTTCTGAAATTTCCTGTGCTCTGATACCATGTAGAAATTATACAAAAAGCATGTATATCTTGGATTCAACTGATCTAAAAATGTGCTAAGTTAAAATACTGAATCGCTTCTACAAATCTTTTGCGGAATTAAAAACACAATCACTAATCACATGAACATGAAGAAAGATAAATCACACACAATATAGAGAATTTCATGAGGAAAGATTACAACTAAAAACCCCACTATCTTCTATTTTATATTATATCAAGGATCATGAAACAATTACATACAAAAATCTTCTCAAAATAGCCCTCAGTATATCAGCTAATTGTCTCACACTGTCATACAAAAATTGGCAAATCCCTTAGCCAATTTACTACCTCCAGACAACTTACCTTCACTGCGCAATCCCTATTGAATGCAATCATGCATGCCTTGACTGCGAAAGTATCATGGGCACATCCAATTTTTGTTTACTTGCATGTGTGCAAGGGGATAATGTCACAATTGATAGTCAACCCCCCTTTCACCTAGGACTGAACTGGGTTTCCACTGGATCTAACATGCATGCAGCTAATAATAGTAAATCCTCACTTGCATGTGAGATCAATGATTGTGAATTAATTAATATTTAATTCACTAGATCTCTCATTATTGTATCTTTAGTTATAGCTAGCACAATTGAGTTTAACTCACTTAACTAAGTTAAATTTTTTACAACTTGCACCAACTCATGCACCATTGCACTTCGAACTTTGTTACAACTAGAATTACTCTCCATGTCCCACCAACCAACCTCTAACTTGAAATTCACTAGCTAACAAAATTTTCCACTTCAGTTAACTATTTCAAGTCCACATTGAGAATATATTACATTTTAATGTCCATCTAAATTAAGATATAATAAAAACAGACATGCACCCAAAAATAGCCCTCTGGGCCCCACCCTAGTGTAGGTGCTTAATGCAACCAAGTTATTAATGCACTAGTGTGGGTGTTGAATCTTCTTGTTGAATCTCAACATGAATAATTGAAGTTAAAATCAGAAAATAAGCCAAATTGGAGAGGTAATGATAAGAATAATGGAAAATGGGAAAAGAAGTGAGCAAGGCCTCAAGACACAAGTAACAATGAGAATGTTGCACCAGCAAAGAAATTGAATACATCTGGTAGAGGACAAGGATTTTGATTGGAGGAACATAATAAGAATGAGAATAGGGAGCTAGTGAGGTGTTGGAATTGTGGAGGATACCATCGTAGGAGGAATTATCCACAATATTAGGGTGATGGTCCATAGATCTACAGTGTGCAGGAGGCATATAAAATGGGAGATGTTGGGCATAACGTTCCTCAGATATATGCAGTTGTGGACAACATGCAGGAAAATCATCAGGCTTCTATAATTCAGAAGGACATTAAGCTTTGTGTTCAATTTCTTTCTATTTTGACTGACCCTGGATCTAAATATAGTTATATTAATCCTAACTTGGTAGATAAGTGTGGTTTGAGTAAGGAAATGCATGCAGAATCCTGGTTAGTGTAGTTTGTCACTGGTATGAAGAGAAGATTTTATCACTATGTAACATCTTGCATACTTAAGCTAAATGATATGCCTACAACAACGCACTTGAACATATTTCCATCGGGATCATATAGTATTCTATTGGGTATGGATTGGTTATATTTTCAGAGGACCAAGGTAGATTGCTATGAAAAAACTATTAAATGTGTGGATGACAATGGGGAGCAAAGAGTATTGCAAGGAAAGAAGAAAGCCACATTAGTTAGGATGGTAAAAACTATGCAGGCCAAGCGCAATCGTAGGAAAGGGTGTGTACTATTTGCAGTCCATATCTCTAGTAACAAAGGTAAAGAAGTTGAGGATGAAGATGTGTTGAACAGGTATCCACCCATACAATGCCTCAATGGACTCATCTATATATGTTGATCTATTCAGGAGTTTTTGAGGATGAGTCCATTTGAGGCATGGTATGGCTAGAGTTGCAACACCAGTATAAGTTGGAGTGATTCGGCTAACAGGGTATTGGTTTGACTAGATATGTTGGCAGAAATGGAGCAGGAAATTTAGATGATCAAGCAGAACTTGAAAGTAGCGCAGGATAGGTAGAAGAGTTATGTAGATAGGAACAAGTCATTCAAGGAGTTTCAGGTTGGGGACCAGGTGTACTTGCGTATTAAGCCCAAGAAGAGATCCTTGCATATTGGATCATGTTCCAAGTTGGCACCAAGGTTTTGTGGCCCCTTTAGGATCATTGAGAGGATCATACTGGTGGAATATCGACTTGCACTTCCCTCCATAGTGAAATTCCATGTTCTTTTTCATATATCATTTCTTCAGAAACATGTTCAAGATGTTGATCATGTTATTGATTGGTATGTATTATAAGTGGAAGTAGAAGGAGAGTTCCAACTAGAAACACAGTGCATTTTGCAGAAAAAGACACTCATGCTCCAGAATCAAGAAATATAGCAAGTTAAAGTGCAATGGAAGCACTTTGGGCCCGGTGAAGCTACATGGAGATGGAAAATCAGATGCAGGCTATGTATCCTTCCCTGTTTGCCCATTGAGACAAAGTAGTTTTGGTGTGATGATGGTTTTTTTTTATCATGTATTTTGGTGATGTTTTGGTATATGTTTTGATGTGATGGTTGGATGTATGTACATATGTATATGGATGTAAATATTTCCATGAGATATCTTATAAAGCTCCAATAAGCGATATGGTGTCATGTCATTATAGTGTCATGTTGTTATGATGTCATGTTGGTTTGATTTTAACAGGGTGATCATTTTAAATACTACATCGAGCTATGTTATAAAGCCCCATGGGAAGTATGGTCTACTTTTAAATGGTGTTGTTGAGGTATATGTGTGATTGAACACTGAGGGTGGTGTCCCCCAAGGGGGAGGGTTCTATAACAACCCTGGTGAAAAACTCATGTAATACAGTTAAAATAATAACCACGGTTAATGGGACACGTATTCCAAGTTGAATGATTGGGAAAAACATCCTAAAGGGTGTTGATTTGGTTTATTATGGGTAAGGAAATTAGCAAAGGATATGGCTAAGGAATTAAAGAGGCAAAAGGTATTTTTGGCACATTTATTTATGAGAATAATGGAAATTAGGAGAAAGTGGAGGTAAAAGGTCACAAGTTGCATGTGAGGAGGAAATTGAAGGAAAATAATGGAAAATGAAGAAAATAGAGGCCTATTCTATAAAAAGGCTCCTGATGATTAGTTGGTAACCATTTTTTCAATGCATTTTTGGAGATCTCTCATTATTCTCTTTCTTTCTCTCATACTCTTGGATACTTAGAGTTTTCTTGGAGCTCTTGGAGAGTGTGGCTACTTGGTGATTTGGAGAAATAAGGCAAAGAAAGAGTAGGAAAGTGCAGGTGGACATCTGGATCAACATCTACAATGATATTTAATTTCACGTATCAAGTTGCATGTATGTTTTCCTCATTTGTTTTGGCATGCATGGTGTATGCATATGGATTGCCTAGCCTTGCCATTTCCTCAACAACCATGGTATTGTGGGTTTATTTCCATTGATTGTTTTTTGGTTGGTTCTCATGATTCCTTTAGCTATTGGGTTGAGTTATTAGTTCATAGTGCCATGGTTAGACAAATGCTCTAGAGCCCAAAGGACCATTTTTTCGTGGAGTTACTAGTCCTAGAGCCTTGGTTTGACAAATGCTCTAGAGCTCGGGAACAACTTGGGTTGAGTTACTAGTCCTGGAGCCTTGGTTGGAACAAACACTATGGAGCCCTAGAGTAGCTTGGATAGAGACCAATCCATGATGGTTGTGATTTCTAACCATGAGGTGGAATCACAAGTTGAGGGTTCAGGTGTTTTGGCCTCTGGAGGCCCTAGATTGATTTTGATTGATGTGTTTGATTAAGTCCCACATTAATGCTTGGAATATGGCACGGTGGTGATTGGATGAAGTGAGACTTGGCGTAACCAATCTATGGTTTTGTGGAACGTGGAAGTCCCATCTTCGGTTGGTTTTTACATTCAGTAATGAAGAGCTCATTTCTCTGTTATTCATTATGAAAATATACTATTTTATGTATGGATTTCATTGCTATTGTATTCATGGTATTTCTATTGTTAATTTGTTAGTTATAAGCAAGTATTCGATCAATGATGATGTATGGCTCTATTCATGTTTTTTCTTGCAACTTATTATCCCATGTATCTATGGTAAAATTAATTGTATGATAGCTCATAATGTAGAGGAGTAATGCTTCTTAGCCATTCTTAAATAAGAAAGAGACCACTTTGTTTAAATCTGTTGTTTACACCTGTAGATGTTATGTTTGTGACATGTTTGACGAAATTTTTGTCATGGGTGGGTGGGGTTGGATGAGTTTCGATTGATGTGATTTCTTCCATATGTTTGTTTTAATGTTATTTACCATCTCCTGAAGTTATAGGAATTTTTGGGCAGTGACCTAGGCTCAGGGGCTGAAAATGTGGCACAGATCCTAGAGCTACAGGTGGAAAATTTGTTGTTTGGGCCTTAGCTGCTACCTTGACAAGGCTAGCCCATGGCTATAGGGTGTATATTAGCTACCGTACCCTTACAAGCTCATGACTCAGCCTCAAAGTGGATAAAAATCAGTTCCTCCTAGGGAACAAGGCCTTGGAAGGTTGGGTTACCTCTTAGGGATGTCAATGATGCAATGTAAGGTGTTTTTTTGGTGTTTCCATCGATTCCACTTCCTTAAGGTCATCTAGGAGTTTGAATATCATATTAGTAGCCTCTCATCACATGTTTTCCTCCGTTGGTCGATTAATTGGGTAGATGTTGGAAGAGGGTGTTACATTAGTTGTATGTGATCAAGTAGACCTTTCCTAAGGTCTATCTCTACACATATTCTATTGAATGTAAAGATACCCTTTTCTCTTTCGTCTATGTCCAACTTTTTGAATTTTCCCAGAGTATTTGCAATGTCCTCTAAGACCTGATGGTGCTAGAGAGGTAGAGTGAGGTTGGGTAGTCTCACCCATATTGAAATTTTAGACACGATCATATCTGTAACATCAAAATATTGCAACCACAGGGCTATAAAGAGGCCAACTCTACCCCAAAACCATGGCCCCTTATTTAGGATGTACTCTAGATCTTTTTTTGTGTCAAAATTAACAATGAAGAAAACTTTGGAACACAAATAGAGATCACAGTTGTGTGTCAAAGTAGAGAAGACCCACTGATGTAAAGCATCATATCTGGGAAAGAAACCATTAAATCGACATATAGCAACCCTGGATTGTATATTTTCAAAAAGAGAATTTACCTTAGGGTGATTAACTTCCATGGTTGGTGGTTTCTCCAATTGCTCTACGATGTAGGGTCCTTGATTGTTTTGGATCTGATATGATAGTATGTGTGCCTTCCCTTGCACTGCTTCCTTGAATGATGAAAACCCTTTGGGGTTTCTAGAGCAAGCAACATCCTTATAAAACTGGGGTGTCTCGTTTCCTATTGCCTGTAGTGCCACCACACAGTCTTACAAACATAAAAATGGTGGAATATCTTATAATCCCATATCCATGCAATGGTGAGGAATCCATTAACTACCATCCTTCATATATTAAGTGATGCAGTATCATAGGGATCCCCGTTCAGTACTCTATCTTTTGTTTAACATCCCTCACGAGATCTGATCCGGCCACCCATAAAAGCGCTGAATTTATGCTAAGGGTCTCGATGAAAATATGAAAAACCTCCATTAAAATCTGGAGGTATTCTAGATCAGTCTCTCCTTTTCTTTCGACCAAATCAAATCTATTGGATTGACTCGTTTCTCCTTGCGAAAATGATACTCATTTGTACACATTCCACTACTCCTTCACTGGCCAAAGATCCATCATTGTGATATGAACAAGGGGGATCAACCAAACCCTAGCCATGGCATCAAACCTTTGGAAGACCAAAATGACTTTATATCTTGGCTTTAGATATGCCTTGTACCTACAACAATAGAGAGACTGATGGATGTAGCCATCGCTTATCTGTGGAGGCTTTTGGTAAGCTTATTTAGGAAGTAAAAAATTCCTCACAAAAGTGATTCCTCAGTCACTAGTTTCCATTGTCTTGAAGAGATATGGGATTGAATTCAATGATTTGAAGCTCACCTTTTCTGTGAATCACAGATCCATGGTCTATGGAAATGTCATCCGATATTTTGCAGGAAGAAAAAAAACCCTAACTCATCGCACACACTCTATTCTCTCCCCAAAGTCTTAGATTGCACATGTGAGAAGTAGTTCAAGATATTTTTGAAAAGTAAATTTTGACAAGTAAATTTTGAAAAGTAATTCTATTTTGTAATTCTCTTTAGTAAAAAATTTAGTCTTATATTTAGCTATTAATTCTAAAAAAGTACATCTCATGCATGCATGAATTATACTAGGGGAAAAATCAAAAATAGATTAGTTTTTGTTAGTTTTTCTTACACTATCAAACCGACTATTAGTTTTGAGGAAATTTATGTGTACTAGATAAAAGCACCAACTAGGGTATTAACAACATAAATTCTGTGAAAGAAGATTCACCAATATCAATCACAAAAATGACACACAAGTTTTTCACAATCAGATTTCTTTATTAAGTTGTGGAATAATGGCCCAACTGAGGAATTACATACAACACTAGAGCTGATCTAGTTGATCAAACCCTCATTGCCTAATTTATATCTCATAGCTTCCCCTTCCTCGGACCCAACACACTCACTGAGAATCCTCTCTCAGACTTATGTTTTTGTATGGTGTCTTCTCCTTTGCCCTAGCTTTTCTTCTATAACTTTAAAATGAGCTAAATCTTTAACCCTAATCTCTAAAGTGATTGAGGATTGAAATTAAATCTCACCTCACCTGAGATCAAGGGCTAATATTGAAACATAATCGCTAAAGTAATTTACTTTACTTTTCCTAAGTTTACTTTAGCTCAATAAGCCAACATAATACTTATGTGATTTTCTAAGTCTAACTTAGGCTAAGTTACAAAAACAACTTGCTCCCACTAGAGAAAGTATCTTAAGGAGACCGTGGAATATTTTTTCACGAGTACAGAAGTATATGTGCGATATACAAACATCAACACTCCCTCTTTGCGATGGAGGTACTTATGCCACCTTGAATTGTCTTCGACCCTCGATCTACATCCACTACCTTAGTTTCTCCCTTTGAACTAGAAGCCTTTACTAGCATATAGTATAGAAGCATCCTTGAATTCTTGTTTTCGTTGGCTTGATTCCTAGAAGCCTCCTGCTCTTGAACATCTTGTAAGGTCATCTCATACCAAGAGACCTTAACAAATTTGGGGAAATATATCAATTCTCCTTCACTTCTGAACCTGAAGGTTGAACCCCTCTAATTTTCTCAACCTTCAAATCTTCCCACTCCTTATCCTTAATCATTGCTTTGCTTGTGGCCCCTATGCTAAGTACTTTTAGCACCCACAAGAACCTTGCTAGTTTATATATCTGCAAAGATCTTTCCTCGTGGATCCATTTTCGTCCTTTAAGACATACACTAAATCTATTTCCATACCCTTGAATAGTATGGTCTCCCTTTCTCAATTTGAGGGTTGATCCCTGCCAGTCTTGCTGGAAAACCTTAGTGGTACTTCCCTTCATACCCTACTATGCTAGCCACTAACAGCTTGTTTGTTGTGGTAGATTCCCCACCTAATTAATTCTTGCTGGCCATTTCATCCTATAGTTACTCGACCATGCCTAACGTGGAACTATTCTCACTACATGATTCTCTACTCTACTTTATCACACCACCTGTACCAGACCTTTCCGCCCCCTTTATGAATGGTTCGTCCATAGCCCAATTGCACTTTACACTATGCAACCCTTCTACTATTGGTTGGTTCTTCTGATCTTGTAAGTAGGTCCTCTTCCCATGGCTTAATACACGTCTATATCTTGTTTGGATTCAATCAATACCCAAACGATCCTCTACTGCCTGCTTTACTCATGGTTGATCCTTTGCTGATGTCTGTTGTTAGCCAATATTGTTGTCGTGGTTGGAATATCTGGTTGCAGCGTTAAGCTAATTGTGTTTCAACATAACAACTTGTGCTCTACAACACCTTGTTGACTACTCAAATTTATAATACAGTTTATCTAAAACGACCATTGTTGATCCTTGTGACTGAGATAACAACATAGCAACCGTCAGTTTGACTTGACGTACCCATTCACAACTTGTTTTCCCTCTTTTGTCACTAACTTTGGGTGTGGCCACTCTATACCCAACCTTAGTGGTGATTTAGTCCCTTTGCAACTGGTTCCTTTTCATTTCTCGTAGCATGGGTTAAAATTCTCTCAACTTTGAATTGTTTCACTTGCATTACCAGTGCATGTCAACATTGTCACTAACCGTGACAATAATTTGTTGGCCTTGGAAATTGGCCTGATCCTCAACCTGATCGAAGCTCTCTTATGCCTGTTTCTTTGTCCCCTGAACACAATTGAATTCTTGCCCACATTTTTTGTTATGTCACTGTTGCTTTCCTCAACCTCGACATCTTTTTGTGACTGCCTCAATTATTCATGACCTCATCCCATCACTTTCTTCCTTTTTTTCTCTTTTGAACCACAAAAATTGTGGCATTTTACCTACTGGCCAATCCAATGGTTTCTCTTTTCGATCCCTCTCTACTAGTATATTCACCTATAACTACATGTTAGCTCCTCCCCTTGTAGCCATGACAACCCTGTGTAGCCTCATGTCCCATGATCTTGCCCAGTCTCCTTCTAAACCCTGTGGTGTCGACTACCTGCACTCTATCCCTACATTATACCCTTTATTGCACATTCACATATTGCAGATAGGCGATTGTTGACCACTAGTCGCCAGGCCTCCCTAGTGCCGTGTTCTTGTGGTGGTGGCCCAACATCCTTGTTAGCCATGATCACAATTTTTTTTTCTATTGTTTTTAAATTTCCCCCTTGAAATTTTTTTTGGTCGTGTTAGTAATTTTGTTTATTTTTCTCTTTAGTAATACAACAACTTTGGTCAATTTAATTTCACCCTATGTTGCACTAGGTGTGGGGACGGGGAGACGAGGGTTACCAGGGGAAGATTTTCTAGGAAGGCTAGAGCACACCTCCAAATTTTCAGAGGACGAGAAGTGTGACAACTAATTTGTGTATTTATGAAAAAATATAAATTAAAATAAAATTTAGTAATTTAGCATAAACATGAATGATGAATTAAAATATAAAAATTATAACTATTACTAATTTTGAAATTCAAATTACAAAATAAAATACTTAAGTCTAATACTATCTAATCATCAATGTGCATCACAAAAACAAATCTCGTCATCATTACTCATTGTCAAGAACTTTGGGAAGTATATTACTCTGTTACAACGTACAATCTACTACTATCTACATAATCATTCTATGATGCATGATGAATCATTTCAAAATTTAAGTAGTAGTTAAAAGTTAAAGAATAAAAGTAAAATCTAATAAAATTGTAAACATGAACAAGTCATTAAAATGTAACTATAAATCCCAACTTAAAAGTTTAAAAATTAAGAACGTTGTGGAACTTGTCATTAGTGTAATGTATATCAATCTCATTTAGAATCACTATTTTTTACAGATTACGAAGAGTATTACCATCCCATCTATTTACATTATAACAATAAGCGTTAAAGATGAGTTAGACATTGTAATGTCTATTTCAGGAATAACAAATGTTATGTACAAAAGTAATAATGTCATAAAATGAAATAAATTATATATAACAAATGATGTTTATGTTAATGTATTTATGGAATTAGTTGTTTGGTTCCTAAAATGAATAATGGACTTTGCTACATATATACACAACATCAACAGTATTTTAGTAGCACATTGATATATCATCTAGTCTATCGTGCTTGTCTCTTGCATATATTTAACATGGTATTAAAGTCATGGTGATTGTGGCGTAGTGAAATTTCAAAGATTCATGCCAAGAAAAGGTTTTTCACAGACATGGAGAAAAAGAAAAGTTCAAATTGAAGGTAAATTAATTCATGGAGTATAGTGACTGTAAACTGTAAACATGATTAATTCATTAAAATTTAATTATAAATCCCAAATTAAGAGTCTTAAACTTTTCCTCGACTCTTACTTCACCTGCAACCTTCATTCGAGTTATCTCAGATTTTTTTACATTTTCCACCATGAATAGAGTTCTTTGTTCAATATTTACCTTTGCCCGCCATCTCAAACGTCGCTCGACTCTTACATGCAACCCTCACAACCTGTGTTTACCTACAACCTTCACTCGAGCTCAGTGTTTACCTGCAACCTTCACAACATTTGTTTTCCTTTGTCATCATGTCTATGTGATAGGTTCATTTATTTGATAGGTTTAGGTTGCGATATGGTTTAGGTTTCAAAATTTGTTTTTAATCGTTTTAACTTTAAATTTTAGAACATGGGTTTTAAATTTATTTATTTATCTTTTTTTTTTTTTTTTAATGTGCATGATATCAGGGGATGTCCTAAAGTCCCTGAAAAGTCCCCGATTTTTCAAGGGACGACCTAGAAGTCCCTAATTAGTCCCTGATGGAGCTCCCAACTAATTTGGGAATTTTCCGATGAGTTCCAAAGTATTTGGATCATCGGGACGACGGAAATGCCATGAATTTTGTGGGGACGAGTCTCCGTGCAACATAGATTTGGCCCACTTTAAAAGAAAATTTGTCTCATACGATCACAACCCAACCTGGCCTCAACGATCTAGTACGAACTTGGCACCTATGATTAAGAGATTGGTATTTCATAGTTGAATCTTTGATATCATGTTAGTTTTTCTTACTATTTCAAACCAACAATTAGTTCCTAGTAGGTTTGTGTCTACTAAATTAAAGCACCCACTAGGGTATTAACAACATAAATTTAGTGAAAGAAAATTCATCAATCGCAATCCAGAAATCAAACAGATTCTACCCAATTATAGTTTTCTATTAATTTTTGAACTTACTTAGGCTCCCTTCTTGGGAAAATGGCCCAACTGTGGAATTACATAAAACACTGTATCTAATCAAGTTGATCAAATACTCCATGGCAGATCTATATCTCCTTGCTACCCCTTCCTCGGAACCAATACAGTTAGTGAGAAGCCTATATCAAGCTTGTGTTGTTTTATGGTGTCTTATCCCTCTCCCTAGCCTTGCTTATATATATTTATATTCAGTTAAATCTCGAATCCTAATCTCCAAAGTGATTGACGACTGAGATTATATTTCACCTCACTTGAGATTAAGGGTTGAAATTAAACAATAATCATCAAAGTAATTTACTTTAGTTTTCCTTATTTTATTTTAGCTCAATAAGCCAACATAATACTTATGTTATTTTCCCAATTCTAACTTAGTCTAAATTATAAAAACAACTTGTTCACACTAGAGCAAGTATCTTAAGGATATTTTGCATGAATTCTGCACATCTAGACACTTTAGGCATATGTAGAAGTACTTTCCCAACCGACAAACATCAAAAAATTTGGTCATAAGTTAAAATTATAAAGATAGGTCAAGGTATAGGTTTTCATACAGAGTTGAACAATTGAGTAGATTGAGCATGGAGAGAGGAAGAGCGTGCAAGAAACCATTAAAGAGGCATTTTCCACTAGTGCATAGTCCTATATAGGGATCGATACAATTTCATATGGAACAATTATGTGTAGCCATATCAAAGTCTATGAAATCATAGGAACATGATTGTATGGATCTGTGTAGTCATCCAACATACTATACAGGTTTCCATATTGTCATTTGTATAGTCTATATAACATAGAACTATTGTTTCTTGTTTTTTTAGCAAGTGTACATCTCAAGCATCCTATAAAAGGGAAGGTTGAGGGTTTTTTTTGGTATTCATGCAATGCTATTTACGTGGGTAGAATGTGGAGGTTTATTTTTATGTTTTTCAAAGGAGTGAGAAGCTTATTTGGAGTTTTTTTTTTCTATGTGGTTCATGATCCTCCAAGATCAGTGACCGGTACGTCCATGGAATATGTGTACCAGATAGATCTACCTGAAAGGATCACTTCTTGTTGGCCCAACCACGGGACCTGACCCCTAGAGCATCGAAATAATCGACAATAATATAGGTGCTTTAACAATAAGGACTTGACAAACTAAGTTAACCCTCGGGACTAGTTGATTTAGAGTAATTACCTGTATAAGTGTGAAACTATTTTTATGATTTTTCCATTTAATTCTAGATATTGTGTGATTCATTTCATGGTTTGAAATTTAATTTCAATATTAATTAAATTCGACTATCTACTTGTGTGATTGAGATAATATGGATTTTAGTGATCCACAGCTTGAAATATTTGTATGGTATTAGAGAAAACTTCTCTAATTGAGATTCTCAAGGATTTGTACCAATAAATCCACTGCTAGAAAGAAGGACCAACAATTATAAGACTTCAAACCAATTTTCAAATTTGGAAGTTTGTGCAAAGATCTTATAGTTGGCATTAGCTAGCCTTATATTTGAGCATATATTGGATGGCACTTCTAATTTTTTAGCATGGGAAGTGAAGGTTATACTCTTACTAAAAGAGAATGATCTTTGGGATGTTTTCAAGGATGTTGTGAATCCGCCTATAGATTTGTAGTAATTGGAACTCACAACAAGAATGAAGATAAGCCATGAAGGGTTGTGATGAGAGGACTCTATTTGTCCAGTCAAATAAGGGTACATGTAAAGGTCCTATTACCCACCCAATAGTGAATAACCCATAGGAGAAAGATTTTCATCATGCTTGGACAACCAACCAAACAACAACCATGTATGATCAACACATAATGTGAAGCTAAGATCCTCCACTTCTTTCTCCAGTCAAATTTATCTCTCCCATCTAACATTCCTTCTTGAAGGAAGGTGGGTCATCCATCGAAAGGCACTTAAACTATTTTTCCAATAATGTGCTTTCACTTAATGTTATGGGCATACTAATATTGATCAAGGGGATAATTAAGTTATTGACTGATCTTCATTGTATTCTTGTTTCCTCACTTCAATTTGGAGGTTAATCTTTAACTCTAGTCCAGTGAGACCTTCTCTAAGGCCTTAGGGTTTTAAGAAGGACACTACTAGGGAGGCTCTTATTGAAGTAGCATGCCCGATATATTTCATACTTTCCAATTTCCATATTTCTTCTTATTCATCTCCATTCTTTGGGGTGGTCATTGGGTTTAGTTTCCTTCATCCTCATCATTGAGTCTAGGCCCAAAAAAATTAGCCTTGGAGGTTGATGCAACTAAAAGAAAGATACAAGCATAAGAAAGCCACAATGAAAGAAAAATGAAAAATGAAAAATATGGTTGGGACATTTATTTAGTGTGTGGGGAAAATCCTAGAATGAGGTCTATGCCCCTCATTAGCCATCACCTAGTTCCTCAAGAATTTAATGTTTCATCTGTAAAAATAACTCTTGTGTTGTCCCAACCCTGATGAGAAATTGATGCAAGAGCATCCTGCTTGGTTTTTTCTTAAAATGTTGCGTAATTAGGGGGGTGATGATTTTTTAATTATTTTATAAATTATTGTGCTCATTTTAATAAATTAAGAGAGAAAATTGTAAGTGAGGATTATTGTAAATATTTTTTTAATAAATTAAAGGATATGAGTGGAGTTGAATTAGGTAGATAATCTAGGGATTATGAATTCCATAAATGGGACTTAGTTGGGTCCAAAAAAAGATAAATCTAATTTACATTTTAGTTGAGATTTGTGTGGAGGAAATTATGGAGTGGAATAAGTTCATATTTATGTATAAATAGGAGGATTGTGTGAGGATGAAAAACAAGTGAGGAAGTGAGGAATATAGAGAGAAAGAGAGAATTGGGTTGAGAGATTTTATTAAAGGGCCGAGATCCGAAAGGCCATCCACTGTAATTAGATGGGATTTTAATTCTGAAGAAAGCACACGAGTTTTTATATGCTAGGATCTGTTTAACCTAGTATCTTGGCATAATTTGGCATCAGAGGGAAGGAGATGAATTGGAGGATGATTCTGTCCTACATTGAGGTTGTTTTGTTTTGATTTATTGTTGTAAGCGAGGAGAGAAGGTCGAATTTCCAGTATGTAGATTGTAAACGCAAAGGGAAATTAATGAAATATGCAATCCATGAGTTAGTAATTCAGATTGGGTTTGGAATTATATTTTTATTTGAGCCTACAAATTTATATATATGTTGTATATTGAAGTGTGTGACTGCAAGAATGTGAATGTGTTCGAAACAAGAATGCAGGCTTGCTTGGGTGTATGATCTTAAGTTGTGGAGGCTGTATGAGGGCTTAACGCTGGGCTGAAGGCAACATCACAGATGAAGATTGCAGGCATACGATATCTACATCGTTCCATGGCGTAAACACCACGAGTGACGTGGTTAATAGGTTGTAGATTACATGCAGTATGAGATATACATTCCAAGTGACGTTGCAGGTAATCATAACAGGTAGCACCGTGGTTAGCATAGGGGTGAGTAGCATATAGGTTTATCATATGTATTATATCCTAATATGTGGCATCAGTAAATCAGCATCCGTGTGTAAACTTACTTGATTCTTTGCATATATTACATGTTATTTATATACTATGACTGGAGTATTTTTATTGGTCAGCATCAATTTTTTAATGGTGGTGTTGGGTTGTGTGAACCGTGGGTTCAACCACAAAAGGTCGCATTGAATTTTTTTAAATTGATTCCAGTATGACAAATACTATTGTACTGGTGTGGAGGTGTCTAAGAAGATACTTGATCGTGGTAAGGCTGGAGACATTGTGGGTCTCCTTGTACGTGGCCTGAAGCATGATGATGTAGAACGAGGACAGGTTGTGAGAAGACCTGGTGCTATTAAAGCATCCAAAAAGTTGAAGCAGAGATATATGTACTTACAAAGGACGAAGGAGGTTGCCGTATAGCCTTTTTCTCAAATTACTAGCCACAATTCTATCTCAGAACAACAGATGTGACTGGTAAGGTAGAAATACAAAAGAATGTCAAGCTGGTAATGCTCGGTGACAATGTCACTGCAACATTTGAACTTAGAACACTTGTACCTGTTGAACCAGGACAACGCTTTTCTCTAAGGGAAGGAGGATGGACTGTTGGTACAGTGTTTGCCAGGAAGAGTATGAAGAAAGAGAGGATCTGTGAAGGTTAAGTTATGATCGCCGTTAACATGCTACCTATATTAAGCAGTAGCTTCAATAATGAAAAATTTTCTTCTTTAAGAAATGGTTCCATATTTGTGAAGGCATGGCGGAATAGTGATTCAATGTAGTGTGGAACAACGAGGTGGTTTGGGAAAACCAGAGATGGGTTCATCGCACCACTTTTGAGCAAGTTGTTGGCCATTTCTTTTCAATGCTTATAGCATATTTTCTCGAAACATTCTTTCTGGTGTTGTGGTTGATTTTATTATTATTTCTTAGCAAGATCAAAGGAGAATCAGGCCAAACTCAACAATTTTCTCTCATGAATTTGGAGGACTTCCTTGATAGAGTTCGGTGAACTCAATCTTTACTATTACAATTGTAACTATACTTTTGTAGATTCTTTTTCCCATGTGGTATGGACAACTGAGGTAAATGTATTACGGGCTAATACATGGTTATATGAAGAAGAAATTTTCGTTGAAAGAATAAAATAAAGCTTCTAGAGAAATTTGTTCCAAGTGATTTGTACTGGTTTGAAAGGTGGAGTTTGGAGTTGAATAGCTAGGAGTCTGCTAGAGACAAATTTTGTAGAGGCTTGAATGTATTTCTAAAATAATACGCGAGAAAAGTGTCGTATCATTTCAACCACGAGGAGATTCAAGGTAAGTACTCATTGAATAAATCAATATTCATTGAGTAGAGGTATTTTAAAATCTGGATGATTAAATTTCCTTGCCATACTCGAGAAGTTGAAATTTTGTAAATGTTATGAAAGAGTGAAAATGTTGCAAATGTGGAGGTATAAATGAATGGAAAATGAATGAAAAAATGTGCTATCCTGGGTGATATAAAAAGAAGTATGCATTTTTATGTGAGAGGGTTTATTATGCATAATGTGGATTCTTCACCGTTTTTGTTTAGTCATTTTGGACCAAAGCTTGTAGTTGGAAATGGGAGAATTCTTTTGATTTGTGTTAAGATTGAAAACGCAATTGCTTGATGTTGTAGAATTTTTGTTTTTACCATCATGTGGCGGTAGCTAAGGAGGTGTTATTCAAGATGGACACAATGTACGAGTTGTACATCATTCATCAGAGAGGTTCAAATATGAATAGCTTGTTCTCTGCACACAAGTAAAGAGATGTGAATTGATGTTGTATGGTGCATAAAAGTGTAGGAAAAATGTTTTCACTAAAATGACAAAATTATGGTATGAAGCGCATGCGAGTATTTAGAGTGACAAAGACAGCACAAAAGAGTGGAATCTAGATAGTTGCAAATGCAAGGGAAAGGTTTATTAAATAACCTTAATGGGAGCATAAGGTATGATAATTTAGAAAGGTATTTTTGAATGTTGAAAATTGAATGGTTTATTTATTTTCACCATAAAATAAATCTTGGGAAAGTGAAATGCATTTTGATTAAAGACTTCAGCATCATGTGAAATGATAATGGATAACTGATGATATTTGATAAGAATGGAATAAGAGAGAGAGTGAAGATTTTACATCCTAAATTTTTTTAAGGGTGTATGTTCGTTGGAAGTTTGTATAACTTGAATTAAGTCAAAAGATCCACTATCATAATTATTGAGTCAAGCCTTGAAATCAAAAAATATGTTAGGGTTAAATGAGAGTTTGGATAGTTTGAGTTAAGATTGAGTATTTTCATCCAAGATGAAGAGTTGGTGTAATTTTTGAATTCAAAGAGTCATAATCCAAATTCAAAGTTTTGAATGTAACTGGGTGCATGATCGGCAGAGCCCAACACCCAAAGAGTTTGGTCATTGTAACACATGAGTTACTAAAGTGTTGCTTGCAGCAAAGTGAAGCAAGAGAGTTTCCAAAGATGATTCCAAGATAGAGAACCAAAAGTGATCAAGTATAGGAAGAGAGCTTGTATTGTTGAATGGAAAGTATGGAGGCTTGATGAAAAGAGGATTCGAATGAAATCCACATGTGAACAGATGAATTTCACAAAGGAGGAGAAGATGACTGGTGATAGTCATTCGAGAAGATCTGATGAAGACCACAGGAGAAGAAAGAAGAAGGAAAATTCCATGGTAAGTGGCATATGTAAGTAGTTAACCGATGAAGATTATGAGCGGGAGAAGGCTGAGATAACAATTCACCTTGAATTGTTGATGGAATTGTTGCAAAGAAATGTGAAAGACCAGACACATGGTTGGACCATGAGGAAGAAAGTAAAGTGGTAGAGGCTACATGCAAAGAGGGAACAACAAGTAAACATACAGCTAACATAAGAGCTGAGGAAGCTCGAGCAGATGATGAGGTGTGAAGAACTCAGAAAGGCTAAGTTGAAAATGGAAGTTTCCATTTGTGGCCCAGAACAGGGTGAAATTTTGGGTGAAGAGATCAATGAGAAAGATCTCATGAAATATTGGGATAGTTCATAAGAATCTGAAGATGTGTTGTTGAGAGAAGAAGATGAGGCTATGAAGCCTTGGATTTTTAAATCTCACGGTTTATGTATGTTTGCAGGATGTGTGAAAGATGGTGGACAGTGTGGTGAAACTATCACAGAGATGAATGAAAGTCTTGAGGTGAAGTGTGATGAATAATGCCTTTCAGAGGAGGAAGGTACTGAACTGTTGTAGCAAGAAGAAATCATAAATGAATTCTTGTTTGTGTTAAGACATCCATTTGAAGCTATTATGGAGAAGAATCATAATGGAATTTCCGAAGAGATATTCCAAGGAGGTAAACAAATGTATTTGTTTAATAAAATTTCTGATGGAATTTTGCAGTGTGATGAAACAGAAAACATGATAACTCAGGAATATTGCCAGAAGAAGAATGAAGCTAGGAATGAAGGTTGTTATGAAGTGCTGGAAATATTTCACATGGAAATCGAGTTTTGGTAACGATGGCTCAAAGAACCTGAAGGGGAGATGAAACTTGCAGAACCTGATACAGAAGAGATTGCAGTTACTATGCATGATAGGGATGAAATGTTTTTAACATATATAGAGTTGAATAAATGTTATAAATTTTCAAATAAAAATGTGACTGTAGGTAAATAAAATTAAATTAACAGATATCATGTTGAACTCAAAGAAATTGAGCAGAAATTATTTGGAGTTGAGATGAAAGATCAGGGGCAACAAGAAAGTTATGTCTGTAGAGACATAAAGGAAAAATAAATACTGAACCAGGGGCATCAAGATAAATGAAGCCAGCAGTCCAAAACAAGATCTACTGAAATCCAGAAAGTCGATGATGGGAGATTGGTGCTTAAATCATCAAAAGAGACCGAGAGGTCTTATATTTTTAAAACCAATAGTTTGTTGATTAATGCAGGTACATCACTGGACAAGGAAATTTTTGCTATAAAAGAAATCAATGATTATAGTTGTAATCAGGAAGGAGTTCTTTATTATTCATCATTGCATAAATTTAAGTATTCAGTACAGTTGGAGACGAAATCATTAGACAAGGAAGAATTACTCCAAGGAATTGGCAAAAGAAAGTGTTGGAGAAGCCGACGGAATCCAATCGATAAAGTGAGTGATGAGTTACCAAATCGAGTTGATACTTTGAAGGACCAGTGGCAGAACAGAGTTTGGAATACTGGAGGGAGAAAGTCATCAGGACTCGTGCTTGTTGCATTATTATAGAAAAGTGACATATATTATAGACAAGAGTCTATTGAAACTTCTCTACATGGGGAGTCTAATGCAGGATCATCTTGCTTGGTTTTTATTTAAAATATTGCGTAATTAGGGGGGTGATGACTTTTTAATTATTTTATAAATTATTGTGCTCATTTTAATAAATTAAGAGAGAAAATTGTAATTGAGGATTATTGTAAATATTATTTTAATAAATTAAAGGATATGAGTGGAGTTGAATTAGGTAGATAATTTAGGGATTAAGAATTCCATAAAAGAGACTTAGTTGGGTCCAAAAAAAGATAAAACTAATTTAGATTTTAGTTGAGATTTGTATGGAGGAAATTATGGAGTGGAATAAATTGATATTTATGTATATATAGGAGGATTGTGTGAGGATGAAAAACAAATGAGGAAGTGAGGAATACAGAGAGAAAGAGAGAAATGGGTGGAGAGCTTTTATTAAAGGGCCAAGAGCCGAAAGGCCATCCACTGTAATATTTGGCCAAGGAATTTTTTGTGTTATTGTATATCATCATTTTTTTGTTTGTATATCTCTCTTCCCCTTATGTCTATTTGAAGTTGAATCAAATGTTTTTTTTATTTTTTATGAAGAATTAGATGAGATCTTAATTCTGAAGGAAGCACACGAGTTTTTATATGCTAGGATATTTTTAACCCAGTATCCTAGCATCAGTAATAAATTGACTCATCATTAAGGGGTAATGAAAATTTTAAAAAGAAAGCTTTGGATCCTAAGCTATGCACCCAAATAAAGATAAATCATAAAATTTAAAATGTGCACCAGAGGCGTGGGACAAGGTAGGCCGATGAAAGGGGTAGCTCATGTATATATGATTGCTCCATCCTTACATCTATACAACTAGGTTGTTGGACCTCTAATTAGCTGGTCACATAGATATGACACCTTGCCTTGAAGTCATTCCCACTCTAAAATGACCATTTTCAAACACACCTATGGATTGATCGGTTAACTTGGTACAAGTCACTTCCCCTTGGGGGATGGAAACACACCTAATAGGATTACTGATCTAACCATCCCTAATATAAATAGGTAACTCTTTTACGGGACTTGATCTAGTTAGACCTTTGAAGGTGAGATTTGCGTGAAGTATACCCATGTCCCTAACATTAGGTATATTCCACTATGATGCACTTATGGTTATTGATTTCACTTGATCTTGTGAGCGTTTTTTTTTTTTGGCAGTATCGTCACAACAATAGAAGCCTATTTAGAGATTATTTCCATTCCTTTTAGCAGCATTCGAGAGGTTTTTTTATCGATTTCAAAAATCATATATAGCCTTATCAATGCATCATTTCCCTTCTAGAGCAGAGCGTTGGGCTATGAAATGGTTCCACATGGTAATTGACACCCTAAATCACCCCCAAATGCTAAAACACTAAGCTAGTGAGGTTTGGTGTTGGATTTGTTGATAATGTGCCTATATGGACATAGGATGCCCCCAAGTTGACCTTAACATTGTTTGATGGGTTTCATTTATTTTAGAGCCTATATGATGATGGTTATCCTTGAGATGACAAGGGAGGGATTTTGCATCACTAATGGGCCTCAATGCTTGAGCATATTTGTGCCATGTCACCCCTTTTCCCCTCGAAGGGTGACATAGGTGTAATGCCCCCTATGGATTAATTGCCTACTCAAGGATGAATTAGCTTATCCAACCTTGTAGGCTATAGTCTTAATAAAGGGGGAAAACCAAATTATCCAATTTTTGGGGCAACATTGCGTAAATTTTGGATCGACTAGGAAAAATCCCAAATTGAACATTGCACTTGAAATCCCTCACATGAGAGTGAGCCCCATGAGAAAATATGTAAATAAAGAGGATTTAGAATCATTTTGGATCATCGATTTGGATTTGATATATTTTTTTTCTTGAGCTAAGGCTTTGAGGGTTTAATACCCTTCTTCCTGATTAGCTTCAATGGAGGTGATCCCACCTTGTTTAATCCTTTTGTCTAGTTTTGGTGGAGGTGATCCCACCCTATCTAGACACCTATTTTCCTTATTTAGGCACACCATATTATTGGAGAAGTTCTCGTTTGATTTTGGCACATTGAGACATCCAATTTTCAATTGGAAGATTCAGTCTGAGGCCTGTTAGGGGCAGTAACATGTGCAGCTTTCTTGGAGGATGAATCTAAGGACATTAGATGCAAATTTAGGTCAAACTGACGCTAGCGAAACCCTTATTTTGGGAATCGAATTTCCACTTGTTAATTTTTTGTTCTTACATCAAATAAGGGTTCAATATACAATTAATTTAAGGGAAGAAGGGATTCATTCTAGCAACAAAATTCAATATTCGAATGGCTGAAAAATTTGTAGGTCACAGGAACTGCAAGGACAATTTTTCATCTCTCTGTTCTGGCACAATGTTTTGGAGCATATTTGATCTGGTTCAACGGATTGCCTGGTTTCTAAATATATCTAAGGATATCCCTACGCATATTTGGACCAAGGGTGGATTATAATCTGATACAATCATGAGGTAATAACAAAATCACGTGAAACATTGGAGGAAAGAATAAGAATTTCAAATCTTTGTTGAACCTACAGTGAGTTTCTATGGTGCCTTGTTTTGCTACTAGATCTTAGACAACAGGTTATAATTAGTATAGTCACAATAGGATTTGGGGAAGTGGTAGAAGCACTGAATATTGATCTTGGAATTAAGATTATGTTTTAGTGGTTGAAGGAATCTATTGTTCTCACTGAGAAATAAACATAATTTTTTGTGTTATTTGAAAATTCATATCACTACTAGAGATATTTATTATTGTTGAAACCTTGTGTAATTTCAATGATGTATATTTTTGAATAAATACTATTGTGGTATAATATTTTTTATTTATTGTAATCCTAGTCAAACGCAAGATCTCAAGGGATAATTTTACTCTAGGACATTATAGTGGTGTCAGAGTTGTGCATCATGCCAAATTGTGTGGGAAAGAGACTTGTATACTTCTAGAAGATACAAGAAATGTTACAGTTGAAGAAATAGGATCACCCACTGTTCGACTATGTGAGATAGGGGGGACAAGGAGAAAAATAACCCAATGATTTCTTGCAGGCACTAATCTAGGGGCAACAACAAATGACCAATATGCTAATGCAAGGAAAACAAAAAATGGAGTAGCTGATTGTCTAGGTCACAAAAAATATAGGTAACAATGTTACTAATGGTCTAAATGCTTGCAATAAGACTAGTGCTGAAGGGGGTAGTAGCCATAATCCTGGCCCTTTCAATAATATTGATCAATATAATGATAGGAATTCCAATGAAAGTAATTATAGACCCTTAATTCCTCAATTTTTGGAAAACCAAGCGACATCCAACCAATGAACAACAAAACAAAATGACTTTACAGAGTATTTTCGAGAATATGCAGCTTTGGGAGAAGATTTTCAAGCACACATTACTTTTATAAAATACAACAACATTAAGTACAGGAGTAAGCCCAAGGCACAATGAAATCGTGATCTAATGAAAAATATGCGGAAATTGGTCATTCCCTCCTTCGATGGATCAACCAAAAGTTCAACTAGGGCTTGGGTAAAAATGTTGGACACCTATTTCCAACTTAATCCAATTCTAGAAGCGAACACTATCCAATTTTCTACATTACACTTGGAAGGAGAGGCACATGAATGGTGGTATCATGGACTAGTCACCCTAGGGCACTCAAACATAACCACTTATGTGGACTTCACCCAAAGGTTGATAGAATTTTTTGATTGGAAGGATCCTAATAAACATTTTAGATATTTTTCACAAATCAAACAGAGCGGATCACTAGAGGTTGACATTGCTGAATTTGAATAGATAGTAGTCGCAATGACAGACATATCGAAACAAAGGTTAATTATTATTTTCACAGAAGGCTTAGCCGAACCCCTATATGTCTGGGTAAAGGAATTTAGTCCCACTACCCTACAACAGGCCTTCACCAAGACTTGAGATATGGGAGGTGCAACACCAAACATGAAGTCTCCACTCACACCACAAATTCCTTTGAAGGAAAAGAACAAGAAGACATATAAGAAGGATGAAACTAAGAAGGATCAGGTGGATGAAGAAGCTTGAAGTTATCTTTAGAAAAAATAAGCTACGTTTTACTTGAAAATATCCATGGGAACCTGGTCACTAATGTTTGGCAAAGGGAAAGATTCACACTCAATTACTTCCTGATAGCGACAATGAGAGTGATACAATACAAACACTAAACAAGGTGCATAAAATTTCCAAAGAAGTACCATCCCGGAAAGAGGCTGAGAAACCACATCCAAGAGTTGAAGGAGGTACTATAACCACTCTTTCAATAATATGTAGATATCACACCTTCAACATGAAGGGTTATATACAAGGGAAAAAAATCATAACATTGATTGGTTGTGGATCAATGTAAAACTTCATTGATGCAATAATGGTGGTAAGGAGAAGCGTCCCTACCCAAGAGTTTGAAGGCTTTCAAGGGAGGGTAGTTGATGGGTTTCATATAAAATGCACATATGTAGGTCCATGTTTGAGCATCACATTAGGTAAGTATACACCTACTGATGATTTTTATGTGATAGAATTGGTAGATTCTAATGTGGTCTTGGGAGTACACTGGTTGTACTCACTAGGGAGTTTCGTAACGAACTACCAAGTGATCAAAATGGAATTCTGAGACCCAAATGGCATCATGGTAGTACTAAGAGGCATAAATAATGGTGTCCCCCAAGTTGTAATAACCAAGAAAATGGAGGTCATACCCAAGTAGGGTGAAGTAACTTGCACGAAAGCTTGTAGAAGTACAAGCCCTATATTATCAAGTAAAAACTTGCAATGTTATGAGTGTTAATTTTACACTGCTCTATGTTGCTTCAAATACTTTAGCACAATTCAATTGTTCAATTATAAATCTTTCAATAGAAATTAATAATTTTCAACAATCAATATTAACTGAAGATATAACAATAATTCAATGACATTAGGAGACAGACAACACATCAACAAGAGACACTAGATTTGGTAAATGACCAGGGAAAAACATGGTTACAAGGGGGAAAACCATTTGTATTCTTCTTCTATTATATTTTTATAAAATGTTCAGTAGAGAGTACAATGAGCCCATACAAAAATATCCATAAATATCAACCAAACAATATCAGAGATATGATCCCAGCAACAATATTGATCAAAGTTAGTTTTCCCAGCTGCATGGAGGAAGAGTTATGTGTGAGGTTAAGATTATCTAACTGAATGGATGAGCCTGCATCCCTATTGTTATAATCGAAAAAATTCTTGTGTTAACCCTGTAGTTGGAATTAAAAAACCATAATCACACAAGCGAGCTTCAAACCCTGTAATTTGTTGAGAAATCTTAAGGGAAATGATTAGAGTGATTTCTCATTACTTGAAAGCCACTTGTGTTTTAATTTTACTTATTATATTTATTACTTGTTATTATTTTTTTATATCAAACAACTACCAAAACAAGAAGAACAAGAACACAGAATATAGGCTACAAGCCAGGGAGAAAACCTCCCCACTTGAGAGGAAAACCCACAAATACCTTCTATTCCTTATAGATTCTACAATTGATGAATTCCAAGGGCTTTAGACTAATACCAATACCATTCAAGACCGATACTAACCTCTGCAAATGATGTTCTATCCTTTATCTAGTCAAACCCAATCAAATCTCATCCAATAACACAACTTTTACCTTATGCTGCAGAATTTTGGCCTCCACTACAGACTTGAAATTTTCAGCCCTCCTACAGTTATTGCTGCCACATTTGTGAGCCTTGATTTTCCTTCCAAGGATTCATTAGGTATTCTCTTGCCTTTCTATAACTTTTGCAGCTTAAGGATGACCTCTAGCAACCTTTGCTTGACCTTCTTGTCTTCTTTTCTTCAACATTGAACTTGTAGATGAAAACCCTAGATTTGTTGTAGAAACCATAGTCGTCCTTCACACGTGTGACAGATAAATAGCCCAAACAAATTTTTTCTTTGTCCTCTTCCTTCTTCGTTTCCTTCTTCTTCCTCCTTCGCTAGAATGAGTGATTAATGAATGTGCTTCAAGGAGGTTGATTTTCCTCCTTTATATAGGCTCTTTAAGGTGGATGCGACTCTTCCTTTTAGACTGACTCTCCAGCTTCCAGGATGACTTGGTCTTGGAGGGTTATTTTACACTTTTAAAGACAAAAATAATTTTATTTACAAGTTACAATGTGCTCAATGGGGTATTCAACTTATGACATTGACTCTTTTGACTTCTTGACCTAGGAAAAACCTTAGAAGCACCCAATGGGTGCTTGACCTATAAAAAAAATACCTTGAGCATGAAACCCATGCTCTAAAAAAAAAAAAAAAAAAATTTCTTTCATTTTATAATTTACAAGAATCAAAAGTACATTTCATATTTATGAATACCGTACCTAGTTACGCATTTTTCAGCACTCCCTCTTAAATAGGGAGGTATTCATAAATGGTACATGGACATTGTCAATCTAAAGATATCTCATAAGAAGAGTCAGATTGGTAACCCATCTGTTTAGCATCATATCATCCAACATTGTCATATAGCAATGCCTTGACTAAAAACTCTATCTCTCCACAATATCAAAGCATAATGTTGGCGAGAATAATGACTTACATACACCATCATAATTGTCTCTCTCAAGGTACATACCCCACCCGGATGTTCACAAAGTATGACCTTCCTTGGACTATTCCTATCTTGGATAACTAGTCCTCAAAGAATAGTAGTCCACGACTACTCTTATGTTGGATGCCCTACCTCATATTCAAAGAGTATCAGATGCCAGATGTCTACCCAATCCTCCATTCTTTCTTCCCAATTGAAGACAAGAATGATGTGCCTATCTCTCCCTCTCAACCAGGGAAGATACATCAACCAAACCAAGCTTGTCTCTAAAAAATACAAGCTTCTTATTAGGAAGATATTTTTTCAATATGTCAAGTACCTGCTCATCGATGGAGATATATTGTAGTTGCAACACACCATTTTGTACTAGCTTATTAATATAGTGATACTTGTTGTTTGTAATATTCTAGATTTTCCCTGCAATAAATTGTAATGTTAACCTTTGCTATTTTCACCTAGGAGTTGAATAATTGGGTGAGGAGGCCCAAAAACAATAAAAAAATGGAAAAAATCCCTCAAGTATGAAAGGGGATCAGCCTTGGAACTATATTTCACACCCTCATGTGTGAAAGGAGAAATTTTTCAAAGAGGCTAGGTCATGTTGACCAAGTCAAACAACACAGAGGTATGAGGTGGAAAGAATCTATGGGACAACGCAGAGATAGAGGATGGAATATTCCTTGAAGGAGGAAACCCTAATAGAGTGGAACCCATGGAGAGGGAACTCTCATGTGTTTACAAGGAGGGCAAGGAAACCATTATTTCATATGCATATGATTATAGATTTCTTGTCTGTTTAGACTATTGGCATTCTCGAGCTATTCAGCTGAGTTGCTGTGTTGCTTAGCACAAGGATTACCTACTTAGGAATCCTTCTTCTTTCTTGAGAAGCCTCTTGAAGGAGTTTTACTGATTTTCCTCACATCTAGGCTTGAGGCCAAGCATCCTCCTCCAGGACAGATTTATTCCTATGGCAGGATAATTCTGTGTTGCAGGGTGTTGCAGTGAGGGATTACAACACCTCTTCCATCACTTTTTTTCAGAGGAGAAGTCTTCCTTTACTTTGGAGGATTATTTTGGAAGCTATCAGAGATTATTTCATATATTTTCACTTGGAAAAATTATTCTATTCCATATACAGCGTAGTTACCCTCTTAGACTGTGTTATTTTCAGAGTGGGATTGCAGTGTTGATTGGAGGGCGAGATCTCAAGTGTAAGGATAAGCATTCCACTTAGGAGATCTATTGGAGTATGTATACTTAAATTTTTTTATCATATTCAGCCTTCTATATTCAGTTCCAGTTTTGAGTTGCAGCTGCTACCCAGTAACACTGACATTCTTGCCATTTTGTATATTTCAGCCAATCCTTCAGAGGATTGTTCTATTACTATTTTTAAGGGTTAGAGATTTTCTCTCATATTTTATTTTATCTATATCTTGTCATATCCATGTATTGACATCATTTTACAGCAATACTCCATAATAGACTGCGTTGTCATAGCCAAGGGTTTCCTATATGTAGCAGTCTCCTTTCATTTCTTGTACATGTATTATTGAGGCTTGTATTTCTTTCCTTGAGTGATTGTTTCCTCAAGACATTGTACTCTTTCTACTGATATAACAACATTTATTGGCTATTTAGATCTTCATGAGTTTATGGTTATAAAATAACGTTTTCATTCCAGCTCTTGTGCATCTATTGTTGTAGCCCCTCTCATCGGGCACTTTTTGAGGACAACTAAGTGTGGGAGATCTATTTAACCCACTTAGAAGGATTTCTTTGAAGAATACTCTTGGATTTAGGACTTAGACACATTGGCATAATGGATCCAGGTCCTGGATTCAATTCCTGTAGTAGCCATTACTGGAAAATGTGTTTTCCTGTCATGCCTTGCTAGTTGTTCCAGATTTGGAATATTACAGTGGTATCGGAGCAACTTTCTTGGCTCAGCCTGTGACTCTAAGCCCAATAAGATAAGGATGATGAAGAAAACGAGATTTCTCTCATCAGTATTCAGAAATAAGAAGGTCCTCTCCAAAGAGGAAGAGCAAAAAGAAGAGGAAGGACCATGCACTTCCTAATCTCATCAAGAATAAGACAAGCATGAAGGACACTTAGATTATCAGATTCTAACTGATTACCTTGTTGACTATAGATCTCAACCTAGAGCCTTCAAGGATACTCTAAATTTTCCTCATTTCATCTAGTTGAAGGAAAAGAAGAGACCTTGCAGCAGAAAAGAAATTAAAGGCAATAGATTTCTGTTGTCTACCTTTGATGGGTCATCTACAGCAAAATATTGGGTGAGAAAGTTGGAGGAAATTTTCCTACTACATATTGTAGCAAGGAAAGAAGCTGTTGAAATCTTAGCGCTGCACTTGGAGGGTGAAGCCTATGTTTGGTGGTGCAGCCACTTGAGTCATGTAAGGGTGGAGACTTTTGCAGAGTTCACTCAAGGGATGATCAAAACCTTTTATGGAGAAAGAACAAAGGAAAGGAAGTTCACACCACCACTTGAGGAGCTTTGTCCTAACACTGTCACACTCATGGAGGAGCAGCCACATGCATCAACAGTTGGGGCAGCCAACACTTTGGAGGAAAGAACTCTTGTATCCCTATAAGAAGTTCCAAAATATCATGAAGGTATGAAAATATTTCCACATTCTATTGTTGCAGCAAATTCTTTTGATCAATGTGGAGATTTATTTTTACATGACCAAGGGTCAAATCACAATGCTACCATAGAGCGGCTTGGTTGCACTGCACTGTGCAACATGGAAACATTCAAGGAGGAAGAAAACCATCATTCTCATGAGCCATTGTTGGATTGTACATCACACTTGAAGTTTGGGTTTGAAGACTTGAAGGATGATAGTAGACATCTTGGAGTGAGAAAAAATTTCTCCTTTCAAGATGACACCTTCTCAATGAGCTCCTCTCACCTCAAAGAGGAACTTCTACTTCCAGCAGATCTAAGACCTCATTGGTTTTGGAGGAATATTGATGAGAGGGAGGTCTCAAGGAGAGATCTCATTAGAGGTGCACTTCAACACACCATGGAGTGCAATGCTTTTCTTCCTTTCTAACAGGAGTAGATAGAAGATGGAGGGCATATTTAGATGGATAACATCTCTCATGCTTGTGTTGGACATTTGGATCCTCATAGGGTCTCATTGATCCTTGAGAAGATTGCATTTTAGAATCCCATGAAGTGCAAAGGCAGAGATTTGGTTTGGGAGGATGGTAGCCCTCATAGGAGGAATACCAAGATGAAGAGAATGAGAAAGCATCCACAAGTGATTGAGTGGATGTGGTTGATGAGCAAGGAGCTGGGAGGCTACTTGTAGATATATGACACTGTGTAGCAGGAGGCTTGGCTGCGTTGGTTAATCTTGAAAGAGTTTGGCCATCACTTGGCATACACTCTTCCTAAGAGTAGGAGGAAGGAGGAGAGATGGCATGATACTTGCATCATTGGGCAGCATAGAGTATGGATGCATGGTTTTGATGTGTTACTCATATCATTCATTGTGTCTTCATCATATGAGTTTTATGATGGAATTATGGGGAGGTGGTAATAAATTTTGTTGCTTTTCTTGTTCTTGGGACAACAAGAGCAGATTTTCTCTCACACTTGGCATGATGTTGCAGGAGGAGGAGGAGATGGCATTATCTCCCTGGATTTTGATGATAGAGAGGTATTTCCACCTTGGGATGAAATTCTTATGTATGGAAGCATTATGGGAGATATATTTGATAAGGAGCATGTCAAATAATGGAGCTGTGAGTTGGCTAGAGATTATTTGCAGAGGCCAACAACGTTGTCACTTGAGAGCTTGGGGTTATTGATGGAGTTTCCCCAGGATCACCTCATACTTGATGCACATGGAGGACCAAGAGGGGGTGATATTGATGGAGTAGTATATGGAGACATCTATTACAATGGTATGACCTCACTTGCTATGATCTTCTTGACTTGGATTTCAAAGAATAAGGAGGGTGATCTTTATGCAACATATGGTTCATTTCTCTTCCTCGGAATGTGTCATACTACTATGGAGAGATCATTCATACACACATGCATCATCTTTCTCTCAAAATATGGTAAGAATATTGTTTTTACATCCATGGATTATCTAACACGAAATTTTTATGCTCTTACCATTCATATTCAGTACATTTTCATTGAGCTCCATGGACAAAATTGGGCCAATTTGTATGATGGAGACAACCATCTTTTATATGGCCTTGGGTAAGTGTTTTCTTTCATGTATGATTAGTTGATATACTTAGCCATTTTCTATTTATCAGTAGATATCATGACATACGTAATTATCCATGTAACACAAAACAACTTGCCATGTGATTCTCTGAAGCAGCAGTTTGGAAAACTGCGCTCTCATTGTTGGGAAAGTTGTTGGTACCTTCTTGCACCACATGAAACCTTCAGCATTTTCCTCATTTTATTGATGATCATGACTTCATTTGCTGATATTAACCTGATTTTTATTGGAAGCATGATTGAGATATTTCCACATGAGTTGGATGTGTCCTTGAAGGGAGAGAATTTCCCTATTTTCTGCACTACATGTTCTAATGGGAGCATGAAAGGAGATATGGTCACCACAACCACCTATTTTTTTTATTTCAAGGTGGGACATGAGTTTGATAGCCATACATTATACATCCATGGGTAAGTATTTGATCATGTATTGTTGTTACATTCAGCCATTTACTCTTCATTAGTAGATGTGATGAATTTTGTATGCTACTTGCCATGTTACTTTCTGAGATTGTAGTGGATGAAACTACATTGTGTCCTTTTGAGACATTGTTTGTATCATGCATTATCATGTGAAAATTGCAGTAAAATTATCATATGTATACTCTATGATAACCATGTCCTATTCATCATGGATGGATTGTTTTGGGCCAGCTTGTTCTTCAATGATGGAGGAGAACTCTTTGGAGGATTGTTCTTCACTTTACCATTTGAGGGCAATACTTTTGGAGCCCAGGATCAGCACACACTCTACAATTATCATAATTGGAAAGAAGGACAGCTTGGGGTAGACTATGATGCTTACCATGATCATATTTTCAGCCCACCTCCATTTCCATAGCTTGAGGTGGAAGGATATGGTCAAGAGTTGCCGTACTGGGAGGTGGCTCATTTTGTTTGGATGATTGCTTGGGGAGGATGTTTTCCCAATAATTTTCAGTATCCATTCCTTGGGGGACAACTCCTTATTTATATCATTGCAATTTTTTGAGTACAATCAACATTTGGGAGGGGAGGACTGTAATATTCCAAATTTTTCCTGCAATAAATTGGAATATTAACTTTTTCTATTTTCACCAAGGAGTTGAATAATAGGGCGAGGAGGCCAAAACACAATTAAAACATGGAAAAAATCCCTCTAGTATGAAATGGGATCAGCCTTGGAACTAGATTTCATGCCCTCATGTGTGAAAGGAGACATTTTGAAAAGAGGCTAGGTCAAGTTGACCAAGTCAAATAGCATAGAGGTATGAGTTCGAAAGCATCTATGGGATAGCGCAGAAATAGAGGAGGGAATATTCCTTGAAGGAGGAAACCCTAATAGAGTGGGAACCATGGAGAGGGTGCTCTCATGTGTTTAAAATGAGGGCAATGAAGCCATTGTTTCATATACATATGATTATTATGTTTAGACTATTGGCATTCTCCAGCTGTTCAACTGAGTTGCTGTGCTGCTTAGCACAAGGATTACCTGCTTAGGAATCCTTATCCTTTATTGAGAATAATCTTGAAGGATTTGTACTGATTTTCCTCACATCCAGGCTTGAGGGAAAGCATCCTCCTCTAGGACAGCGTTATTCCTATAGCAGGATAATTCTGTGTTGCAGGGTGTTGCAGTGAGGGATTACAACGCCTCTTCCATCACTTGTTTTTCAAAGGAGTCTTCCTTTCCTTTGGAGGATAATTTTGGAAGCTATAATAGATTATTGCAGATCTTGTAACTTGGCCAAATCATTCTGTTCCACCTACAATGTAGTTACCCTCTTATACTGCGTTATTTTCATAGTGCACTTGCAGTGAGGGATTGCAGTGTTGATTGGAGGGTGAGATATCAAGTGTAAGGATCAGCCTTCCACTTAGGAGATCCATTGGAGGAGGTCTACTTAATATTTTTTTATTATCTTCAGCCTTCTCTATTCAGTTCCAATTTCGATTTGCAGCTGCTACACAGCAACTCCGACATTTTTTCCATTTTGTATATTTTAGCCAATCCTTCGAAGGATTGTTGTATTAGTGTTTCTAAGGGTTAGATCTTTGCTCCCCTATTGTATTTGAGATATATCTTGTCATATCAATGTATTGACATCATTTTTCAGCAATAATCCATAATAGACTACACTATCATAGCCAAGGGTTTTCTATATGTAGCAGTCTCCTTTCATTTCTTGTACATGTATTGTTAAGGCTTGTATTTCTTTCCTTGAGTGATTGTTTCCTCAAGACATTGTACTATTTCTACTGCTATAACAAAATTTATTGGCTATTTAGATCTTCATGAGTTCATGGTTATAAAATAACACTTTCATTCCATCTCTTGTGCATCTATTGTTGCAGCCCCTCTCATCAGGTACTTTTTGAGCTAAGAGTGGGAGATCTATTTAACCCACTTAGAAGGATTTATTTGAAGCCTCCTCTTGGATTTAGGAATTTTAGGTCCCTATATTAGTAGTATAGCCCCTTATTGTTGTTAGTGTAACCCCCTTATTGTTATTATTGTACCCTTGTAACCCCCATTTTGTTATTATTGTGCCCTTAAATTATTATTGTTAGGTCGGCTAGGATTACATTGTGGCCCACTAGGATTACATTATGGCCCCATGGACTCCTATATATAGAAATGAGGCTTTGTAAATTGTATCATCCAAGAAATTTTCATTCATGTAATGTATTGGAGGTTGCCCCCTAGAAGTGGCTTATTTATAAGGCGTTGATATCTCATTTCTTCTATTTTTGGAGCTGGTTTCACAACATTTGGTATCAGAGGTTTGGATTCTAGGGTTTCGCTGCTCCAAACAGGTCATTGTGGAATTTTCACTATAACTTTTTTTCTACGAAGTTTTAGAAGCTGAAATTTGTAGAGTGCAAAGTTGACATCCTCAAGAAGATCGTTTAAAAAGTTTAGAGCTTGGTTCAAAATATTTTCAGAGATATGATATGTGGAAGTTAGGTCTTTTTTCAGGCTCCCAAACAGGTCTTCGTGGAATTTTCGCTATAAATTTTTTTCTACGAAGGTTCAGAATATGAAATTATTAGGGTGTGAAGCTGAAATCCTAAGGAAACTCTTCAAAAAATTTCATATCTTGATTCACAATATTTTTGGAGATATGATCTGTGGAAGGTGGTGCTTTTTTAGGCTCCCGAATTTCATCTCAAAGAGGTGATCGTGGGAAAAGTTCAATAACTCTCTCTCTGAGCATCGGATTGGAGTGTCGTAAAAATTGGTCACAAGTAAAAAGAATTTAGTTTCTTGGATATAAATTTAAGAGGCGAAGGACAAAACAGTGACACGTCGCAAGTCGTACAAGTTCATTCCACTGAACCAGTCCATAATTAGGTCATTTTGGGATATTGGAAATAAATTTCTCTTGAAGAATCCAAATCAGATCAGACCTATGGCATTTGAAAGAAGCTTCAGAGGGCTAATACAGGGATGAATTTCAGATCTTTAAGATCCTGAATTATAGAGATAATTCAATTTCAATATCGAGCTCCTCAAAAGCAAGTAAAAGGTGTGTATTTTTTTTCTGAATTGCATAAGTCTTGTTTGAATAATCAAGTTGAATTGATTCCAAGGACATATTGTAGAATAGATATCAGTATTGGATTCTAAAATGGCCCCTAAAAAGAATTCAACGCCCACTTAGCCTTTAGAAGGCTCTACTATGACTCATGAAGACGAAGAATAGTAACATGACATATCAAAATTACAAGAGAAAGTGCAACAAATTTCACTCTCGCAAAGAACAACAAAAAATGAAATGGAAGTTTTGAAGAAAGGCATGGAAACTAAGATGGATGGTTTGAAGAAAGGCGTGGAAGCTAAGATGAATGGTTTGGAAGCTAAGATGGATGACATGAAAGACAAATATGGAAAACATGAAGAATGATCTAAAAGCATATGGAAGGCTTCAAGGACAAGCTTAAAAACATGAAATGATTCCTAATGGCGAAAATATAGGAGAGAAAACTCATGATGAGAACAAACTAAATCTTAATCGTGATTTCATAAAATCTAATGTTGGATGGAAGAACCACCATATTCCAAAGATGGATATGAGGAAGTTTGATGGCAAGAATCCCGTAACATGGATACTACGGATGGAGCAATATATTGATCTCAATAATGTGCAAAACACACAAAAGGTACGCATTGCAACTTTACATTTAGAACAAAATAGATTTGTATGGTATCGATGGCTTTGCTCCCGTAAAAAAATTGTCACTTGGTCAATTTTTATGGAGGAAATGATAGCACATTATGAATATACGAAGATCAACACTTTCTTTAGCCAATTGATAAATCTCAAACAAAATTTTTCAGTGGGGGAGCACATTGAGGACTTTCAAAAATTTAATATAAGGGTAACCGATATTCCAGAGGAACATAGGGTTGATCTCTTCATAGGTACTTTAGAGGATAACATCCAACATGAAGTTCTCGTTTTGGAACCTGATTCATTGGAGAAGGCATTCAGGTTGGCAAGAAAAATTGAATGTAAAATTATGGCAACAAGGAAGCCACTACCAATTCTATAAAGAAGGAAGTGTTGCTATGCATGAGCAGCGGGGACCTACAAGGCTGGACACCAATCACTAAGAAAAAAGAGCAAAAGGCTTACATGCTTTTTATAGAAATACACTAAAGGTTATAAGTGTGCTGAGAAGAAATTATTTTACATAGATTGTGAAGAGGAAAAATAAAATGAAGAAGAAACTTCAAAAGTAGAGGATATACACCAGGAAGAAACCTTAGAAGAAGAAGAAATGAGTCCGACCATATCATGTAATGCATTGGCAGGAATTACCACTCCTAAAACTCTCAAGATAGAAGGACATATCAAGAAGAAAAAAGTAATAGTGTTGATTGATTCGGGTAGTACCCATAATTTTATTCATTGTAAGGTAGCCAAGGAATTGAATTGTTTCCTATACCCAGCACCAGAATGTCAAGTGATGGTTGCAAATGGAGGAACTATAAATTGCTCTTGAAAATGCCATAATATAAAGCTAACCATGGGGGAATATGTATTGACTAGTCCAATGCTTTCCATTCCTATGGGAGGTGTTGATGTTATACTAGGAGTACAATGGTTACAATCTTTGGGGACGGTAGCTTTTAATTTTCAAGAAATTTTCTTCAAATTTTTTTCAGAAGGAAAGGAAGTTGAATTATGGGGTATTGCGGGGAAGCCAAGAAGGATAATAATCTCTAATGTCATGACAAAGCTTCTAAAGAAATAACAACAAGGCATAATTGCACAATTATGCTCACTAGAAGTTCCAACATCAAAATCATCTATTTCTGCAGATCTCCAACAAGTCTTGGACAATCATTCCAAGGTGTTTGAAATTCCCAAAGGACTCCCACCTATTCGTGATCATGATCATGCTATTCATTTGATTCCAGGAAGTGTTCCTCCAAACATCAGGCCGTATAGATATCCTTACGTCCAAAAGAGCGAAATT
The DNA here is from genome assembly GCA_034641835.2 of Pinus albicaulis. NCBI lineage: Eukaryota > Viridiplantae > Streptophyta > Pinopsida > Pinales > Pinaceae > Pinus > Pinus albicaulis. Next base: position 732,650,231 of record CM076582.1, read on the forward strand.
GAACGTATGATTGCAGAAATGTTAGAGGCGGGTATAATTCAACCTAGTCAAAGTTCTTTCTCTGCTCCTGTAGTATTGGTACACAAGAAGGATGGATCATGGCAAATGTGTCTAGATTATAGGGAGCTCAATAAGCTCACCATTAAAGATAAATTTCCCATTCCTGTGATTGATGAATTATTGGATGAATTACATGGAGCAATTTATTTTACCAAGTTGAATCTTCGTTCAGGATATCATCAAATTAGAATGAAGACTGAAGATATTCCAAAAACAGCATTTCGAACTCATGAGGGTCATTATGAATTTTTGGCCATGCCTTTTGGCCTTACCAATGCACCTTCTACATTTCAAGGGTTGATGAATTCCATTTTCAAACCCTTCCTTAGAAAATTTGTGCTAGTATTTTCTGATGATATACTAATCTACAACAGGTCTCGGAAGGATCATGTTCAATATGTTGACAGGGTGCTCAAACTATTGCAGGAGAAACAATTATATGAAAAAACATCCAAATTTTTTTTTGGAGTACAAGAGGTGGAATATCTGGGTCATATTGTATCTCACGAGGGTGTTAAGGTAGACCCTAACAAAATTAAAGCCATTAAGGAATGGAAAGTCCCCACAACTATAAAGCAGTTGCGAGGATTTCTCGGGTTAACAGGGTATTATCGCAAGTTTGTTAAGAATTATGGGAGAATAGCAGCACCTCTAACAACATTATTGAAGAAAGATGCATTTTCATGGACTCCTGAAGCAACCAAGGCCTTTGAACATCTTAAAGAGGCAATGTGCCTAGCACCGGTCTTAGCTACACCAGACTTCACAAAAACCTTTATTGTGGAATGTGATGCCTCAGGAAATGGAATTGGTGCAGTTTTAATGCAGGAAGGAAGACCCATTGCTTTTGAAAGCCGTCCAATCAAAGGAAAGTATTTACAGAAACCTATTTATGAGAAGGAAATGTTAGCAATACTTCATGCACTAAAGAAATGGCGAACTTACCTAATGGGAAGACACTTCAAGGTAAAAACTGATCATGATAGTCCTAAACACTTTTTGGAACTGACACTATCTTCATAAGAGTAGCAAAAATGGGTCACAAAGATGTTGGGTTATGACTTTGAAATAATCTACAAAAAAGTAAAGCTTAATGTTGTTGCAGATGCACTATCAAGAAAGAATGAAGAGGTGGAAGCATTGCTTTGTGCCATTTCTATTATCCAACCAGATTGGATAACCGAAGCAAGAGATGAATGGAAGAAGGACAAAGATGTATGGACACTCATTCAAAAGTTGCAGCAAGATCCTAGTCCATCTGATACATTTAGTTGGAAAAATGATTCCTTATGGTACAAAGATCGCTTATATCTTTGTAAGAATTCCCAACTAAAACAAAAGATTCTTCTGGAATTGCACACTTCTCCTTTAGGAGGACACTCAGAATTTTTAAAAACTTACCACAGGGTGAAGAAAGAATTTTTTTGGGATGGCCTTAAATCTGATATTCAAAAGTTTGTGGCGGAATGTTTGGTTTTCCAGCAGAATAAAGTTGAGACAATTAAGACCCCGGGTCTTCTACACCCTTTATCCATTCCAAGTCAACATTGGGAGGAGATTTCAATGGATTTTATCACAGGTTTACCTAAGTCCGGAGGAAAGAGTGTCATCATGGTGGTAGTTGATAGACTTACCAAGTATGCACACTTTTGTGCATTATCTCATCCATTTAAATCAAGTACAGTTGCTAGTACATTTATGGATAGAATTCAAAAGCTACATGGAAGCCCAAGAGTTATTGTGAGCGACAGAGATCCCATTTTTACTGGAAATTTTTGGACGGAGTTATTTTCTTGTTTGGGTGCTCAATTAGCTCATAGCTCATTTTATCATCCTCAATCTGATGGTCAAACTGAGATAGTAAATAAATGTTTGGAAGGATATCTTCGTTGTTTTGTATCTGATAAACAAACACAATGGGTCAAGTGGTTACCTCTCGCTGAATGGTGGCATAACACTTCCTTCCATACTGCAGCAAAAATGACCCCATTTATGGCACTTTATGGATATCATCCACCATTGATCACATCATCTTTAAGGGAAAATTCGAAGGTTCAAGCAGTGGAAGATCACGTCGAGCATCAGCAAGAAGTTCTCCAACTCTTAAAGGATAACCTGAATTTGGCACAAAATCTAATGAAACAATAGGCAGATCAACATCGCAGCGAGAGAAGTTTTGATGTAGGAGATTGGGTATTTTTACGGCTACAACCATATAAACAAATGTCCCTCAAGCAAGCTAAGAAGGATAATAAATTATCGCCAAAGTACTATGGTCCTTATAAGGTGTTGCAAAAGATTGGTACTATGGCATACAAATTGGAGCTTCCTGCTTCTTCACGAGTGCATCCAATTTTCCATGTTTCATGCTTAAAGAAGGTTATAGGTGAAATCTTCCAGTTCAAACAATATTGCTAGAACTTGATGAGGAATGAAAAATAATATTGGAACCTGAAGCCGTCACAGAAACAATAACTCGACAAATTACTGGAAGCAATACCCAAGCTCCCACCAATTGATTTTTGTTGTGGGTTGATGGGGATGAAAACCCACATTTATTCTTGCTTACAACACCCATTATTTTTTTTGTACCAGGACACCAATTTCATAGATGAATACTCACATGTTTTGCTATTAATCTCGCATTTAAGAGAGATTTTCCCTTTCTTGTGCATTGGCATACACAAATATTATTATACAACCCACTTCGAAGAGCCATTAACTAATGCAACTATGAAGAACCTTTCAATATTTTCGCTTCTTGATTTCTCAAAGAACCTAAATTTATCAAGGATTACATTATAAACTTTTAGTTTTTAGGATGTTTTCAAAGGGCTATGGTTGATTATAAATCTATGCTGGGAATTTAAGTGAAATATTCTGAACACTAAAATTCCTAGATGACTACTTCTATAGAACTATGCACCAGAAAACACACACCATACATTCTGAATTCCTTTAAATTGAGGTAGCAGGTTTTAATTTTCTAAATCTATGTCCCAAACTTGGTTTGATAGTAGTGTAAAAGTGAAATGTTAATGAGGAAACCAATAATTCCTTTAAAAGGTTCTGTCAAACTGTCTAGTTTCCATAAATTGAAACCAATGAGGAGTCCTTCGTTAATCTGATAGCGGGTAGGATACTTGATCATGGACCGTAGTTTTCTGGAGATAATTACAATTACAGCCCACAAGGGGTATGTATTACATATGAGATCCTAGAGTCAAGTAAAATGAATACAACAAAACCCACACCATGGCTCAAAGAAACTTATCAGTATGTCTCAAATAAACTAATCAGTATGTGTGGATGGATCAAGAGAACATGAGCTCAATCATCTTGATGTCAACAATCAATTAAGACGTAGGTGCATAGTCTTGCAGTCACCCTAGTAACTGAATTACAACCACCAATTTTCACAGCTCTACTAAGGTAAGGAGACAAGTTGCGACTACTAGCTCAGTGAGTAAGAATTACAATGGTCTTAGTCATCCTGGTCAGGTGGCAACTATCTTGGATGTACAACAATTTGTGATTAAGAAAAAATTGCAACAAGCATATTAATTTAGTAGATCATACATTGTCCAAAATATTCTACAGTATTTAAAACTGCCAACTATTAGTCAGCATACTAATGGAGTGAACCACCTCTTAACATCGGTTATTTTATCTAAGCTGCACTGGAAATAGGCAATAAGTAGCACCAGTTCAATTTTTTGGAAAATTTGCAGACCTTCACAATAATGATACTTGAATTCACATAAACAAAGGCCCACTTACCAGCTCATATGAGCCTTAATGAACACATGAATATTTGGTTTCTTTTCCATCTACCATAGTAACCAAGAAGCTGTAGTAACCATAGACTCCAGAATCCTAGAACCCAAAATTTCAATTATTTATTACTGGCAGTTTGGTGAATTAGCAAAATGCATTAATGCTATAACATTTTGTTGTTATTTCCTTGAATAGTGGTCTCATTTGGCTGGAGTTTTAGTTCCTGGCATAAGCTACTACAACTAATGCGTACTTGAGATCCACAATCCCTAGTTTTTGATAATTCATTTTCATAACTACATGCGTTGTTTCTGCAAGCCATTGAATTATTGAGCCTAATCACCTGATATATTATCTAGATAGGTGTGTAACTATGCCAATCATTTCTACAAAGCCTTTAGAAGGTATTCTTATCTATTGCAATATAATGAACATGCCCAACTTGTGCTAGCAGTTAATTACTTTGTATGCCTTTAGCTGTGGTGCCTATTTTGGCAACAACAATTTAAGTTTCACAAAAGTTTCCTTCAATACATCAACCCATCAAATCAAACATCTTCCACAGTTTGCTGCAGTACTCAAAACTAGGAATGTAGCACAAGATACCTCAAAGCTATGAACTTCTAGTGGCTGCCATAGTAATGGAATAGACCACCTATTTCTACCAGATTCTATTTAAGACACAAGAAATGGACAAGAATCAACAATGGTGGTGCAAAGTTTCCAACCATCATGAGGGTGATATTAAAAAACAACGAACAAAGATATTTTAAGAAGGGAAACGAGGTATTATGAGCCTTTACTACATGCATTTTGGTATTCTGCACCATCTGCGTTAGACACAAAAATCCACAACATGATTATGTGATTTGTTACGATACTAAAGTGAAGTAGTAGTTACAAAATCCCAGAACTCCAAAATGCATGTATTTTACCAAAAAATTTATTTTATTAACCTTAATATAGCTCCTTAGTTTTCTTAGGCTGGAGTGGTCACTTGGGTCCAAAGTCCACTAGCGTTTTTTACTGGAATTCATTTATGCACTATTGGTTTAAAGCAGGTGAACTTAGTGACCCTAACCAAGTTCTCCATCTTTATGGAGTATCTGACAGGTTTTCTCATTCCATGAACCAATCCCCAAGCCTTTTGAAGGCACTCTTCTCTAATGCAATATATTGAATATGCCAACATGTCCCAAAATTGGTTACCCTGATGAAGTTACCCTTCTTTCTGGAGTATCTGACAGGTTTTCTCACTTTGTTAATCGATCCCCAATACTTTTGAAGACACTTGTATCTAATGCAATATATTGAATATGCCAACATGTCCCATAATTAGTTCATTGTTTTGTATGCCTCAACTGTGGCTCATGTTCGCAAGACATCGATTGCTTCAGTTTTGGACTGTATGACATCTCAGCATGGTTAGGTCAATTCTCAGCGTAGTTATATCATTCTCTATTCCTGATGGCATGCATATTTATCTAGTGGTTGTCATTCTTTTCTGCTCCAACACAGTTGAAGAATGCAAGAAAATTAGCATCTTTTAGTGTAGGTCATCCATTATTTTTGTTGTCAAAACATCTCTTATATTTACGGAAAATTATTTACAAACAGTAAATCAAAAGGTGGAAGTGTATATACAATGGATGTTATATCAGTATCCTCTTCTGTAATACTAGAAAAGCAGAAATAAAGTTTGTATAGGTTACCAAATATAAATATTGAGCATCTCTTATCAATAATTCACCCTCAGTTAATAGCTAGTCGTGTACCTCATTACACGACACGGAACAAAAAGTAGACAGATTACTAATTTTTTCCTTAAAAACAAACTTACACTTAATATTCCTAGGGAAAGCATAACAAAGACGCTCAATCACTGCCAAATCCCAATGAAGGAAGAGTTGACCAGATAGCTACAATTTCCAAACAAGGCTGCACACTAGTGAGCCCGACATTGAAGGAGAACTAAATAGTGGTCTTGATTATCTTTCCAAACAGATTAGAAATGGTGTAATTTGTGTGCTCACTTGTCTTCGAGATCAACCGACACCCCATCTTGCATTGAGAGTTGGAGTTAATATATTCTACTAAAGCAACAAAGGTTAAATCCTTTGTGGTTGAAACTACTGTAACGACTGACCAAAGATCCACCTCGCATCCCTGCAAAATAGCCTCCATGTCACAATGTTATTTTTAAACATGTTGGGCGAGGGATGAGCCCCCCCCCATCCTTTTGGAATATTGTACTTTCCACCATACTTTGACCACAGGTATGATTGCATGATCTATTCTAGATGCTGAAATTGAGTCTTACTAGGCAACCAACAATTGCTAGTTTAAAGTTTAATTATTTAAAGGGTGCTAGCTCAATGGAAGAGCACCTGCTTTACAAGCAGGAGGTTGGTGGTTCGATTCCATCGTGCCCTGATATTAATAGGGAATGACAACGATCAGTTTTTGGTGACGAATTCTCTTTTGACCATCACCAATGAGCTTATGGTGACATTTTTCGACCCTCACCAAAATATGAAATGGTGACGGTTAACGAACGCCACCATATATACGCATTAATAGTGACGACCATGAAAGGTCCATCACCATAAATTGTTGTTGTTGATATGAAATGGTGAGGGTCAATGTTTGTCATTATAGTCATTATTTGTGACGAACCTTGATGTCACCAATGAACTTATCATGACATTTTTTGACCCTCACCAAATATGAAATGGTGATGGTCAATGAACGTCGCCATATATGTGCACCAATAGTGACGGTCATGAAAGGTCCATCACAAAAAATCGTTGTTGTTCATATGAAATGGTGACGGTCATCATCTGTCATTATCAGCCAGGACTTATATAATAATATCTGAGTACATGAGATACAAATACAACCCAAATGCCCCCTATAAATGGGGAAGGGCTCACAAAATCTGATTGATACATGCAAATAAAAGAGGTGCTGCAAGCGGTTAAGGCCGGCATCATCAAATATATGGAGTTGCATCTAAGGCTACAATGAAGAGGTCATCCGGGCATGTGGGGGGTTACCTACAGGGCCACCCCCGCATGAGGGTTGAGACATCTCACACACACCCGGGAATCACCAATAGCTGCTGCTGCATCACTTGACCATCAAGTATACGGATCTCGATCATGCTGAAAGGAGATGGAGTGGAGAAACAATCAAGTCAAAGGGTAATGAGAAATCCCTTTGCCTGATCCGAGGCACCGAACAAGTGGAGAAGCTGGAACCAAGGTACACCGCCCTCTAGACCTATCTTCTGGAGTGAATGAGCTGATGTTGATAGAAGGAGGTCAGCCATAGGTGAGGCAATAAGGGATCCTCAACTAAGGCACGAGATAAAATAGTAGAGCGACTGACAGACTAACACTAATGATGATGATGAAATGGGGAATACTGAGTAACAGATGGACGAATTCCCTTGTTAGAGCATAAAGGGCATGGATGACTTGGTAGCGATGAACACAATATCAGGAGTGATAGGGGACAGTGGGACTGAATTCCATCATGTGCGACATGAGAGAGGGACCAAGAAATGAGGGATGGAGGACTATAGTGGGGTACAAAGGGACTCAGGAGCTGACTCAACTCGGATGCTCTAAACAAGGGCGACTCAATGGTGCTGCCACACAGTAAAGGTCCAATGGGAGACCATAAAAAAACATGAGTACAAGAGGGTAGCTCATGACGAAAATCAACACGAACAAGGACAATTATGGAGGCAAAGTGGTGCCCCAAATGCAAGTGTTGTAAGTGAGGAAATCCAATTTGAAGGAAAGGTGAATGGACCCTTCGTGGAGAAAATGTGTCTTGGTGAGGTATCAAATCATGGAAAACTAACAGATACCCATTTGAGTGCTCGGTGAGAGCTTTCCAATGGTACAGACGGTGTGTCAAACGAGGCTACGGTTTGGTCACAGTGGGTGAAAGAAAAATCAGGGGTTTCTCTTCTAATAAGGCATTTTCCCTCCAAATGCATTCATTTTCTTGTGTAACTGTGGTGAATGTGGAGAGGAGAGAAGGCCCTAAATCTTGCGGCGATTGTAGTGGACAAACCGACCATTGGAATCGAGATCAGTCAGTTGCAGTTAAGAGGCCTAATCCTACTCTTTCTTTTTGATGGATTGAAAGTTCAGATTAGGGTCCCAAATCTTAGGAACAGACCCTCCCTCATCTTCACAGTTGGGTCGCACTATTTGGGCCAAAAACTATGACCTGGGAAGTAGGTTTTGGCCTAAAAAGTGCGACCTATCCCAAAATTTAGCCAAAAAGTGCAACCTGTCAGATGGAGGTGATTTTAGTGCTGTTATGGGCTGAGAGTCAGGTTTTGTGTAATTGAATGCATTTTTTCTTATCTATATACTGACAAAGATGATGTGTTTGTGTAGAAATGGTGGATATACGAATCAAGTGGAGAGAGAGAGACCTGGGTACATTACGGTCGGAAATCCAAGCGGATCAGGGTGTTCGTCATGCACTGGCCAGGTTTGGGGTTCTGAAATTTTTGGAGAACCCTCCGATGAGAGCTGGGGAGCCCTTGTTGGCCCGGATTGTCAGTTATTGGGATCCAGATCATGAGGTCTTTATAGTGCAGGGGCACACGATCGAGTTGACAGTCCAAGATTTGTATTTCTTGACTGGTCTCGCACCATTAGGGATAGTGGGAAATACACAGCCAGTGTTACCGCAGGGGTGTAACATTATGGAGTTTGTAGAGTGACATTGTCGACCAGGCCTCCAAGTCAAAGGGTCTCAGATACCGATTGGGGATCTAGAGAGGTTAGAGACCTGTGCAGTGGTGGCATCAGTGTTGCGGATCTTGGGCAGCCAAGCGCTCCATCACATCACTGGAGGGTAGATGATGATTGTTGAATCAGTGTTGAGCGGGACCTACTATGGGTGAGCCCAAATGATGTTGGTGTCTTTGAAATGACATCTGTCGCTTTGCAAGCAGCAAGTGAACCATGATTGCTCATATGGGACTGTATTGTGCTCCTTCTTTTTTGAGAAGATCCCGACCTTGCGACCTCATGTACAACTACTAGATGGGGGTCCGAGGGAACCCACGATGCGTTGTTGGGGGCGCTTACTATGTAGAGGAGGAGGAGGGGCAGTCGAGCGGGTGTTCCGATCGGAGTTCTTTGCCCATTGGGATCAGATGTTGTTATACATAGACGACTATCCCTATAGTGGGATGAGTTATTGTGGAGATCCGGACTTGCCACTGCCGCCTGGTCGAGTATGGGGGCCTGATGGTAAGTGACAAGTAACTAATCTTTTATGTGCATGTTAAAGTTTGTGAATAGTGTATGTGGTACTGATTCTTATACTTTTGGTATGTAGATATAGCTCCGGTGAAACCGGTCGGATATATGAGATGACCTGCAGTCGCAGGGATTGTAGGTGCTAGTGGATCGAGAATGGCCCAGAATGAGGATGTGGCTGCCCTCCTAGAGGACATCCATCATAGATGTGAGGGGCTGCTTACCGGTGTTTCGGAGCGGGGATGGCAAGACTTAGATGACCAGTACATAGAGCTATGTATTGGTCTACCTTCGTAATGGCGAGGCATCATGCGGTTCATGGCGATGGCCGGTCAGACTGTGCATGATCTACGAGTTGCGGGGGTAGAGCCATTGGCTCAGGATCCTCCAGAGAGTGATTAGATGTGGGGCAGGTGGTGCCCCCTAGTGTGTATGGGGGGGCAAGTGTCGCCCCCCAATTTTGAGATGTGTTTGTTGTAACATGCTATGGGCATGTCATATGTATCAGAGTAGATGGACTCTAAAAATATGTTGTATGAAATATGCATTGTTTTGATGATTTTGAATGTTATTGTCTTGTGTGTGATAAATGCCAATCTAGAACATGGTTTGCAATGCGATCTACGTAGCGATTTTGTCCTCTAGGTACATGATTGAAAGTAATGAATTGGAATTCACGTATCAAAAGTTTCACTTGTAAATATTGTCTAAACATGATAGGATTATGCACACGATAGACATCATTGAGTTGTAAGACAAGAAGCAAGGAATCTAAATGAACGTGCAGATGGAGGATGCGATAGGAGAGGGCATCGGCTAAGAGGCCATGTACTGCATCATATTCGACCTGATTATTGGTGGCATTACCAATGCAGATCCCATTATAGAGAATGAGGGTATGCAAGGGGGTAAAGATGGCCCAAGCTACCGAGGCTAGATTCCAGGAATAGCGACTTGCCCCATCGGCATAGCCAATATAATGTGTGGACGGGACGTCTTGCAAAATAGTGTCACAAGACAAGAAATGGGAGGAGGAAGAATAATGATGGCAGCATGAGTGTAGGGAAGACATCAAATGACAACTATGGGGGGGAGTAGTCTGGGTAAGATGGCTATGACTCATAGACTGACTAGAGGGTGATGTATGAGGGCGATGGGAGGAATAGCTGGAGCTCATGCTGCGGAGAACATTGTTTCGGGAAATAACTCCCTAGAGGTTTGTTGGGTTGAAACCTCCACAGATCAAGGCATGCAATTCCAGAAAGACTCACACAACCATATTTGTTCACGAAAAACTAGATAAAGTAGATCGAGGAACTTACCCGTAGGTCCTACGTTTGCAGTAGATCCCGCGGGGTCCAAACCCCCAGCAACCCTTCTTCCTCCTTAATCCTGAAAACCAAGAAGAAACATACACAGAAAACTGGTTGTACAATATATATCTACCGTAAATGTTAGTGAAATCCACGTGAAACATTATATAAACCATAATAAATGCTTAAATAACAATATTTTCACATATGTAAGAAAATTCTAACACGTGTATCTCAGGAACAAGATGGTTCTTCTGTATTATGAATGGCATGTACAGAAATAACATGTGGAGAGATCACCTGAATCCTTCCACGATCTTCAAACAGATCGTCGTCCGGATCTGCCCCGTCCTTGCCTCGCTAAGATTCCTTTAGAACTTGTGCACTCGAGATGACATATAGGAAGATGAGCATCTCCAGGAAACAAGGGTTTCCTGTAATAAACTGGGAAGTGCAGGAGGCACGAGAAAATCAGACTTGTATCGGGATTCCAACAGAGTATAATATCAATAATTTCTCTCTCTCCCTTAGGCCATACATGTGAGGTGCTTTTATACTCCCTCAAAGTAGTTTCAACAGTTGGAAACAGTTGGCCACGTACTGGGGTGGTTGAACTACTGGAGTAACCATCAACCTAGCCCGAAAATAGGGAATTTTTATATATTTTTTAATGATTTTAATGGCATACGCGGAAAAGTACATATGGACTCGCGTATACACGCGGAAAAGTCTGGGCATAACCGCGTATGGGAATTTTAACAATGTTTTTTATGAATTTTTTCCAAGTCTGTGGGAATGGGTGCCCATGGCCATAAAATCAATCATGAATCATATGAAGGTGAAAAATGATGCTATAACAGATGCCCCCTAATATATGAGGTCAGAAGGGGTACATGATGGCCGAAATGTATTATGCACATAGAAGGAACTTCGCAAGGACAAAGGAGGACTTCACCAGATTTCAGCCTGCCAAAAACCAATGAAAGAAAACAGAGAGTCAACTCATGCTGAGGCGGGCATACCCATGCTCAGTCCAAAATATATCATATAGAGAGTACATAATATATCCAGAATGCATACAATTATAGCTGAACTGAAAGTACATAATGGATCATCTGAGCAGGGCTCGGAAGTACAAGTATCAATGTCCAAGTATCACATATAGAAAGCTGATCAATGATGTTGAAGCTGGATGTCTGATCACAAAAGTAACTGAATCTCCAAGTACCAAATCATAAAGGGTGGAACTCATGGTACAATCACGCAACTCGGGAGCCAACATATAGGATGCTGCTGAACTGAGACGTCAACATATAAGGGTGGACGGTATTACTGGAAGAAACTGAAAGGACTGTCAAAAGTGAACCGACAAATGCTGAAGCAACCCGAGGTCTTCACCGATCTCGACGGCACAATTCTACACAATGGGAATAAATGAGCTGAAGTCGACCATGTGAGAAATCATTAGATTACCGGTCAATGATGTATACCGTTAACCAACGCGAGACAGCCCACCAATAATGAAAATGGGTGTCAAGGTGCCCCAGTACAATCTAACAAGTGCGAATGAATGAGTTGAAGTCGAACACTTGAAAGAATCTACCAATTAGGAGGCAATGATGAATCCCCACTGTCGATAGCGAAGAGTCTGCCACTGATGACTGCAAACCCTAAGGTACTGACAAAAAGACTCTAGACCTTATTCCCAGAGCAATGAGTCAGATTTGATATGAAAAGATCTGCTGGAAGGAAGGCATTAAGGCATCCCACATCAGTCCAGCGCGAGTGTAACCCGCAGGCCAAGATTTGGAAGGAATTGGATGAAGTAGAGTTACGGAACCAAACTGAAGTACGTTTCTGACGTGCACAAGATGTGGCTAGCACACGGAAGAAACCCTCTGAACCAACCAATAATGAAAGCTGACACAGAGGCGAGATATCCACCAATAGGGTCAAATGGAAATCAAGGTACTGCACGAATCCCAAGTGTGATAATGTATGCTGACGTCGAACATAGGGGAAACCACTCAGTCAAAGACCCATGATGATGATCAAATGCTAAGCACAAGGTCACCTATCAATGATGGAAATAGGGCCAGGGTGCGGCTCTAGGTTTTCTCTCAGAGCAATGTGTCGTAGTCGATAAGAGACAAACCCGCCAGCGAGAAGTCAATGGGGACCTTCTCAAACCAGCACAAGCAGAAGACCAAAACATCTGATGTGATAGAACAAGATACTGACAAGACTGGGAAGGCCGACTAAATATGAGTCAAGAGACACCGCAGAATGTCCAACTCTGGTTAGACTTCCCTTGAACAAAAACACGACTCATGATGACCATGGCAGTAAAGAATGACACTGTATAAGTCTGTTATGCAGGAGGCAAAAAAAAACTCTCCATATGGTTGGAAGAGATAACCAACTGGGGGAGGACTGACCAGTGAAACAAGGTATAGGCTGAACCTAGGTCAAAACTAAAACCATCCCAAATGAAGGAAATATATATAAGTATGTGTGCTTTGTTCAAGGGCAACAAACTCACACTGTACTGCCATAAAAAGATGAAGTAACATCCCGTTCTCGCTCTTTTTGTTATATTTGATTTTTTTTGTCTTTTTCATATAATAAGCCTGAAAAAGAATAAAAGAATGCTATAGTACAATGGACGGAACGAGTATCAAGAAACAGATGCAATAGTTCCTGGGATTGGAACGATCCTATGCTCAATGCAAGGTGGCGGAAACTGGTAAACGATACTCAGAGGAATGTTCCATCCATGGGTAAAAAATGGTGTCAAGTTGTGTTAGCTAAGTGCATGAAATGGTTAACTTGTACAGATAGTCAAGGTCAAAAGTTGGCTTAAACATTGAGTCCAAATGAAGCCGGCTAAAGGCCAGGATAAACAAGTAGCCAATATGCAATGCAGTAATACAACTCAACAACACCAGGGAGCCTCTAGGGTAAAATCCAGAAAAGTGATAGTGAAGAAGAAGAAGAATGAAGCTTCAACACATAAGTCATGGCGGGACTAAAGAGGACTCCCAAGCCTACATAAAACGCAGCATGGGCAACAAGTGCTAGCGAGGAACTAACTGGGAAGCCCATGTAAAGGAAGGCTCTACCACCAAGACATGATTAAAAAATCGGCGAGTGAAATGGGTATAATACTCATGACCTGATGGGATCGACCCTATGGAAAGTGATCAGAATGGAGGCTAGTGTGCAAAATGCAATGGATAAGTGGATTCCCTAACCTATATGCCAGTGAAGATCATATACCTGTCATGACGGGTCAGCAGTCATGGATCAAAAAACCAGAAAAATTCTCGATTTCGTCAAAATGTACCTGAAAATATACCAATCTGGGCACTTCCAAGCATCCGGATTATGCAGCTTAAGATAGATTGAAAAAATAAGCATAACAAATGTCTGCAAAAAAATTTCAATTTTTTGCATAAATAGACAAGTTACCTCACATTTGGTTCATTGTGACATTGCTGATTTGGAAAAAGTGCTCTGGAGAAAAAAGCTTCTTTCGTCCAAATAGGAGCAACCGACCATCAAACTTCACTAAATTGGTCAGGTAAGCTCTTAATTCTTCCTTGCTATCAATTTTGTCCATTCATAAGTTAAAAATTAGGAATTTTCACCGTAGGAATCATTTGCTAAAAATCACGGGTTTGCGCATACGCGGGTTTATAATGGGAAAGCCGCGTATACACGTGACTGTGCATAAAGAAAGTCGCGTATGCGCAACCCGATTTGAAAAATTATGATTCTAATGAATGAATTATTGAATTTTGGCAGGATTACTATATCATGGAGAGAGCGTGAACACAGTGCCATAGACAATGAAGTCACGCAGGACCAAGTATCACTTAATATTCTCAGAAATTGCGGATTGCTCAAGTTTTTCAAAATGCCAAATATGAAGAGTAATGTCTGGTTGCTCAAAATGCTTGTGAATTATTGGGTACCGGAAGAAGACTGCTTCATCATAGATCAAATGCCTATACACATTGAAGTGGAGGACATATATTTTATTACTGGACTCTCCCGGAGGGGGGAGCCAGTAGACTTACATGGCAAGCCAGTGGGAGGGCTAACCGTGGAAGATTACGTCCACGTATATTGCGTAAAGGGGTCACAGAAGGTTGGAACTCAGATTGCAATCAAAGATATAAGAGACTTGTACATGAAAATCCTCCTTTTCACCATTGGCAGGGTAGCCAGATCAGCTTCCTTGCACCAGGCGTCCAGGAATCAAATGAGTATAGTAGTAGAATGCTTAACTCATACATATGATTGGTGCATAGCTCTATTGATGAATATGAAGCAGCAATTAACTTCCATCCGAAAGGCAAAAACATAACATTTCGGATACGGAACAATTTTGATGACATTCTTCTTCGAGAAGATTCCTGGATTGAGACCCAAAGTGATCTCTTCGATCAGCAGCCCAAGGGACCCAAAAATTTCCCGATGGGCAGACTTGATGAAGAGATTGGGGGGAAGTGAAGTTCCCCGAACCACTTGGGATGATGAGTTTTTCCTATGGTGGGGAGAACAAATCATCGCTGTGGAAGACTATCCTTATGCTAGGATGGACTTTCGAGGTGATCCAGACCTCGTCCTTCCACCAGGTGCAGCATGGGGCACAGTCGGTAAGCTTACAATTTTTTGATTATAATTTTATTTTATTTTATTTTATTTTATTTTATTTTATTTTAAGTTTTTCAATATATATGAAGAAATGAAAAACATTTTTTTGATTGGATTCATAATGACTGACAATATAATAATGATCATGATACAGATATTGGACCAGTCCGACCTGAGGGCTACCCAAGGCATAAGCACCGCAGAGGCGAGGCGGATACAGTGGACTCAGAGAGAACTCTCCATACAGTACAAAGGAACTTGGAGGGACTAACCCGCCAAGTGCCTATGGCGGCAGTGGAAGAACTACCCGAGTCCGTCCAGAGACGGGTAGTAGGAGTACCACGTGACTGGGTGCGGTTATTCCTCCGAGTCGCTACGGCGATCATGTTCTATAGAAACACAACTGCTGGGCAGGGACCACAGGAGTAGCTAGATGTTATTTACCAGATGAATGTATTATTTTTTGAGACTGAACATGATGGGGCATAAGCCCAAATTTTGTATGACTTTATGGATCCAAATTTTGTGTAGTTTTTTGAAACACTCTGATGATATATACAACGATTTTTGATATGATGTCATAAATGTATGAAAATGTATGATGTTTTTGATGATTAAGTATTAATGTATTGAATGATTAATATGCCAATCAATTGCTTGATTGGCTAATGAATCTACCATCCAATTGTTTGCTCGAGGAATATGAACGAATGTTAAAAATTGAAATGATCTTTGTAATAAACGAACCCTCAAGAACAATCGAAGTAAAAATGGATCTCGAACCCGATAAGTATTGTTCAACTGCAACACCACCAGCTGGGAGTCCAAGAAAACTACCAACGAATCAACACCCAAAGATATTGCCTCCGAGAGTAGATAAATAACTGCAGTGTATTCTGCTGTATTATTGGAAGCAGGACCAATGCAGACTCCTCTTGATACTAACAGCTGACCGGATGGATGATGAAGCACCCAAGCCGCGGAAGCCAAGTTCCGGGTGTGTCTACTAGCACCATCGGCGAAACCAAAATGACTCATGACACTCAACACAACCTGCCAAAGCAGATCAAAAACATCACCATCACACCAAAGATTGAAAAACCAGATATGTACAAACTAAACTACTATATACAAAAGCAAAATGTCAGGCCTAAGCTTAAGCATAATACTTTTTCAAATAGAGCCCATTTGTGGGCTGCGGCAACTCGTTTCCTTCGAAATCAACCAAGGTATATGCTCCTTTTTTAAGGACTTTTTTAACGATAAAGGGGCCATACCACATAGACTTAAATTTTCCTGCCCCCAGGGCATCCTTTTCTTGGGCATAGACCAAGACAAGGTCGCCTTCCGAAAAGACCCTAGGTTTGACCGCTTTATCGTACTGAAATTTAACTCGGTTTTTATGTGCCTCATTCGTCGTGGTGGCATCCCGACGCTGCTCATCGAGATGTTCTAGATGAAGGAGACGTTCTTCAAGAAAGTGTCAGGAAGAAGTTCAACAACTAACTTAAGAGAAGGAATCTCGCATTCAATGGGAAACATGGAATGCAGCCCGTACACTAGCTGAAATGGAGTAAACCCAGTTGCAATTTTAATTGACGTCCTGTATGCCCAAAGTGCAGGATACAACATGATATGCCAGTTGGATCTAGCCTTATCAATCGTCCTTTGAAGAATAGTCTTCAAGGATTTATTCACGGCTTCCACTTGCCCATTGGCCTGAGGATAATACGGAGACGAATGCTCCTGCCGGAATCCTAATTTCTGAGCCAACTCAGCCATCATGCTGTTATGAAAATGACTGCCATGGTCAGTGAAAATCTCTTTAGGAATACCAAAATGAGCGATAACCTGGTTGAAAAAGAAGAGAGCTGCAGTCTCACCATCGTTCCCAAAAGTAGGCATAGCCTCGACCCAATTTGTAAAGTAGTCTACTGCTACAATAATATACTTGTGAACTTTAGCCGAAGGTGGGTTACAAGTAGTATAATCAATACCCCACTTTTTAAAGGGACCGACAGTAATGACTGGAAAAAGCGGAGCTGGATGAGCGCGCATTTTTCGAGTATAAACTTGACACGGATGGCACTTTTTGACCGACTCAACACAATCTTTGAAAATCGAAGGCCAAAAGTACCCAGCATGCAAGATTTTGTGGGTTGTAGCAAGCCCAGATAAATGACCACCACAAGATCCACTGTGGCAATCATTCAGCATAGCCTCAGCTTCTTCGAGAGTTAAGCAACGTCTTAGGATTGAATCAACCCCTCGACGGTATAAAGCATCACCAATAATCAAGTAGTTCTTAGCCAAGTGACGCAACCTACGACGCTCATCTTTCGAAAAAGTAGAGGGAAACTTCGCAGTCTGAAGATATACAATGATATCTCCATACCAAGGATCCTATGGATAGATAAGAAATAAATGTTCATCCGGGAAGGATTCATCATAGACTATATCTTCTCCACAGGGCAACTCGGAGATCAAGTCTGCGAAAACCAATGATTTTTTGGACTTGGCAGACATAAACTCAAGATCAAATTCCTGTAAAATCACAATCCATATATTGTATTTGCCCCCAATCACTCGCCTACTGAGAACAAATTGAAATGGATTGGCTGCTGCCAAAACATAGGTTTTTCGAAGAAGAATATAATGTCAGAGTCGTTGCACATCATGAACAGATGCTAAAGCTAGCTTTTCTATCGGAGTGTATCAGAGTTCAGGTTCTACCAAGCCTCGACTAAGATAGTATATAACATGCTCAACAAGAGCATCATCCTCCTGAACCAGAACCATACCAATGGTAGATTCTGCTGCTGCAAGATACAACAGGAAATCCCTGCTATAATCGGGTGGACTCAATAAAGGAGTAGAGGTCAATGCTTTTTTCAAAGCATTGAATGAGCATTGAGCGAAGTCATCCAAAAAGAATGGAACTCCCTTCTTCAACAATCTCATAAATCCCTTGGTAACTTCAGCATAATTTACGATAAATCTTCGAAGAAAATTAACCTTTCCTTGTAGACTTTGAAGTTGACGAATAGAGGACGGGGGAGGCAACCGAAGTATTGCCTCAACCTTGAAGGGATCTACCCTTATCCCTTCTCTAGACACAATGAATCCCAATAATCGACCGGATGTAACCGCGAAAACACACTTGTTCGGATTCAACCTAATCTTATAGAAACGACATCGTTCAAATACTTGACGGAGGTGAGCAGGATGATCCATCCTCTTTCGAGAATGAGCAGCTAAATCATCCAAATACGCCTCTATAATATGTTTGATGTCGTGGAAGGCATATGACATGGCCCGCTGAAAGGTAGCTCCAGCATTTTTAAGACCAAAAGGCATCTTCTTGTAAGCAAATGTACCCCAGGGACAAATAAAGACAGTCTTATATTGATCTTCAGGACGGATAGTAATCTGATTATATCCGGAGAAACCGTCCATGAAGGAGAAAATTTCATTACCGGCACACTCATCGACAATCTGATCAATAAATGGTGTGGGGTAATTATCTTTCGGACATGCTTTATTAAGGTCTCTGAAATCGATGCAAACACGAATGGTTCCTTGCTTTTTATCCACAAGAACAGGATTCGAAACCCATTCATTCAAAGGAACAGGATAAATAAATCCAGCCTTAAGCAGCTTATCAACCTCAGCTTTGATAGCTGCAGCCTTCCTAGGATTAACCGGACGAAGTTTTTGCCTCACAGGCTTAGCGTTTTCGTAAGTCTTGATCTCATGCTGGACAATAGATGGATCTATACCAGGCATTTCCTCATAAGACCAAGCGAATACATCCCTATACTCTTTGAAGAGATCGGTGTAAATTTGAATCTCTTCAGGGGAACATTCAGCTCCGATGAAGACATTCTCAATAACATTGGGATCCCTGGAAATGTTCACTGGGATAGTCACAGAAATCACAGCCATGTTCCCTTCAGCATATACCTGTGTGGTGCTAAAGGGTTCAAGACTGGGTGAACAGTACCAGGAGACACAGGACTTGGAAAACTTGACTCAACTTCGCTCAACTCAGGTAAGAAATAATACCGATGATGCAAATCATCCCACGGTCTCTCTACACCAGTCATTGCTTCCAGGATGGCCTCTTCAGATGGAAGAGTGGTATCAAGGAAATCATGGGCAGAAGAAGAACTAAGCGTCCAAGCCGGAGCCACATCACCATCTAACTCCTCCGGTGAAAGAGAAGCAGGAATGAATTCTGCAGAGTCAACAATAGACTGATAGGCAATCTCAGCTGCAGACATCGGAAATGCCATTCCACCCACTTGACCTTTCGCTAATGTGGCGGTAGGGGAAGGCAAGGTCCAAGGATCCGAAAAATAATGAGTTCGAAAGAACTCTCTTCGAAGAGGAGCCTTGGAGGATGAAATGGCATTTATATGAACAGAAGGAGGTGGGATATCAAAAGTACCCATCAAAGAAGAATACATCCCAACCCCTAGATTCTCAACAGGCGCCTTGGTATTATCCAATTTTGGAACAGTTGAGTCAGTAGATGCATTCGGGTCTACAGGAGGACAGTCTAGTTGGTCCACTGTAACAATCCTCCCTTCGTGAGGGAAACAAATAATCCAAAATAATGAGGATGAAACAACATCCATCTCATAAATCCAGTTTCTCCCCAACAGAAGGTTGTAGTCCAAGCTTGCATCAACTACCTTGACTTCTATATTTACAATTTTTCCCCCAACACAGATGGGAAAAGCTGGGACAATACCATGAGGCCTGTGAGAATGACCATCAAACGCAGTTAGAAGAGTGGTAGATGGAACAGCTGCGGGAGATCCAATAGTCTTCCAACATGTGAGAGACATCACACATGTGGAAGCACCCTCATCAACGATCGTTCGAAAAATATTGCATTTCCGGTACGACGATTTAATATGAAAAGCCATATGATGGGGTAGCCTGTTCTTAATGTTAGACATATCAAATGTAATCATAAGAGAGTTCTTTGGATCTACAGCTCCAATAGCAGTGAGCAAAGCACTACGCTGAACCGGACAAGACTGGAGCACCTCGAGAGCAGACATGGCACAAGGACTCTGTGCCAGATATTCTACAACAGAGTAGTTCTGGGTAGCCTTAGCGTTTGGATTAATCGTTGCCCGCTTAGCAGATGCTTTTGGCATCCAAGGTATAGGCTCAACAGTAGGCCTTGTGATATGAAGCAACTCAGTAGCGTCAGGAGCACCCTTGGCTTTCGAAGCCTCAGCTTCGCCATAATCACGGGATCTCGTGGCGATATCCACGTGATCACTCATCATGAAAATGTTTGACGAAATTTCCCCTTTCCTGGGTGCCCCCAGAGGAACCCCCAGAATTTTGATTCGCGCCAACAACTAGTTGTTGCCCTTGGGGAAAAGGGTTAGTCAACACAACCTGGGAACTGGAAGAACCCTGCTGAGCTAACAAGCGCTGAGAATCCTGAATCTTAGGTCAAAGGTGAGTAAGATGGTCTCCAACACATAACTTGCATGGAAACTTCACTTTCTTTTTATCCTTTGGCCCTTCACCACCCTGCTCGTTAGACTTATTTGCATTACCCTTCCCATTCTTGCCATTTTTCTTATTATTACGTCCCTTTTTCTTCCCTTCAGATTGTTGATTTCCTTTATGGTTAGAAGCTTGAATGGCATTCACCGACAAATATTGGGAAGGCGATGACTCAGCAGGCACAGCCTGACCAGAAGAAGCAGATTGTATAGACAACTGCTGGAATTGACTAAGTAGGTTAGTTGCGCCACTATCGATCGATCCAACAAGTCCATCACCATGAGGACCGGTTTTAGGCTTAGATAAGTCTAACTTGGAGCGCGGAGCATTAGGAAAATACTTTTGGAGGACTCCAGACTGAGAATATATCAATTCAAGCTGCTGGTCCCTAAAAATGGCCTGCTCCTCAGAAAATACCCCAGACAGGGATACATCCTTAGAAATATCTGACTGTAACGATTTCAAGAACCATTCCAAAAGGAATTCACCCGGAATATGAGCTTTAATAAGCCTCTTCCTTCTCCGCCATTCCTGAATATGGTCAGAAATGTGGGTTGCATCGTCCCGCTTAAAATTGGCTAGGATTTCGGTCCTAGCATCATAACGGACAGGCAACTGGAAGTGGTTAAGAAATTTAGTAGCCAGATCTCCAAATGTAGCAAAGCTGCCCCCAGCCAACTCAATATACCACTTGGCAGCATTTCCAGTCAAGGTGTGTTGAAACAATCTCAACCTAATCGAATCATCGATCAGGGAGTTAGATGAGCACCAAAGATGGAAAGTGGTGATATGGCCAGCTGGATCCTCTCCATTCTTACCTTCAAACTTTGGAATGTCTGAAGGAAGTTTGGTAGGAACCGGAGGCCACCCCGGACTATATCGGATTGGATCATTAGTCAATTTCGACAAATTTGGCAAGTTTAAAGTTGCCAGAAAAGGTAAACGAGGAGGAGCTTGAGGATTCCATCCTTGGTAGGATGAATTCCTGACATTCTGAAAAGAATACCCTGGATTTGATGAGGCACCAGGTTGCCAGAAAGAATTCGTAGAAAAAGGAGAAGAACCTCCTCCCAACGTAGAGGTACCAAAGACCGGACCAGTTCCCTCTCCCGAAGTAGGAAATGAAGAAGAGAGCCCCTGATAGGGGTTCCAAGCATTAGAAAAGGGAGAAAAAGTCTGATAAGCACTCGACGAAGGGAAAGAAGTATTCCCTTGGTGACCAGCGTAAAACTGATTCCCTGCTCCCACTGTTGTAAATACAGGGTTCCAACCTGTAAAGGTAGTCGAGCTTTGACCTCCAGACCAAGGGTTAAAACTCGTCTGAGAAGTGAAAGGAAAAGACCCTAAGGAAGGATTCAGATTAGGAATATGACCACTTCCGAAGGGGAACCCTTGAAAAGAAGCTGACCCACTAGCCATGGAAGACATGGGTGTAGATGCAGCTGTAGCAGTGGAAAAGGAAAACGACGGAATCCCACTAGTGGGCATTCCAAAATAAAAGGGAACAGATTGAGAAGCTTGTGCTTGGGTGTGACCAGAGCCAAACACAGCAGTACTAGAAGCAATTGTAGAAATAGCAATTGTGCCCCCTCCTTCTACTGAAGCAGGGGTCTGAATGCCTGCAGCACCCACAACCGAAGCTGCGTTCCCAGTCGTGGCCATCGAAAGGTATGAATAATATGGAGGATCTTCTGGTCTTGCAGACTCAGGTCCAATGTATTCAACAAAAAACGGATAATCGGGAGGAAGAGGAGATGGAAGTGACTTAGAAAGCTGAGATACTTCCTCTACTTCTACTTCTTCTCCTGCTTCTCGCGGAAACAAGACTCTCAAGGTGAGCGGAACGCTCCTCTCAGAATCGACACCAGAACTAACCACAGGACCTTCAAACCCTTGTGGAGGATCTCTCTCTACTGCGTCAGATACCACCGGGTGGTATTCACCCGCTATATTACTCCTACACCTTCTCGAAGAAGGCTCTACAGCTTCGGGAGATAACCCCCGAACTCTCCTCGACCGACGAGGCACTTGATCAGCCACTTTATTAGATTAATTAGACTCAAAAAAGTATAAAGCTAGGCAAGCTAGGAGCAAAGAGCACTCACTACAAAAAATCCCTGAGATACAATCAAGCAAACTGCCTTCAAGTATTTCCGCTCCGGGTGATTAGGACTGGACACCAAAATACGAGAAAGCGAAATATAGGACCTCCCGAAAGTAGTCTAGGATAATTACGGCCCAGGCCTACTAGCGAAGGTGTCAGAAATAGTTACGCCGACCTCCAAACAACAGCCTTTACCGGCACAAGTACCCAAGCTTCGCAAGGGCACCCCCCAGAAGTACTTCTGAAGTGATACAACGTCTGCCTCAGGTACTACAGGTATTCCCCCCCCGCAGTCACCTATGTGGAACCTAGGAAAGGCAACTATGGGCACCAATCTGTGTCAGAAGCCGGGTGGAATGTTCTTGAGGTTAGATCCAGTAAATTGGAGAGGGGGTATCTCTCTTTTCTACCTTCACTTCCCCTCGCGCTTGACTCTCTGGAGGAGAGCTTTCCCGGTCCACCTATCGGAGTTGGATTTCACTCAATTAATCAACTTCTATGTTTTAGTTTGAGCGGCCTTGGAGAGTTAACTCTCCACTCACCTAATCCAAGGCCCTACAACCTAGCTAGTTGGTGTATGACACTTAATAAAAAAATTGCTAGTTGATTTTAAATTATAGCGCTGATTTTAATTGGCTGTTATATTAAGTCAGAGGGATATGGAAATGAAACTTGTGGTGTTTTTGATGCAGAAAAGAAATTAATAAAAACCAAACTACATGCAAATGTAGTATTTGTCTTTCGATGAAAATCAATTTCTACATAGGTTCTACGAGATTATATATTTTTTCTTTTCAAAAACCAAACTCACACTCGCAAAAACTATGAAAAAGACTAAATGATCAAATGCACCTAATGCAAATCACTAAGAGCATGCTGATTCTAAGATGCAAAATCTATCGAAACAAAGAGAAATTTCCCAAGAATCCTTCAGTTTTATTGCTTTTGGTTGTCTAGAAAGCTAATTCTCAAAATCAGAAAAGACACCAAAATATGCTCAAACAAGAGAAAGAAACCAATGACAATCCCCTTCCCAAATCAAGCCAAAAACCAAAGGCAAGAAATCTCAACAAAGTTTCACAAGATGAAAAGAAACGAAAACAAAAATGCAAAACAAAAGCAAAAAACAAAACAAAATGTTTTTGGACTTTTGTATTTTATAAAAAGAAGAGATCAAAGAGACTAAGAACACTACCCAAATTCCAAGCCAAACAACTCTGAATTTCAAGCAAAACTCCCAAAAAATGCTTCAAATCTTATAATGCCCCCTAGTGGCAAGATTCATACAAGCAAAAGAAGACAAGAAATTCAATAATTCAGCCCAGAAGAATAGCACAAACTTGCAGCAAATACAAACTTCAAAGAACCAAGAAAGACTCTTCAAAATTTGCAACAAGACCTAGTCAAGTGAACTCAAGAAAACCAACCAAAAGAAAGGAAAAAATCGAAGTGCAAAGCAAGACACAAAGTGAGGAAAGAGTGTATGAGCCAAATCTATCTGTTCTGATGAAGCAGAACAGCCAAGAATCCCCAGAAAGAGATCTTGGTACTCAAACCAAAAATGCAAGCACCAAAAACCAAGATTTGCCAAATAAGCTAGTTTTCACGCCAACAAGAGAGAAAAAGATAAATAACCACTTTCAACAGACTCTAGAGATTATAAGGACACTGTAAGAACATGCCTCTACAGACAGACAAGACCAAAAAGCTCAGAAATCAAAAATTTCAAAACTTGCCCAGGCATATGCTACTCATAAGTTCTTCAACAAGTGTGCATACGCGACTGTGTTAAGGGAAACCTGCGTATACGCGGCTTCCTCTAACAAAACTTGCATGTATACGTGACTACGTGCAAAGGAACCAGCGTATGAAAAGGTAAATGATGAAAAATAAAAAAGATCAAGCCTGGATAAAGAACCAGGTCTTCAGTCCGACTGATAAAAAGCTAACTGGACTGGAAAAAATGATAAAAACTGTTGGAAACCTTCAAAAAAACTGAAACCACCCAACAAGGGAATCACAAGAATGCGATCCCCAGCGGAGTCGCCAGTTTTGTTTCGGGAAATAACTCCCTAGAGGTTTGTTGGGTTGAAACCTCCACAGATCAAGGCATGCAATTCCAGAAAGACTCACACAACCATATTTGTTCACGAAAAACTAGATAAAGTAGATCGAGGAACTTACCTGTAGGTCCTACGTTTGCAGTAGATCCCGCGGGGTCCAAACCCCTAGCAACCCTTCTTCCTCCTTAATCCTGAAAACCAAGAAGAAACATACACGGAAAACTGTTTGTACAATATATATCTACCGTAAATGTTAGTGAAATCCACGTGAAACATTATATAAACCATAATAAATGCTTAAATAACAATATTTTCACATATGTAAGCAAATTCTAACACATGTATCTCAGGAACAAGATGGTTCTTCTGTATTATGAATGGCATGTACAGAAATAAAATGTGGAGAGATCACCTGAATCCTTCCACGATCTTCGAACAGACCGTCGTCCAGATCCACCCCGTCCTTGCCTCGCTAAGATTCCTTTAGAACTTGTGCACTCGAGATGACATATAGGAAGATGAGCATCTCCAGGAAACAAGGTTTCCTGTAATAAACTAGGAAGTGCAGGAGGCACGGGAAAATCAGACTTGTATCGGGATTCGAACAGAGTATAATATCAATAATTTCTCTCTCTCCCTTAGGCCATACATGTGAGGTGCTTTTATACTCCCTCAAAGTAGTTTCAACAGTTGGAAATAGTTGGCCATGTACTGGGGTGGTTGAACTACTGGAGTAACCATCAACCCAGCCCGAAAATAGGGAATTTTTATATATTTTTTAATGATTTTAATGGCATACGCAGAAAAGTACATATGGAATCGTGTATACACGCGGAAAAGTACATATGGACTCGCGTATACACGCGGAAAAGTCTAGGCATAACCGCGTATGGGAATTTTAACACTGTTTTTTATGAATTTTTTCCAAGTCTGTGGGAATGAGTGCCCAAGGCCATAAAAGCAATCATGAATCATATGAAGGTGCAAAATGATGCTATAACAAACATCATAGATACGGATGGTATCATCCTGGTTATGGGTGGGAAAGAAAAGTTTGGGGAAACCACATGACATTGCAAAGCAACCTAAATCATCAGCATGGGAAGAAAGGCTCACATACGGATCATCATGGGGGATGACAGAAGAACAAGTAAAAAGATGGTCAAATGATGTGGAGCCCAAGAATGTTGCTGAAGGGAGATCAAGCAAAACAGACGGAGGGGATTCAGAGGGAATGTACTCTGAGGATCACACGGATGATGATAGGTATAGGAGGGGGGTGGCAGGTTCCGTCATCTCAACATGAGGGGGAGGAATGTCAATGGTAGCAGGGGGATCTTCGAGTTGGCCTGACGCATACTGCGTGAGGATGGGAGAGGCGGATTGGTTTTGTTCAACCTCGTACTCACGAATGACCTCTAAAGAGGCTCGGTAATGCATGAGGTGAGGAAAATGGTGAGAATAATGGCCATGGACACCACACAGAGCACAGGCTTTGTTGGTGCGAAGAGTCTTTGAGTTCTTGACTACGGACGAGGGAGAAATCAAGGATTCAGGGACCGTAGACTCTAGGAACGCGACTTTAACCATGGGTTTGATACAGGGAAACTCGGGACAAGTATGGGTGGCATGACCAACACCATCACACAAGGCACAAGGCTTGGCAGGTGGAGGAGGGGTAGGGTCAGTCAGGGTGGCCTTGTCTTTGGATGCCCCCTCATCAATAAGACATCAAGACACATTAGTGTTCCGGATTTTCATTGGGATTTGGAAAGTGACGGAAGTAGGAAGGGGAGGATGATCTGACTGACGGGCGTAAAAAAAAATCAATTGGTCATTAGCAGGATCTATAGTGCCCATGGCAGATAGTAGAGCCTTCCTTTGAGAAGGACATGACTGGAGGACTTCCAGTGTTGAAATGGCAGTAGGAGACTGCACCAAATCATCTACTACGCTATACGAATGAGCAGCTCGACCAGAAGCAGCATTTCGGCATAATGGGCCCTTAGGAACCTTTATAGGAACCTCGACTTTGGGTTGAGGGATCTGCAAAGGACCATTGGATGTCGAAAGAGGCTCTGTAGGACTTAAAGAAGGTGACTCGAGGATAGACAAAGTGGGAGGCGTGGGGTACTGACGAGATCGAGTTTGAAGGTTAAGGTCGATAGTGAGAGGTTGGTCAGAAGTCATCATGAGAATCTGGTAATCGGAGGAACCAGAAGGGGAAGTTTGAGTGGTTACTGGGGCATGAGGTGGTTGAGTAGCCACAAATCCTTGCTGAGGGAAAGGATCGGTAAACACGGCTGGTTGAGAAGTAGCCGCATTGGGGGGAACAAGAGGGGAGGTATGTTGCCCACGCAATGTAGCCTGAGACTCCCACATCTGCCGCATCTGTGGTAATAGGGGACAATCGTGAGTGTAATGACCGTAGACACCGCAATATGAACAAGGCTTATTGGTGCGAAGAGACCTGTCCAGCTTGGGCTGAGAGCCCTATGGCTGGTTAGCAGTGTTAGAATCAATACTTGGAGGATTGGATCCACGATTACTAGGGGCAGATTGATTTTGACTGCCTTTCCACTTTCTTTGAGAAGAAGGAGGATTAGTCGTGCCCTGCTGTGCAAATACTTGCCCTAGAGGGGGTAGTAGTTGCTGTTGCGGGAGTTGAGAAGGCAAGGGAGGTGGAGGTCCAAATGCTGGTGGAGATGGGACACCAGGGTGTGGGTAATGATAATGGTTAGGATGGGAAACATTGAGGTAAGCAAGAGGATGAGAAAAAGGAGGAGGTATGCTGTATCCTGGATACATGCCACCTGGAGGGGGGAAAATGCTGGAGGTGCTGGCCCCTCCCGGAGGAAAACCATAGCCCATAGAAGGTTGAGCGTAGGTATGTGAAAGAGCTCCAACGATACTGTCGGCAGAGTGAGATGCCCCCGGGGTGTTAGCGCCACCGGGTTTGGGGAGGTCAGGAAGGACTGTATAAACATAACCAGACTGAGCATAGATGAGGTCATATTTCAAGGCTATTTGGAGGGCGGCTTCTTTGGTTTGAGGGAACTGGGATGCGACATCTTTGCCGATGGCAGGTAAGAGAGAGCAAAGCAACCAATCCATATAGACCCGATCTTCAAAGGTGGGAGCTCGACATAAGCTCCTT
Source organism: Pinus albicaulis (assembly GCA_034641835.2). NCBI lineage: Eukaryota > Viridiplantae > Streptophyta > Pinopsida > Pinales > Pinaceae > Pinus > Pinus albicaulis. Next base: position 732,678,196 of record CM076582.1, read on the forward strand.
CTTCTCCACCATTCCTGGACATGAGCGGAAAGGCGGGTCGAAGATGATTGACGGAAAGAGGTCAAGAGTTCGGTACCAGTGTCATATCGGAGAGGGAGCTGAAAATAATATAAGAAGGCTTGGGCAATGGTCACAAAGGTGGTATGGGAAGAGGCGGTTTGATCAACATACCATTTAGAAGCTTCGCCAGTAAGCGTGCGTTGGAACAATCTAAGACGGATGGAATCATCAGTAATGGAATTGGATGAACACCACATTTGGAAAGATCGGATATGGTTGGAGGGATCTTCACTAGCAAGACCTTCGAACTTGGGAATGTTGGAGGGGAGCTTGGTTGGCATAGCAGGCCAACTAACATCGTGGCAGATTGGATCGTTGATCAATTGATTGAAATTGGGGAGACTGAGACCAGCCATATAAGGGAGAAAAGGGACAGTCGAGGTAGTTCCCATGGTGGTTCCGCTAGTAATAGACCCAGCATTAAGATCGGGGTTTTCGCTAGTGTTAGGCCCTGAACTATACATGGTGAAGGTAATAGGGGGAGAACCAGAAGTATGGGCAGAACCCGAAGAATCAGAAGAAGTGTCGGAGTGAGGACTCGGGGGAGGACTAACTCGACGCCGGCGGGAGGGAGTAAGTCGACCAACCAGAAACTGAGGGTGAAGGCCAAGAAGTCTCCGAGATAAACGCCTTGGAGGTGCAATGATGACGGCACAAAGGGAAGAAGAAGGACCAACAAAGGTAGGGAGGTGCGGAATCAAATGACGAAGATGTCCAAACAAGGGCAGAGAGGTGCAGTGTCAATTGATTTTAAAGTCTTTGCCTGGCGGTGTTAACCAGGCTCTTCTTCACTTAGGGTCAGTGTGCGGTGTGTGTTAATTTTAATTTTTAAACCCAGACGTTTTGAGAGTAAAAGAAAAAGTGTGCTGCATAATTGAAAATAAATATGCAGAGAACAGTAAATAAGGCTGAAATAACAGAAAATTAACAGCTAACAATGCATCGATCTAACTCAAGAAGGTGAGTTTCTTAAAACTAGTCTAAAAGAGGGAAAAAACACACGAAAAAGGGGCCAATAGATCTAAGGTCGGGAGGGGCATGGATCTAAAGGAGAGATCTGCTGAAAAGAGGTGCAGAAAATAGAAAAAAGGCAAAGGCAAGGTTGCTGCAATAAAGAAGGAAATCAGCTAAAGTTAGAAGGGACAAGGAGGTGACCCTAGACTCAAACCCAAACAAAACTATATGAGGTGATTTGAAAGGGAGAAGAGCTGATCTAAAAGGGATCTGAAAATGAGGTATCAGATCTGAAAAGAAGAAGGCTGAAACTCTGAAAATTTAGACGTCTGAAAAAACTGAAACTCTTCCACAAAAAGTGGAGGGTACTAAAGCCCTAAGGGGCGAGATTCCCACTTAGTTGAGTAAAACAGATCAGAAACAGGTCTAAACGGGCAGAGACAGAGGCTGGAAAACCCTCATAGAAGCTTCAAACAAACCCAGAAAAATTGCTGGAAAAGTGCAGAAAAAAGTGCAGGTCGCAAGTTCTGACCTGTTTTCAGTCTAGGTTGCAGTTTTGGGGCAGAAAAGTGCGTCCTCTAGGCCAGGTCGCAGGTTTTGGGCCGATAAGTGCGACCTACAGATCCGTGTCTCTTGGTGGTAGATTTCAAAAAAAAAATGTCGTCTCAGCTGTGGCTGATGTTTGTCACCTGCGCAATAGGGCCAGAAACACACGGAAGTTAAGAATTTTAATGTTTGCGGGTTTTAGAGGTGAAAAACACCATAAAAATAGGAAAAAAAAAAACTGAAGAGAAACCCTAGGCTCTAAAATAGATGGACATGCAGGAATATATAAAATGACAGCGGTCGCAAAAGAAAATCCCCAGTCGAGTCGCCAATTGTTAGTATGAATCTTTTGTCGAAAAAAGACCACTTTAGCTACGCATAACAAATAGCCCTAACATCAATTATGGCTGCCAATATCTTCAAATCTGCAGTTAGTTGATCCAAATAAAGCTGCAAAAATCCAGATCTATGCATAAAAAGACATTAAGCAGTAAAAATGAAATGTTGCTCCATGCATCCAATAGATAAGACAAGAACAATATTTTTGAAAGAATTTTGATCCATGACAAAGTTGTGATCGATGACAATAAAGAAAAAATAAAATTTGGGTATAGGTTTGTATGAATTGTGCGCTCTTATAATTTTTAAATTGATATACGAGACTAGAGTTCACTTGGTTGTAACACATTTGAATATTTGACAACTGTTAGGCTAGTTGGGTTGCTAATTCTATAAGATTACTTTAATTCATGTCATTTCCATATTTCTTATGTTAAGGCATAATTGTAGGGAATGATTATCTAAATACTTCAATAAGTGTTAAACTTATGAATTTTAATAATGATCGTGAAATATAAAAATTTAGGTGTAGTATGGAATAACTTAGTTTTAGATTGAAAAAATCGATGAGATGAAATGAATCACAATTCACCACAAACCTATAGTGATGGGCTATCTGGGTGCGCTAAGTCATCCTTCGATGTGGGTGACTATAGGGGAATGGAAATGGATTTTTAGGTTAAATTAATGTTTATGCTAGAGGTACTCTTTCAACGATAAACAAGTTCTCTCTAATCGCATTAGTAGAGATCAAAGGGACATACAAGGAATTGATGTCCTGGAAATATTTCTAGGAAAATTTGTCTCGTTCTTTAGAGTCGACTGCCCCACAAAAAGAAGATCCAAACATATAATTTTCTTTATATAAGATAACGTGAATGGTAAGTGAAATAGCAGCTCAGTATAGGCACAAGACAATAGTATCTTGCAAGCTAGTGGACTTAAAGTGCACTGTCAGAGTCAATTTTGCAGGTGTTAGATAATATTGTCTTAAATTGATATGGTTGTCTTAATTGTTAAATATCTTAAATGGGTTTCATCTTAGTTTTCATTGTCTTAATTGGCCATTGTATTAAGTGATCATTGTCTTAAATATAAAGTTTTGTCTTAAAATATTTTTGTCTCAAACTGTTTTTGTCTTAAATAGAAAGTTTTTTCTTAAACTATTTTTGTCTTAAATATAAATTTTTGTCTTAAAATATTTTTGTCTCAAATTGTTTTTTTCTTAAATATAAAGTTAATTGTGTTAAATATTTTTGTCTCAAACTGTTTGTGTCTTACATTTTATATTTAAGACATTTCAATTGATATTAAATTTTAATGTAAAATAACTAAAATAAAAAGTGACTTTTTAAGACAAAAGATTTATTTTTTCTTTAAAAAACCTCTTAAAAGTTCCCTTCCTCTAGTAGTGACTGTTATCACTCAGATTTTCCTTGAAGTTGTTGGGAAGAGGAAAGGGGTCCGAGGTAACCACAAACCAAATTTTAGGTACAAAATCTAGCCAATCTGTACCCAGAGAGGGCTCTCTCTTTAAGTTTTAGCTTTGTTTTGAAAGATATTAGGCTAGTTATGAAGGTTTAGGGATTTTGATTGTGTTTGGGTGGTGGAATTCAATAGAAGAGGGGTAAGACTAAATAGTTTAGGCCATTGGGCTAATGGAGTCAAAGAAAAATGGCTTAACTGGATTTAGTTTCTTGACAAGGGATGGTTTCATAGGGCAAGGTAGTCAAATAGGGAACAATTAAAGATCTAAAAGAAATGGAATGGACTCAAAATGGGTGAAGGGAAATTAAGAATCCTTCAACATATTCGAAAGAGGGAACTTGAATGATTATTAATAAAGAGAAATTAAGAATTCTTTACCAAATAATCAGAATGAATAAACTAGAAAACAGGAGCAATTAAGAATTCATTGTTCATACTAGTTCAGAGGAAAGCATTAAGAATAACAACGATTGAAAATAGATTGCACTCAAGCACTTTCTGAATTATTCTTTTTCGTTTGTCATTCAGATATGAGACATATATGGTATAATAAACAGGAAAAACTTTAAAACATAGAGATAGAAGACTTATTGATCCGGTGTCTGACTCAAGAATCTTGTGAAAAGTCCTTTGCATCAATTCTTTATCCAGCTAGCCATGCGAAATTTTTCCAACAACACTTTATTCCAAAATAATCAATATTACAGCAAATTCTAAGAATCCACCCCCTCAATACTCTAATTGATGGAGTATTTATATAAAAAATTACAAAAAAAATCTCCTAACAGAGTGAGATATATTTTAGGATGACTCATGAATACGTTACAAAAAAATAGAGGCAGATAGTCTCGTAGATAGGAGAAGAGGTAAACCGATGTTGTGCTGTTCCTATTTTTGTGAGTGTGCTGGAGGCAGGCTCTATGATTTGGCTTGCTGCTGTCTTCTTTGGCAACTCTGTGCTGGCTGCCCTGTTTTTACTGATACTCTTTACCTTTACTGATAAACTTTGACCTGTTTGATCTCTGTTTATCCTTTTTATCATTACTTACTGTAGTAAATAATCAAAATTCATCCAAGGATATTTTTACAAAATGTCCAACACATATTCCCACCATTGTGCTTCTGGTATTCTGGTTCTTTGAAGCTTTCTCAGGGTCTCATCAGTTTCTGTGTATCTGAAAAAGGTAGGTTTAATTGGAAACAAGTGCTTTACCTCATGTTCGAGATAAAACAAATTTTCCAGACTGTCATAAAGAATTTTTCCTGTAGGCAACGCTTTTGCTGCTAATGAACTTGTCGATGGACTTGCCTGCTTGTCTGCATATTTATTCAATTTCTCAACATAGCTTTGATGACTCATTAGTTTATCATGAGTAACTAAAGGACTTGGCAACCCTTTACTCTGCAAAATATCAGATCTTTTTGTAAAAGCATTGATTTCTTCCTGCATATCATGGCACTTTCTTTCTAAGTTTTGCATCAGAGTTCTTTTAGTAAAAACCTTTTTTACCTCCAAAATTGTCCCTGTTCTATATTGAATGCCCAGCTCTTCAAGCTGATATTTGTTCTTGGTATTTAAAAACTATATGAGCTCGCTGGCTTCTTCAGGCATATTTCCTAATTCTGCCCTTGCATTTTGAACTTCTTCTAGAGCCAGTTTAACTAAATAATTTTGCTCATACATTATTTGGATTGATGGCCAGACATCATTTATTTATTGAGTGATGTTCGCCCAAAGAATTTCCTTGATTTCTTTCAAAGGTTTCTCCAATGTGAGATCCTTTTCTAATGCTTTCACCAATTTTTCTAACCTGTTGATCTCTCTTTTCTTTTCTGCGAATTTTATCTTTGAGAGATCATACTTTTGTTCCAAGGTAGTAAATTGTTCCTTTGCTTTTTGGATTTTTGTAACTTGGAGCTTCAATTCCTCCATTGATTTTATTAGCTCCTATGTGCTTAAATTGGCAGTGTTTCCCTGTACTAGTCCTGTTGGCTGCCCTGTTGTTGTTGTACCTGTGACCACTTCTGTTGTGGCTACTATGATGTTTGATGCTAGTGTTGTCCCAAGGGTAGAAGGAACTGCAGTTGAGACTACTGGTATCACGTTGGGAGGCTGAGAGGTCGACTCTCCCTGCTTGTCCTTTAATGCTTTTTCAAGTTCTTATTCAGTCTCATTCAGTTGCTCATTAAGTTTTAAGATCAAATCCATCAGTTCTTCTTCAGATTTTTGCTTTATGACCTCAGCAGTCTGTGGATGCCTTGAAGGTGGCAGCTTTAGTTGTTTCCTTATGGCTACAATATCATCATCTTTCTTTTTGATCAAGGCTTCTGTAGCCTTAACATCTTTGGGATTATGACCCAATCCAATAATTATTTCTTCCAACGATTTTATTCTGTTATCCTTGGCCTGGGAGGAAACTTTTTCCTGATGCAGTTGGGCAGTTGTATTATCCAAGGAATTTTGCAACCTTTGGGCTATCATTGCCTTACCAGTCAAGGTTGAATAAATCATTTCTCCAGTTTGTTTATGCAATTCAATCTGATCCAAAGGATGAATATCCTTTACCATGACTTCAAATTGGTTCTAAGGTAATCTGCTGTTGTTTGAGGCTGTTGCACTTTAGGCTTGAAATGACTCATTACCATTTTACCTTCCTTGATGTCATAAGCTGACATCAATCTCTGTTGATTTGTGGGGGCCATTTTCAAGTATTGATTATAAACTTGAAGTCTCAATGGATCATTTCTGGCTTTTATGTCTATAAATGTCTTCTTGATATCCTTAGCGTTTTTCACTGGTGGTCTAAAGCATGATACCTCTGCACTTTGTTGTCTTTCTAGCTCCTTTTTCTGTGAGTTGGTGGATGTCCCACTGATTGTGAATGTTTGCTGGATGTCTAACCCTTCTCTCCTCTGACTATCAGTGGTTTCTTCAATAGATTCTTCTTCTGAGAGAGGATTTAATCTTTGCCTTTTGATACCAGGCTATTCTGAAGGTCCACTGATAGGGGTAGCTGTTTCTGCGTCTCTCTTTTTTCTTTTTTCCTCATTTAGGGGAGTTTGCAAGATTGGAGGTTTTGCCACATTGACCTGAGTGGGAGAAATCTACATTTGAGCCTGCTCTTTGGAAGTCTCGGGCTGCTCAGACATTGTAGATTGCTTTATAGCCTGTGTGTTAGTCTCTTTTTCCTTACCTTTGGATGTTACTGTGACTGGTGACTGGTTTCCTGCAAATGTTGCTGAGAGGTTCCAACAGAGGAAGGGCCAATTCCTGGTCTTTGTACCTGCCCAAAAGAATCCAGGTCAAGTATTTTTTCAAGATCTTTCATAACATTCTCAACATTGACCTGTTCACTATCATTTTCTACTAGGGTCCTTTCCATCCATTCATCCATGTTTGCAAATTGTTCAATCTCTGGAATCCTATGGTGAAGGTATGGTGACAATATGTTTTTCATTGTCCTATCACATATAAAGTTGTTAGGGTCATAAGGCACCCACCAAAAACTTTTTTGCAACTTGAGATAATCTTCTAAAATTCTTTCCGCTTCTTTCCCTGCATCCCTAGTATTATAGACAAAAGGGCCTAATTGACTCTTGATTCTGAGTTGAGCTTTCTTCTTGGCATTATAAAAATGGAATAGGTCTGAATTTATCATTTGTATGAAGTATTCTAAGGCAAAGAGCCTCATCGGAACATACTTTGGTAGCTTGAAAGGACAGATCTCACACCCATATATCCTAATTTCTGTATGGTTTTTGTATAGGTACCAATCACCTACCTTATATTGTTTGGAGAGTTGGAGGATTTTCTTCATATCACTATTGACCCTAGGAGGGGAAACTCCTGTTAATAAGGTGGTTGCTGGGTGAACAAATAGGTCAATGAATTCATTTCAAGAGTAAGGGGACTCAAAGGAATTATGGAAGGTTGCAGACCAGAAGATTACAGACCTTGGATTTCCTTTGGTGTCAAGTTTCATGACAGGGAAGGGGAAATTCTCTGACTGATAATAGAGCATAAGATGGTATATAAAAGTGGAGCAATTGAAAACTCTTTCATTTTCCAGTCTTATGAACTGGTCATGAATCTTATCAATAATGTAAGAGGCAAAGTCATATTTGACAGCAGGGGGATGTCCAGGAGTAAAAATTGACAACAACACTAGGGTTAACTTATCAATGTATTCACTAGTGTTGAATCCCATTACTGAAGATATCGTATTCACTATGAGTCTGCCCATATCTGTGAAAAAGGTATGTCCATAGGGAGGGGGACCTTTGGGTTGATGTTCTTGTAGCATGAAAGTTTGACAGAGGTGATTCAGTTCTTCTTGGGATAATTTTGTGGATTTTTCAAGTAAATCTCCCATGGAAAGAGGATTTAGGGCTTGACCAGGATGAAATTGTAACATTTCATTGATGGATTGAGAAGTTATTGGAAAAAGAATGGTTTGACTTGGGGACATAACTGCTCGTTGATTAGGATCATAATTGGCATGGCAGTGATAAATTATTTCAGGAAAAACATGAACTGAGGGTAAAAAATACATAGGAAGATTGGAGTCCCACAGTCCAAAAATATCAGAGCCATTCAAGTAATTATTTCGGCTTTGGCAAAAGATTCTCAAGGGATTTTCGCTACAGGTGAGGTCTTTTATCTAGAAATCCCTATCTGCCAATGGCGAATAATCTAAATCTTTATGGGGGGCATTCAGAGGTGTAACATTCAAAGCCACAGGGGTTTCCATTTCTGGTTCTTATGGATTCAGAAAGGAATTTGGGTTTTTAGTGGAAAAATGGGAAAAATTACAAGTCTAGGAACTTATGGGGTGAAACAAAGACCTAATTATACTGTTTTTCAGTCTTTTTCTGTGGAATTAAAGTAAAAACCAAGACTTTCAGGGTTCGACGGAAATTGGATAAATACTTGTTTTGGGAAGTGAATAGTGAGGAAACAGGTGCAAAAAATAGCTGACTGGTTTAGCTGAAAATCGTTTGGCAAAGTGGCAGTTGAAAATATTCAACAATTGATCTTGAAGTTTTGCATGGGAACACTGGTCGCAGGATAAAATGATGAAAATACGTGCAATTGTTTTTTTTAATTCACAAATTCAAGGTTGGCGGGTGAAAATGTGAAGTTGGGAAACACTTTTTGCCCTTTTTTGACGTTGAAAATTGTAATTTTCTATGTTTTTCAACTTCAACTCCACTAAACTCATATTTTTATTGTAAATTATGCTTTGTCATAAAAACAAGAATTGTAGAGAATTGTCTTACCTCCATACCCATATTTTAAAAAAAAAAAATATTGACATATAGAGGGGTAAATTTGTTGTTTACTAACTGCATATACTTGAAATTTTTCAGGCAAACATAAATAATCACTTTATGTCCTTAACTTTTTTTAGGGAAGGTTATTCATTTTTTGGAAAAAAACCATAGCATCATAATATGCATATATTGCACTAGTGCCCAGACTATTTTTCATTAATTTTCGGATTAAATCACTATTTTTTATTATTTTTTGAAATAGACGAAGACAAAAAAACAGTGATGTTTCAGTACATTTTATGATCCTTAGATTTTCTTTTCAATGTGATCGTCAATAAGAAAAATGAGAGTACCCTTTTGAAGTAGACAGGGAGAGGAAATGCAATATGATTTTTTTGATTTTTTTGGTGTCCTCATTTGAAAGTTATTGAATTTTCATTCAGTGCAATTTTTTGAACAATGAAATTCTACAGTGACATAGTTTAGTAAAAAATTAATAAAAAATTGAATTTTTTAATGAAACTCCATAAATCTCACATCATCAAAAACTAGATTCAGAGATGAATCTAATGGTACTTGGTCCGACATATAACATTTTGTTTTTGTAGGTGTTCTGTCCCTCCAAAGTTGCAGGTTCCTGAAAACTGCAGAATTTTCTGAGTTTTTCGTTGACCAGAAACTCTCGGCCGAGATAATGTCTCGGACGAGAAATTTATAAAACTCTCGACCGAGAAATTTAGAACTCTCGACCGAGATTTTAACCCACCTAAAGTTACATTTAACCGTGCTGGAAAACTCTCGGCTGAAAGTTTAAAAAACTCTCGGTCGAGAGTTTGCTACCGAGAGTTTAGAAAACTCTCGGCCTAGAGTTTTATTAAATGTTATATTTTAAAGTTTTATAAAATGTTTCAATCAAAAGCCGACGCAATCTTTCGGTCGACAGTTTTCTCGCTCAAAATATTAATTTCACACACAACTCCGAACCAAAGAAAATTGCGAAGGTGCGAGGGTCCGAAAATTGCGAAGGTTCGAATTCTTTTTCTGTAAAGGTGTGAATAGACAGATTTAGACCTGAACTAGTTCCAACCTAAATTTGTTTTGATAATTTTAGTGCTTAAAACAATAGTCGAAGCTATTGTGACTGTTGAATGCGTAGTTTCTTATGACTTGGGGTGAGAACCATGGTCGTAACAACTCTTATTGAATCTCAGGTATCATGGATTCCACTAGTTATCTTCTTGACTTGTTGTGGCTCATTGGTTGATGGTCCAATGGGACTAGTCCCTAGGAACTTAACACTCAACACCTTGTGCCCTGTCATCGTAACCATACCCTTCACATGAAAGATATTGAAGTTCATAGTTCAGGCGAGTCTCCACATTGATGTGCAAGAGTCCAAGGTTAATGTCTCGAGACTACATTTCCAAGAGGATAAATCCCTAGTTGTCTATTACTAAGACCTCCATGGTTGGGGGCTATGAAAATGGTATTTAAACAACTCTTATTAGTTCTCAAAGGTCATAGGTCATTTCAACATAAAACTCCAAACGAAAATGTCAAAATTCAAGTCCCACGACAACAATTTTGAAATAATTCTACTTACACATCACCTACCATAGGTTTTGACATCTCGTTTACTACTACCACTAAGAACTTGTCACATGCCCACCTACTCATCTAATTTCCATGCGTCACTAACTATTTATTTGGCCTATCAAAAGTGCTAAAATCACCTGTAATGTGTGAGCCCCTCAAGCTACCATGTGAGCTTCTTCAACCATGTCATCACGACTTCAACCTCTTACCCATGTCACTGCCACCTGACATCCATGTAAACAATGTTTTTGGATTTCCACGTGTTAGGATTGTTGTTTTTTGGAGGGTTTTTGTTTCAACGCTTTATTGGGCTTTGGCCAATGTCCTGATGACCCAATCATCTGATGGAATCTGAGGCTATCGGTGCTAGCCTATGGGGTCTTTTGGCCAGGGGAAATGACCAAAGGTTGATCTATCTGACCAACCTTCTTCTAATTAGCTCTCCCTCTTGAGCCTGGCTTTTAGGGGTGACTGTCAATCTGGTGAGGGTGCTCCAATCTATTTTCTGTGTACAAAATTTTTTTTGGCAAAAAAAAAAATTTCAAGTTTTTTGGGTGGGAAATATTTTTTGAAAGTTTTTGTGGGTGCAAATTTTTTTTTTGAAATGTTTTTGGGTGCATGCATGAAATATTTTTGCATGATGTCTCTATGAAGACATGGAGTATTTTTTCAATCTTGCAATCTATGAAAACATGAAGTACATAGTCTGAACTCTTTATATTTTGTTAGGTATTTGGTCCAAATAGAATTGGATTTTAGGTTTCCAATTTTGTGAACATGGGAAACCAAAGGAATTGCATATCAAGGTATGATCGAAAAAGAAAATATTTAAAGGATAAAAATGAGAGATTACAAAAAAAAAAAGGCGAGAGGAAAGGGAAAGATTAAGGCATGAAAGAAATGTAGAGGTAGAGCATCATGAAATATATGTAGAGGTACATGACAATGACGAGGAAATGAGAAATGTTGAGGAACTTGTCAACGAGAATATAATTGATATCGATGTCACTGGTGAGTCAATTTAGTTTCTTCAATTTGAATTTTGTATTTTTTTTAAAAAACGTTGTAGTTCAAAATAGTTTTAAAATTAAAAATATGTATATAGGTCAATTTCAAATTATAAGCTTTAATATTGTTTTTTATGCAGGGACAACATCAGAACCACAAGAAGATACTACCACAAATGTCCAAGAGAATATTGATATTGATGTCACTGGTGAGTCAATAGTTTCTTCAATTTGAATAAATTGTATTTTTTTTTTTTAAACATTGTAGTTCAAAATAGTTTTAAAATTAAAAATATGTATATAGATCAATTTCAAATTAGAAGTTTTAATATTGTTTTTTATGCAGGGACAACATCAGAACCACAAGAAGATACTACCACAAATGTCCAAGAGAATATTGATATCGATGTCATTGGTGAGTCGATAGTTTCTTCAATTTGAATAAATTGTATTTTTTTTAAAAACATTGTAGTTCAAAATAGTTTTAAAATTAAAAATATGTATATGTCAATTTCAAATTAGAAGTTTTAATATTGTTTTTTATGCAAGGAAAACATCAGAACCACAAGAAGATACTACCACACATCCAATTTCACTACAATTAATTGGAAGTTCCAAGAACGTTGTATACAACTACAAGTTTCTAGAAAATATGGATGCAACTAAAATTGAAGAATTGGGACCACCATTGGCTAAAAGGACAGTTTGAGATAAAGTAAAATCTGTATTGAAACATACTTTTGAATGTTTATCTATCATAGCACAAGCTCAACTATTACGTGGACTTATAAAGCACAATTCTCTCAAAAATGTTGTGGAATTATTGGGCATTAAAAGTGAAAAAGAGGTTTTAGCAAATGAAATGGTAACAAAAAATGTGACGTCAGCGCTTGGAATACTAGCCAAAGGGTGATTTGATGTTGCAAAGAATGCTCGTAGAGCACTTTTAACAGGTGCAGTTGCGAAAGGAACTTCATCAAGTCGGTTGATGTCAACAACTTCAAAATTGATTAAAACATCAAGAAAATTTTTATGGAGGCATTCAAAATTTAGAACTCAAATAGATGAGAATGATGAACTTGCATGTTGGGCTAATATCTGCAGGCGTCCATATCATGATAGACTTCTTGATGGTGTGAGGGATAGGGTAAAAGAGTTTTGGGATTCGAACTCTTCTGTGTCGCCAAATGAAAAGGATCAACTGTGACGCCGTATATATAAGGGAGTTTATGAATCTCATTCCAAACATATAACACAGGTCAATCAAGTAGAATTATTCGAGAACTTTATGGAGAGTAATACTGATGTGAAGATTTCCCTTAGCACATTTTTGAAGCTTAAACCATGGTATGTCAGGTCTATCACTGTTCGAGACACATGCTGTTGTCGATACCATGTAGAATTCGAATTATTGTATGAGACATTTGTAAATTTTGGCATAAAATATTGGTCAAATGACCCTCCTCCTTCAAGTGTTGGTGAATTTTTATCAAAGATATTATGTCCACGAGAGAATAATGAATTATTTTATAAAAGGAATGTGTTGGTGGAAGAAAATGCGACAAATGTTCTCATTTGGCACTCTACGATGAAAAGTATCCCATTGATCCTAATGATCCCAGATTGTCAAATCTCAGTCTGAATTGGAAGAGATATGAATATGTTACTTACACTCCTGTTGCAGATTCAAGCACAACATCAAAAAAGATCACTTTACTTGAGGATGAGATTCCAGTGAAATATTTTATGGAGAAGTTCAGGGTGCAAATATACAAATATATTAAGCATTGTCATATAGCACGATGGCAAGATTTACAGTTCAAGCAATCATGTGAGGTGTTCCCAAAAGGAACAATATTATCAGTGGTTGATTTCGCTGAGAATTACACGTTTAGTCCACAAAAGGAGATACAAGTGAGTATTATCATTCAGACCAAGTATCGATATTTGTGCATATTTTGTATAGACATGTAGAGCTTGCTGTCAATGGTTTTGATAGCGATGAAAATAATCATGAGGTGATTAAGGAGTACCATTTCTACATCAGTGATGATCGAACACATGACACGTGTTTTGTTCAACATTGTTTTAATGTTATTTATAATGAATTTTTGAAATGAAGAGTCACTTTTAAAGAACATTGGGTATGGTCAGATGGTTGTGCTGGTCAATTTAAATCAGCAAGATCATTCTATTGGCTGTCTCATATTCATAGGAAAATCGACATTTGACATACATGGAATTTCTTTGAGACAGGGCATGGAAAAGGAGAGCATGATGGTGCTGGGGCATGCGTAAAACGTGCACTGAGGAGGTATCAATTGAATCACTCAGCTTCCCGACTTGCAAATTATTTAGATGTTGTTAATTGGTGCAAGGACAATTTAAGTCATGTATCGAACCCAAGGATGGCTGATGTGCACAGGTAGGCATACACATTTAACTAACAATATATTATACATGTGTAGATATATATATGTGTATACATATATGTGCACATATTTTGTTATCAAAAAAATATTTAATATTTTTCAAAATTTGACTCATACATATGTGTGTGTTTTTCTCAAGCAGGTACTTTTGGAATATTGCAATGGGTGATGTTGATAGATCATTGCCATATAATGCCAGTGTAATCCCTAAAACAAGAAGTTTACACTCAATTATGAGTAAGGACATGACAAATATACATTGCATTGAGAAACGAAAATTCTCTTGCTTTTGTTATGCATGTATTGATTAGACAGAGTCCATCGATGAATGTGAAAACCAAACTAAAAAATTTGTTCAACCATGGAAACTCGAACAATTGACACCATTGCCCCCATTTGGAAACGTGAGTGACAAGGAAATGGACAATGAAGTGGCTGTGATTGACAATGATTATGATAGTTTCTCTGATATGGTTAGAGAAGGTGATGTCTTTGCTATCATTGCACCAGAAAATAATCAGAAAAAGTGCATTATTATTTATTACGATGCACTATGTCTAAATCCACGCTGTTGCAAGAGTATAATGATCCATCAAATTATACATACCCAATTGGTTGAATGGTGTTAATGGGACATTTCTTTGAAGAAGTAAAGAAATGTAAAGATCATGTTATTTTTCAAGATTACCAGCCAGAGGTTATTTATGCCCAATATAGTCACTTGGTCATAGCAACTCGACTGCAATTGAAGCAAGTGAAGAGTAGAAAAAAACAGCGACAATGGAGGTTATCGATACATGATCATGATGCCATTTTGGAAAATTTACCACTAGCACATTTCATATGAGTGGAACACATTGTTCAAGATGAACAATGAACTTTGATTCTAGGGTTAGAACATATAATTGCTACAATGCATTGGACTTTATATAGTTTAATACTATATTGTGGATTGCTTGAACAAATAAATTGACATGTGGATGCTTAGATGTGTGTTGGTACGAATAATATATTATGATCTACTGGATTAGGGTGCTTTGCTAGATAATTAATATATGGTGATTTAATGTGTCCATGGTGATTTAATGTGTCCATCATGTTTACTCCTAGATGATCTTAACTCGCCCCTTTTTTTTTATGGATATGATGGTGATCATGATGGATGCTTGAAACAATCAGATCGATGCCAAGTTAAAACCATAATCTACATGCTTGAAACAATCAAATCAATGTCAAATTAGATGCCAAATTAATGGGAATGACTTGCATTTCACCTTATGTTTCACCAAGTTGAAATCAGACTTTGAAAGTTTGATATTATTGTTTTAGCATGTTTCAGATGCAAAACTCGGAATATCCACTGTGAAGTTTGTTTACCCTTGCAATGCTTGATTCCAATCTTTCCAGGTTTCTTCATGGAATTTTTTTTAAGTAAACTTGCCATTTTGTAAAGTGATGGTCATCAGTTCTCTAGTTTAACTTTTATCACTCTACAAGATTTGTATTAATATGCAATTTATATTTTAAGAACATTGCAGTGATGTTATACGCTGAAAGAAATTCATACTTGATGTAAACTTTGTAGGTTTTACTGAACTGTGGCACATCACATGATTATATTGCATCCAAGTATATTTCTTTACTTTACTATATTTATTTTGATTTCTCTACAAGATTTGTATCAATATACAGTCCATATTTTTCTACATGATTTGTATCAATATACAATCTATATTTTAACAACATTGCGATGATATCATACACTGAAAGCAATTCATACTTAATGTAAACTTCGTAGGTTTTACTGAACTGTGGTATCTCATATGATTAATGTTGCATCCAAGTATATTTCTTTACTTAATTTATTTTGAATGGTTCTCATTTCTATAGCATGAAGAATAACATAACAATTGTCTAATGCAATTTTCCAGTGTACACTTGTTTATCATTTGATATAACAGCTTTGTTGCAGAGAAGATTTGTATGTGCTTTAATTGTAGTTGTTTCAAGGAAATTTTGGCAGCTTGTTTATTCAATTCGCTATACTTGGGAGGTATTTACTGTCTATAACTTAAAAAAAAAAACCAGATATCCTCAAAACTGTAGGAATAAAACAGACTCTGTAAAAATAGTTATCAACTAAAAATAGAATTCCATTTCCATTGATCTCTCGGTCGTTCCAAAGTTCATATTTTCCAAAAGATCCAGTTTGCAATTGTAATGCTTTTTTGGAAAGTTTGTCAGCTTGTTCATTCAATTCTCTGTAGATATGCATGGAAGAGGTCCTTTCAAGATTTTCCTCTCAAGAGTGATGTCCCAAAGGATATGGTTGATTTTTAAAACATTTATCTCAGCCTTTCCTCTCAAGAGTGATATCCCAAAGGATATGATTGATTTTTAAAACATTTACCTCAACTTTTTCGTTAGCCCAATCAATCCCAATCAATCAAAAACTTAGATTCACCTTAGAACTTGCATCTTTTTTACTCCATATGACTAGCTGTGTATAATAGGAGATGCATAAACCTATAAATTCAGCCTTGGTATTGGTACCTTGCCCAGGAGAATATTTGAGGAGGCAATGGTTATTTTGATTAACAATACTACTCCAACACCACAATGCGGGGGATCTCCTTGTTTGGTGCTATCAAAGAAACCCTTGGAATGTATTTGTTCAGATCTGGCATTATTCGAACCCGAAAAAGCCATTATTTTGGCATTATTCTAGGCTCCACTGTTCTCTTAGCCTTTCAAAGCCATTGACAGAGAAATGATGGATTCGAAGGCAACCTTGCAAACCTAGCCACGAAGCTGCAACCCCATAAAAAACACCCATTTATTAGTGACAAGGTGACGATTCTTTGCCAATGAAAACACCTAGTGTGTAACTTTTGGAGATTATATATCCCAAAGCATTAAGAGTGCAATTATATCGTGTAAATGATATATTAAAAAGTTTGATATTATTTGGAGGTTGATTGCCAAAGAATAGTCTATGGATCCATAACTATAATCCTTCTACTCTATCTAGTCATTATAATGTTGCTTGAAGTGTCAATGTCATGATGGTGACCAAAAAACTATCAATTCTTAGCTTCTTTACTGGTTCGAATTTGAATTTAAAATAAATGTGAAACTAGATCTAAAAGAGTCCTCTCTTTTAGCCAAATCAATTTCAATATCTTGAAAGTTTTGCTAAAATTAAACACTACGAGTTATGTATCACTGAATTTATTCCCCAATAAGTTTTCAAGTGCAACAATACCAAAGAAAAAAAACAAGATGAGACTAGACAGTTGTTTTGGAAAGGATAACAGTGTAATATTCGTGGAAAAAATCATTTACATCTTCATCGTGCTAGTACTACTATGGCAATGTAGAGTGTGGGAGTTTAGTCTCTCACAAGAAAATTAGAAGCAAGAAATACATGCAAGATGCTTAGGGAATTTAAAGCAATCAAAGATGAAAGTTTATTTTGCTTTTGCAATAATATCTCTCAACCAAGACTAGAACAATAAAATTCCTTTGGACTTTGTCACATGACGTAGAAAAACAAAGATATTATTAATATAAAAATCTATCTCAATTAATCTTTGATTCTCTACACTAAAAACAAAATGATGGGGATATTTAAGAATGCTTTTTGGGAAACAATGGCCATGTAAAATTTTACAACTAAAATGTTACATCGGATGGGAAACACCCACTTTTAAAATGTTCTACTTAGGAGAACGTTTGATTCAACCTTGTGTGCTAGATGTCAATTGAATTAACATTTTTCAACTGCTTGAACTATATTGTAACCACAAGTCGTTGTTAAAAAAAATGAGAAACTTTGTGTAATTACGGTTGAATGTGGCATAAATTTGTGAATGTGCAAACACATTCACTATAATTGTGTCTTGTGCGAACTCTATTATTAAAATCAAACAAAGCAAGAACTTCCCACTGTACCATAGTACATTGATCACAAATTTGACATGAGTAAGATAACCTATAACAACTACATGTTCTACTCGATTTGGTGTGGGATTTTTCTCTACGAGCCTAAAAGTCTCATCTCATCATCTAGTGCTCATCTTGAATATAATTTAATGCCGAGGGACTAAGGAAATTGGACTTTTCTCCATCTTGAATTTGGCTACTACTATTCCGGGCTTACGTACATTTCTAGTTGCTTCCATTCCTTATTGTTGCCATGAGCCTTATTTTATGACTCGTTGGTCCATTTGTAAATCATGTAGGATCAACAACAATGCTTTGCTATGGCTGAAATCTTTTCTCGAATTGACCACGAAAGGTGGATTTTGGTTCCATTTTGTCAAATATGATTTGCGATCCAGAGTGGATGGAACTAATTGATGATGGAATTGATGATGATTGATTAAAAAAGTGTTTGAAATGCACATGGTGGGTAACACCTTTCTAGTATATGAAGGACAATGTAAGCCTTGAGGCAATCTCATCTCCAAAGCTAGAGACATAAAATGAACACCTAGTTAGGTATAGGAAGATACCCCTTATACTATTGTCACCTTTATAAGAGTGACCATGCGGAAAAAAATTATTGGACATATTGAAATTCATGATCTTCTTTATTGCATAGGTTAGCTTCTAGACCAAGGTACATGTGAGAATATCCTCAAAATGTGAAGATTCTAGCTCATGTTGCTTCAATAAATTGAGACTAATGTACTGTTTGAACTTTGCACCAATATAAATATTTGGTTATGTTGTGGGAAACACAAGTACATGGTTGGTACCATCACCAAAAACACGGTGAAATGTGGAAACACATATGATATGGCCCGGAAACATGTTCCCTAATTTGGAAAGTTGTTTCTTATTTTGGAAATGTGAGATGAAATGCCATGTTATGATAGTGTTTTTCAATACGCTTATCATGCACTTCAGAATTTTCTTTGGATTTTTATTAGTGGACCCAACTTGGGTAATGAAAATGCTAATTCAAGGTGAAATTAGATGAGCGAGTGGAGGCATAAGAATACTCACCACCATCGGATAAGCAAGCTACGGGAGTTTTATGACATACAAATAAGTTGTAGTGATAGATGGGTATAGGAGGGGAAAAGTTTGCCTAGAGAACTTGTCCACTTTCAAAGTGAGCTTTTTTTCCCCTTGTGTACCCATACAGCTCAGCTGACTTATTTGTCTATCATAAACCTCCCGTCTTTATTGTGCGTTCTCGGGCCAATCAACCCCATTTTATTGCCTTCTTCTAGCCGACTTAGGACATGTGTTAAGAGTCTCTTTCATCCACATATCAACTCTCGCTTTAGATTTTCCCACTGAACATCCATGCATTAGCACCACTACAAGAAAGCACATTGCCTTCAAATATTGGCACAAATTTGTAAAAGAATTATACTCGATTTCTAACACGGTAGAAAAATGTATAATAAACAAGAAAAAAAAACATATATTTTAGTCACCTTATTTGTGATACTCACCACTTGTCATAAATTAAAATGGATAATAATAAATATTAATATGAGGTTCATCACTACACGATTTTTCAATGCGAATAAAATAAATCCATATTGTGCTATACGAAACTCGATTTCAAAATATATCAAATATTTTCGGTCTTGGTTTCGCTAATTTTCTAGCGGTACATATTATATAGATAGCAAGGCTACGAACTATTTATTAGGCTTATAGACAATTTTAAATCTCACTAATTACGGAAAATAGCAAGGCTACGAACTATATTCCTCTTATTTGATCTCATTAGGCTTATAGCCAATTTTAAATCTCACTAATTTGTTCACTAAACCTTCATTTGTACAAATTTGGGAACCTTCAATAAATATTTCAGTGTATCATATTGCTCGGCTACTGGCTTTGATCACATTTAACTCTTGTTTTCAATTTCTTAAGCTACTCAAACAATCTTAAAGCTTCCTCTCTTTCTTTGCATAAGGATTGTCGTTGTTCAATCTCGGCTTCAAACTCGAGCTTTTTTCCTTGCTTCTAGTGTGGCCTTGTGATCATTAATGAGGCTTTTGGATCTCCTCCTGCCCGAAATAACTTGACAAGATTATTATGGAATCCCATCAAAAATTAAAAAAATAAAACGGTATCTGAAATCGAGAAGATAATTACAATAAAGAGCATGATACTAAAGTAAGAATAAGGAGCTGGAGGCTCGCCGGATCCTGGACAAAGTGCTTGTGTTGATTAACGATAAGAAAGGTAAAGTATTCTCCTATTAATCTTATTTCACATCGAGAATACAATAAATGCATGATGCTACAATGCTTAAAATAAATGTTCCAATTTAATAAATCATCCACGGATCATTTTTAGAAGAAACTCACATTCTCCATATCGACAATTTTTTCTTGTAAGGCATACAACTCTTCTTCTTTCTCTTTAATAACAATTTCTCCTTTAGCAACATCCTGCACGGGGGAGGAACAAGTCACCATTGACATAGTGATTTGTGTCAAATTCAGCATGCAAATTTAAATAAGAGTTGTGTCAAATTCAGCATGCATTGGTCAAGTTAATGTTGAATAGTCATGTACCTCACGTTTAAATCATTTTCTTTGATGAGGTGAGTTTGACTTTAAGTACAATCCCAACTTTGCAAACTCTCCTTTATATATATATATATATATATATATATATATATATATATATATATAGTGACGTAATTGTAATATTGTGATCAAAATAAAGGGTTTCTGATGCTTGCCATTAAATATTGAATACTTGCTGCATCCTTGAGTTATGCTAATGAAAGGTCCAATGGTCAACCTAACTTCTTGTAGTGATTCTTGTCGGGAAAGTCTCGGTCTTGAGATACCTACAAAATTTCTTCCTTTAATGATGCTCACCACTTGTTATTAAAAGTAAAAAAATTGATACTTCTAGAAAGCCCGAACAAGGATCGATAAGCATGATGCTAAGAAGATCAAATTGTACTGTGATATATGAATGCGACACTATTGAAGGAACGTGATTATGAAGAAAATCAATACGACCCAAAATGATCAAGATCATTGATATTTTAGATGGAGGATATTGCAGCTACTCCACTGCAACATCATTCTCAAATAGGACTCCTGACACCATATATAGGGGAATATTATTGTTTTGTATACGATGCGAAAATCGAATGAATATAGACAATATGAATAGAGCGGAGAAGCCATATGCGGGCCCTGATGGATGCACTTCCATATATTCATGTGCTCGTACCATAATTCATATAAAAAATGATGAAATTGAGGTCAAGCTTATACTATTGTAATAGAAATACCATATTGCGGTACATTTGCTACGGTGAAATCCATACACAAATTTGAGAGTATATAGGAATGGGTTATACCCATTATTGCCAATATGGGGAAACTCTACCAATGTAGAGTAATATGAGAAACACATATATGGTAAAGACGAAGACAAAATGTCATAATGAAAAAAAATCATACTAAAAGCATATGCCATATGAAATTATAGGCAAATCATACCAAGACCATAGCTATTAACGAACATCCGATTATTTCGGAGGTGCGATATCAAGAGTGAAGATACGAGAGACTTCCTTGAAAAAGTAAGCTTTTTTTAACCTCGTGCTTCAAATCACTATGAGTTTATGACCAACTATACTTCCCCTTATTTTGTTCAACTACAAATTCAAAGCATGGCTGGAAGGGCTTTAAGGCTCCTCCTCAAGCTTCCTACAATTCACGTGTTTGTGACATCAAGGTATTCATATATAACAAAATATGTACTTGATCTTAACTGCACTATACCTTAGGATGACTTCAGCTTAAGCTAGGCCTTAAAACGGACTTTTATGAGTTGCTGTAGAAGCAATCCCTTCTCTGTGGCCTAGAGCAGAATGATAATCTCCTTCTAGGATAATCTCACACATGTGGCTTAGACCTACAAGAAATACGCCCCTAAAACGGAGATAAACTCCTTCCTCTATTTATTATGAAAATAAGTATATTATATGGATGATATATAAAAAATTAAAATAGGATGTCTTAGGTATCAATGGGAATGGGATGGAAATACTTGGCACTCAAAGAATACATTAAAATATCAGAAATTCTAGTGAATGTGGTAGTCATTAATTTTTATTAATAGGACAAAAAATCCATGGACATTATTCAAATGAATTCAATAGCACACAAGAATACACATTGGAAAATCTTCACATGAATCCCTACGGTTCATATGTAAACTATAAAGATTGGATAACCTTGAATTCGAGCAAAGACACTCCTTAATACTAAATAGGTTGGTAATAAATTTCCAAAGCATCTAAAAATTAAATACCTTACTCAATCTTGATGATAAACCAATGCGGAAATATAAAAATAGCAATTATTTGAAATCGATCACTCTGCCTTGCATTGTATTCAAATATAATCAAAGAAACAATGTTGACTATAAACCTTGAACATTGATCTTGATAACTGAATAAAGTTATCCATAACTTCATAGACAATTGGGAAAAAGTTCTTGATTGAATAAGAAAAGATACAAAAACTAGGATACAAATTCTACAAAAAAGCGGGTGAATCTCCTTGTACACTCTCGGATATTTTTTGAATACCATAGCAACGAAGAAAGGGTAAGAGGTTACCATGGTTTAATGTAAATTCTCGACCCCGGAGACTATAAGATCTCCCCTTGAGGCTCGGGTCCTGCATCATGTCAATATCCTCACGCCATGCGAAAAAGTAGAAACCAAATTTAATAGTTAAGTTTACGAAAAGAAATATAATAAACACTATAAATATGCTTAACGAAAAGTATCAATACATGTGTCATGGCTGAACCTCGAGAGGAATAATCTCTTCGAGGAAGCCCTTCATGTGTAGCGCTAACTCTGAAAAATTCCATAATGTTAAGACTCGTACCAATAAATTTGTGACATAAATTCAATTTCAATTTGACTTACAAAAAAATATAGATAGATAGTAATGAGTAATGCCTTGGCAGCTTTGTACATGATCGTGTCCACGATCTATAGAATGAGCACGAGGGGAAAGGCAATGTTGTTCTAGGGAATGTTGTAAACTGCATAAGTTAAATAAATATATTAGCGTTAGTTTTTTGAGACTAAATGTATATATACACCAAAAAAAACATGTTAGATCAAAACCTATTTGTACATACCTCGCCCATGGTGTGCATTTGTATTGTCCTGGATTGCTCATAGAGGTCTCTACATGAGGCTGCATACTCAATAAGCTCATTTCACTCCATCTCCCTCAACACATCATCTGGGATGCTCACAAATGGACACCCTCCTGCACTAGATGAAGGTTGGCTCTTCCCTAAGCCGACTTCCACCCCTCCTAAAGCGAACACAATATGTTCTTGTATCTTATCCCTCATTTTTGATGCAACACGGAGATAAAGGGGCTAACTCCTCCGGAAGTGCTAACTACCCTAGGTGGTCGAGCTACTAAACGAGGTACGCGAGGGCTAAACCCAACATCTCGCATAGCATCGAGTCGTTCATATGTCAACCTTTTCCGGCTCCGTAGAATTTGGACCCGATGTCACGTATATTTAGGGTCCATGTGCTCTGGAATTGAGCAAACAACATTTCTAACAAAATATTGCGGCACCTCATCATTATTTGGGAACCTCCCGTATTCATACGAGAACTTCTCATAAATATGGGGTGCAATAATAGGATCATTGAATCTTGCAATCTTCGGACGATCTTCAGAGTTATGCCAAGTCAAATAGTGACAAGGCCATTTCTTTAGTGACCTTACTTTTGACTTCATTGTAGGAGTGGATACCAATCACTGATGCTCTCCTCCTACGCATCATGTCAAAAAAAACTTGGGTTGATGGTCCAACCCAACGATAAGTCTCTATCAAACTCTCCAAATTGTGCAAAACAATTTGGAGAAAATTTCGACTAGGGGTAGAGAGATTGCAACTTTGCAATTCATTGCACAATCTCGTGGAATGCTCCCTCATCCCATCAACGTGTAAGTAAGGAGATGGTATCTTCCCAAGGCTACTACTCTCGGGCAGAATATCACGGGATGGGTGTAAAGGGGGATCATAGCTCGGATTTCGAGCAAACTCATGAACCCTACGACCTCTACCCCTAGGAGGGCGACCACCACCACACTGTAACATGTTAAATTATTGCACATATTAAAAATTAAATAATTTATAAGGAAATTTTTTGTATTTAAAAAACTTGTTTGGTAATTTGAAAATACCCGTTGGAAAAACTATCTCTTCCTCTTCGTTCATACTATGGTCCCCGACGAGGAATGAACGTGTCTATGACCCACTATACAAAACATTAAATTGTTAGAATTTGGGTACATGAGTACCACAATAAGTTTGAAATTAAACATACATCAAACAATAAATTTTCATTTTAGATTTTACCCTGGAGAAGTATCCAATTGTGGGGTGAATCCCACAGTGAGACATTGTTCTCCCTTTGCCCTCACCCGACAATAAGGCCAACCCCCAACTCCAACATTTGCACCTATGGAGCATAATGTTTTTCACATTAAACACATGTCATTTGGAAAAAAAATTCACTTGTTCAACATTGAATATAACGTAAAATTGAACATTTTAACTAGCAATTGATCTAATGTGTACCTATGCTAGTGTATAAGACCCTCGTTCATACCATGGTCCCCTGACGAGGAATGAATGTGTCTATGACCCACTATACAAAACATTAAATTGTTAGAATTTGGGTACATGAGTACCACAATAAGTTTGAAATTAAACATACATCAAACAATAAATTTTCATTTAGATTTTACCTGGAGAAGTATCCAATTGTGGGATGAATCCCACAGGCTGAGACATTGTTCTCCTTTGCCCCTCACCAACAATAGGGAAAATGGGAACATGTCCTTGGGGCGCCTCTTGTTTGATTACTTAACTGGGTGAACGAGTCGGATGAGTGCGTCCACCTATGCAGGACAAAAAAAATTCACATTAATCAATTTTTCACAAGGAACAATAAATATAACCTACTTGAAAACATGACATAACTAAACAACCAATGTACCTGATAATCCTCCTCTCATGGAGGCATCTCTATAGGGCTCTCTGATGCCATGGAGGGGTCTCCGTAGGGCTCGCCTACCCCCTCATAAAAAAATTAAAAAAACAAATTATCAATCGACGGTTGAATGTCATCAACCAATGGATAACAAGTACTATATAGGTACTATGTGTGAACGCATAGGCATGTTGAAAAGTATAACTAGACCGGTCTTCATGTTGACTATGTAATTATATTCTTATGTAAAGAAGAAGTCAAAGTAATATTATCTAAAGACTAGGAACCAAGCTTTCTTAGGACTAGTACAGAAGAGTGCAAAAAGAAGGCTTTATCATCATTACAACCAAGATCTAATCCTTACCCTTGAAGAAGATCATTCAAAGAGAAATCACCAACACATCTTTTCTCCCATCATCGAAGAAATCAAGATGAAGACTTTATCTTCACTTATCAATTAAATATTTTCATTCTATAATCAAATTTTGTTTAAATAAATTTGTTTTGGCGAGGAGATCTATAAGTGGTTGGGTTACCAAGATTTCTTGCATGAGGAAAATAGTCACGATCGTCGAAGAAAGTAAGGTTAAATGTCACTTGAGCTGATTTATACAAAATTGAGGTATCAAATAATGAAGGGATATCTTCATAAGATCTTAAGCATGGAGATATGCAAACAACGATAAGGTGGACAACGTAACAAGGAGAGAGATTCTATAGAAATGTAGCCATAATTTTCAAGGTTCCTCCTCTAACTCTATAATTGTTATGGAACACTTTAGACTTGTTTCTCCCATTCATGAAAAGCATCCCTATGACTTCACTTTCAATTCCACAAACGAGAGAGTATTGTTGGTTTTATTCCACCTTCCTCCACCACTACTAGTTGCACTCGGCCACACCATTGAAACCATTTGAATAAGTACAAGGAATATGCTTATGAGTACATGGCACCACATGGCACCATTTTGTTTGAACTTCATGAGGGTTGCAAGCGGATGACTCATACTTCAAGCACCAAGCTTGATTTATAGGTCGATTTATTTTTCCAAACCTTATATTCATCATTGCGGTGTGATTATACTTCAATTCTGTGACTTATCATTTTGACACATGACATTAGATTAGATTCTACTTTTGAGTAAAAATGCCTTTCCTAATGATTAAAGTGATAGATTTCATGCAATAAGGGTCTCCAAGGTAACGGGAAAAATAGCTAGCAAATCTCTCTCGAAATTCCCACTGTATCACAAAGATATACCATGGTAGGGCTTCACTACTTCAACTCAAAAGTTGTAACAAAGACAAAAGAAAATAAAACCAACTTGTTCAATCTCCTGAGATTACTTGGTATCCGAGCTAGATTATGGTGAAAGCGCAGCCTTGAAGTCAAAATTATTTGGTCTAGTTCAAGAACACGTTTAATATGAAGGGTGAAATCATCTATTGTTACAGTCACTTCCAGTGACAACACCTAGTGTGTAACTTTTGGAGATTATATATCCCAAAGCATTAAGAGTGCAATTAGATCGTGTAAATAATATATTAAAAAGTTTGATAATATTTGGAGGTTGATTGCCAAAGAATAATCTATGGATCCATAACTATAATCCTTCTACTCTATCTAGTCAATATAATGTTTCTTGAAGTGTCAATGTCATGATGGTGACCAAAAAATTTTCAATTCTTAGCTTCTTTCTCGGTTCGATTTGAATTTAAAATAAATGTGCAAAACTAGATCTAAAAGAGTCCTCTCTTTTAGCCAAATACATTTCAATATCTTGAAAGTTTTTTGCTAAAATAGAACACTACGCTTATGTATCCATTTGAATTTATTCCCCAATAAGTTTGCAAGTGCAACAATACCAAAAAGAAAAAAAACAAGATGAGACTAGATAGTTGCTTTTTGGAAAGATAACGATGTAATATTCGTGGAAAAAATCATTTACATCTTCATCGTGCTAGTACTACTATGGCAATGTAGAGTGTGGAGTTTAGTCTCTCACAAGAAAAATTAGAGCAAAGAAATACATGCAAGATAATACCATAGATGCTTAGGGAATTTAAAGCAATCAAAGATGAAAGTTTATTTTGCTTTTGCAATAATATCTCTCAACCAAGACTAGAACAATAAAATTCCTTTGGACTTTGTCAACGACTGAAGAAACAAAGATATTATTAATATAAAATATATCTCAATTAATCTTTGATTCTTTACACTAAAACAAAATGATGGGGATCTTTAAGAATGCTTTTGAAACAATGGCCATGTAAAATTTTACAACTAAAATGTTACATCAGATGGGAAACACCCACTTTTAAAATTTTCTACTTAGGAGAACATTTGATTCAACCTTGTGTGCTAGATGTCAATTGAATTAACATTTTTCAAGCTGCATTGAACTATATTATAACCACAATTATTGTTAAAAAAAATGAGAAACTTTTATGTAATTATGAGTGAATGTGGCATAAATTTGTGAATGTGCGGACACATTCACTATAATTGTGTCCTACACGCAGACTCTATTATTAAAAATCAAAGCAAGCAAAGAACTTCCCACACTACCATAGTACATTGATCACAAATTTGACACGAGTAAGATAACCTATAACAACTACATGTTCTACTCGATTTGGTGTGGGATTTTGCTCTACGAGCCTCAAAGTCTCATCTCATCATCTAGTGCTCATCTTGAATATAACTTAATGCCGAGGACTAAGGAAATTGGACTTTTCTCCCATCTTGAATTTGGCTACTACTATTCCCGAGGAGCCTGTACATTTCTAGTTGCTTCCATTGACTACATTAGTGAGAGTAGAGACTCATTATTTTTAAGGGGATGGAAAAATTACAGCAACACCCTCTTAGATACACCCCACATAATATCTAACATGTATATATGAAATTTGAAGAATACCATGCACTAGAGACAAAGGGATTGGACACAACACACATACCCTCAATTTCCATGTTAAAATGTAGGAGTAAGAAACACACCATACCCCATAAAGCAAGATAGGACAACAAAATGATATATTTGGAGTGTTGAGGAAGGTATAACCATGACCAATTAGAAGACAAGCCCTATAACAACATTTATTAGGAATAAGATGAAATAACAATGACCTCCTTAAAAAATCCAAATAATTTGTGAAAATGTTCAGGGAAAAAAACCAACTTAATGTGAGAAAAATTGTTGACTCCTCAATTTACATACGGGATGATTAAAAAAACCCTAACTCACAATGTATACCATGTAAGAGGAATATAATAGTCAAGGTGGGTAGCTCTTCTCTCCACCACCACTAATTACAAATACCTTGGCCACCATGAGGTAGATCCCATGATTTTATAACGATTTGACAATAGAGAATGAAGCTAGGTGGGAAAACCTTTTTAGAAAGTAGAGTAGGACTAGGAAATGACAAGTTTTGGTGTTGACATACTTGTTGGAAACAAATATAAATACTAAATGAATTTACATGAACTATCCTAAAAGTACAAAAGAAATAAATTATCGCAAACAAATACAAATACTTGTGTAAAAATGAGTTTACTCAAGTTAAAATGAAAGTTGTTAACTATTATGTGGAATACAAATACCCTAATGAGTTCACCAAAAAATAATTGCCAAATAAATGAGAAAATGCACTATGTATGCATTACATCGATATAAAGACAATGAAACATAAACAATCAGAAAATAATTCATGATTTCCACAAAGGCTAAAGACGAGTGAGGCACAAAAAATTGAGCTATTGGAGCTTGACCCCCCTAATTTTGTTTTACTCCATACAAACAATCCAATAGAGAGAGATGCTATGTCATTTACTGCTCTTTCATGATCTCAAATTCCTTTTTCTTCAATTGCACTTCCATGAGTTCAAATTCAAGTTTATTATTTTCATTTTCTAACTTCAGATCTCTTCAACTATGTTTACTTACTCCTACAAATTACTGGCCCCTTAAAACCCCTCCTTCTCAAGCTCAAGTTGTAGTGCTGAAGCTCCACTTTTGGCGTTTTTCACATCAGAAGTTGTCTTTGCATCCATGCTATTCTTGTACTATCTTCTTCAACATCTTCTCCCATTTTCATCATTAGTTTTCCCATTTGCCTCATGATTCTCTCCCCTTAGGAGAAGATAAGCGCATACCATAATCCGCCGGGATATGTAGCTTGGAATAAGAACACATTTCTTCCTAGAATAAGTGATTGGAATCTATAATTTTCATCAGACCCTTTTTTTGTCCCCTCAGAAATATGATCCATAGAATAAATGAGATGATGATTCTCAACAACCTTTGATGTGTCTCTTCCAAGCACATCATTTAGTGCCTATAAAAATTCTTGTTCATGTCATTGAATTTATCTTTGCACTCAGCCGACAATAAATATGAAATCCTTTCTCCTTCAATATTTTGGAAATATATTTCCACTTTCCCTTCATCACGTGAGCACTAGACTTGTTCCTAGTACATTCCTCAATAAAAAAACCAAACCAATTGAATAATAAGATTCACCATGTCCCCTCTCCATTTCATAAGTTTCTAATGGTCATCAATGTGAGGTCTAGATTTCATGAGTGGATGATGTTCATGACTTTCATCTTTATCTATTCAAATGAGACTATGATGTTGATGGTGATATTGGTGTTGTTGGTTCAGTTGTTGTGAATGATGGTCATCACTTTCATCTTAATCTCTGCAATTGAGACTATGATGTTTATGGGGGATCTTGATATTTGTTGGTCTGCATTGTTGTGAATGATGGTCATTGAGGACATATCCAACCTCGTAGTAGACCTGTCGGGAAAAGTGAAAATTGAAAACCTTTCCTCATGGTTCTCAATAACCATGTTTTTTTTTAACTTCGTTAAAACCCTAGACATTCCAAATGAAACAAGCATTTTTTTGGTGTTTCCTTTAAGTCTATTTCTATTACGAGCGACCAATGGTCGACCCTAGACAAGGCAAGATGGTTTCCTCTATGAAAATATCCCTTTGTAAGAATTCTTCGATTATGAGTAAATGAACTAAACCAATCGGGTATTTAATGTCTTTCACTCCTTTTGTTATTCCAAGAAAAAATACCATTAACCCTAGGTGTATCTACTAACTTCAACTTTTTTATAAGGTTATTAAAAAGCTTTGTTAGAAAGCTGGTTCAAGCCTTCATAGGCCTCCAAGTTTTTTCTCTCATAGGGACCGAATGAAGATTTAAATCTCCCCCTAAACCCATAATAGAAATGGGAAACACCTTTGATGAAACGAAATTTGACTTAAAAATTGTGGCATCTCTCGTTAGCACTAGGGGGTCCATATATTGTTGTTAAAAGCAACTAGGTCTTTGTGGCCAAATATCATAATAATCCATTTATTATGCGTGGGCTTACAACCAGATCTTTAAAGACAACCTCCTAGGGATTCCCCAAGACATCTAACCTACGAGAACTACCTTGTGCATCTATCGCCATGAATTTACAACCACCGCCAACAAAAATAAAAATCTTTGTCAATTTATCCCTCGCTTTAGTTAGGTTTCTTTTAGAATAACCACCGTCAACGTTTATTCTTTTAATTGATCCCATAAATATCTTCTTCTTTTTTTGCTGCTAGGTCCTCTAATATTCCATGTGAGGATTTTCATTGAGAAGGTTTTGAAATTGGGGAAAAATGGTTGGGAGCTCCATAGCTTAACCAGAGTTCACTAGCTCCTCTCCCCGCATCTTGTATTGATTCTCGTTGAGATTTATGTCCTTTTCATTTCACTTCTCTATCCAATTCCTTAAGTAAAATGATCCACGATCCCAAAAATTGCAACGATGAGATGCATAGTTCAAGGCAGACAAAGGCTTACCTGGATCCCGGTGACAAAGAAAATAGCTCTTCAAAACGACAGCTACAGTCTAAGAATTCGTGAAAACGACAGCTACAGTCCAAGAATTCGACAGCTACAGTGAATTAATTCGCAAAAACGACAGTGCAGAATGAATTCGTGAAAAAGACAGTGCAGAATGCCGGGCGAATGAAGAATTTTGGATTTTTGTTATAAAAATAAAACTCTCGGATGAGAGTTTAAAAATATTTTGGACGAGAATTGAAAAATCTCTCAGACAAGAGTTGAAAAACTCTCGGACGAGAGTTTAAAAACTCTCAGATGAGAGTTAAAAAAAAAAAACAAAAAACAAAAAAATAAATTAAAATTAAAAGTAGTAAAAACGAGAAAATAAATAAATTAAACACTTATTTTAATAGATGACGAGGCCATGTCAACACAATTCTTAAATCTCCCACTTAAAGGTTATTGAAATAGGATGTCCTAGCTCCAAAAAATCTAGACATGGAAATAATGAAATACCTATTGTTTAATGGAATATTTCCAAAATGATCAGGGTTAAAATCACATAATGGAATTAGAATATAACACAATCTAAACCTATATAGAAAGGATTCAATAACTTTTATAAAAAATTGAGGAATTTATTGCAAGCAAACCTAGAGAGATGACTTTGACCAAAGAGAATTTGTCTTAAAATTTCACTCCAACATTCCACTTATTGATCTAAACAATTGAAGAAGATGATCAAAAGTAAAATTTATTTGAAAATAAATTCCTAAATACCCAAATTAATTAGAATTATATGGTTAGTATCTAGCAACTAAATATAATGAAACATAAGTGAAGGGAAATATGTGAGTTGTATATTTTGGTTCAAAAAAAAGTTTATAAAAGTAAAGATCTTACTAGTTCCAATTGTCAATGACTCTAAGAACCATTTCCTGAATTCCTCCTCTTAGACCATAGGAGTGTTCCTCACTATCCTCACCTTGCACATGAATAATAGAAAGAGAAGGAGCATCTTTCCTCTATTCTATATTAAAATTTGAAGCTGAATCAGGAAAAAATAGCTTCCTATTGAGGGACTATCCTTAAAATCTCAAGAATAAACCCTTTTTCGGTCTCTAGTATCAATTTTCCAACATAAGGTTCCTTCCTCTTATTCTCCACCTTAGGCTTGATTTTACACTCTTAGAAGGAAAATGGGGTAGTTGTACATAGTAAATAGGAGGTGAAAAAATAGATAAAGCAAGCGTATGTATACATGTTTCTAGATCAATATTAGTGCATGCAATCCATAAAAATATTTTCAAAATAATTCTAAGGAGAAGTGAGGTATAGAAATGTAATTGATAAATGGTTTGAGGCCATGGAGTGTATGTTTACGATACAAAAAAAAATTATGCTATAGTAGATGCCCCTTAATATGCAAGGTTACAAAGGAATATGTCTATGGAAATACATTATGAAATCCAGGAGGAAGTTGTCAAGTGGGTCCAAAATGAGTTCAATAAACAGAAAACCAAAATTATAGTTGCAAAAATAAACTGATTAAAATATAAGTCACCTATTGAGGTGGAAATACTTGTGATTGGGTGTGTAAAATCATGGCCACCAAGTCAAGAGAAATGCAAACCCATGAAGTATATAACAAGTGATCATGGAAATGATAATAAGTACATAGTGGATCGATGCTTATATAAGAGTATAAAACATGACCACATATAGATACATAGTGGACCTATGTATCAATACATAGGAGGATAACCAAAGTGAATGAGGTAAAAAACTAATCCTCCACAAGTACCAATGTGAAATATGTGTGTGGTATTATGGATACAACTTGGGTAGAAACATATAAGAGATGATGTTGCTATAGCCTCAAGGTATTCAAACCAAATATTCGAAGTTATCTACACCATATGAATAGATAATTTGAAGTTTAACATTGGCGAGACCATTTTATTATTGGTCATTGGCGCATACTGTTAACAAATGTGGTTTCTTCTTCCAGTGTTTCGTCTGTTGGCACTCGGCTTTTCACAACACAGGTATGTTCTATGTCTATGATTCAAGCTCTTCTCTCAACTTTCCGAGGTTTCTAATCGATCTCGCTCCTTCGTGAGCAGGCCTTGCTGAGTTTTGTCAATGTTTCTTCATTCTGTTCAATGCCGAACTCAAAACGTAAGTTCAGTTACAAACCCTCTTTTCCCTTTCAGTTTCTGCACTGTCAATTTGTTTGATGAAAATAAAAGCTATAGTTTTGTTCCTGATTTGTTTTCTTCCTTTGTTGTGTTTGTAGGCCCTTATAAACCTGCGTCACTTAACTACCTGTCGGCCTCGGTTACTCCAGACCCTAAGGGTAGGGTCGTCTCCCTGTTTTCGGCTACTTCTGTAGCATTAGGGTTTAGTGATTTACAACGACCTGTCATCGTATGTTTCAGTCTTCTCTGATGGAATGTTAAATATAATTGTAAAGAGAACCTTTCTTTGTTTCCGCTACTTGTATATTTTGAGGACTGTTCGTTGTACAGAGTTAGAAATCTGTCAACAGTGCTTCGTGACTTTACTCATTTTTGTTAGGGTTTCGAATTACGAACCCTCGCCTATCTATTTATTTGTTCTCTTATAAATACTTTTTTACTGCTATATGAGTTACCCTATTTTGTTAATGGCCGGAAATAAGGAGAAACAAATGGTTTTTGTTTTCGTTGGGGTTATAAGCAATTACCTGGCACATTGTTAATTCACTTGTTTGCGTCATTATGAACACCTTCACAGTTCTTGCATGTCTGCTTGTACATATCTTCACACACCTGGACACAGCTTCTCCTTCCCACTCTCAGTTCTATTTACAAACTAAATCTGGAATGCTATTCATATAAGAGAACGAAAATATATTTGCAAATATATGTAAAAAAAAAAAAAAAAAATGGTTGTAGGAATTGTAACAGGTTACAGATGGTCCTGAAACTTGTGTTTTGTTATTCTAATTTATATTTATGCTCTTTTTCATGGGAATCTAACCCTTACAAGATATATTTTCTGCTCTTTTATACTGTTGTAGATAAAATTATGTTAATGTTTTTTGGTTGTAAATAACAACCGTTCCTTCCTAGCTACATTTCCAGATTTTACAAAAAAAAACTCCTAATTAAGTCTACAAAACAATTTAATTCCCTAATTTGACCATGTTCTTCCATGAAATAAATAATAAAAGGAAAATAAAACACAGGTCTAGTAACCTATCCGCAAACTAGTGCAACAGTGAGACAAATAAACCTGCCTTCTGTCTACTCCGAGTTAGATGCTCCTGCATCAGGCTCCCGGGGTGACAAAAAGTCATGGCTCCGTTCCATGAGATCATCAAACGAATAGCCAGCCTTCTATATTTGTGTTACGTCAAGCCATGAACTGTCCTCTATGGGACGGTTCTTCCACTTGACCAAGTATTGTAAGTACTCCTTTATGCGTGTGCGCTTGGCTACCTGTGTGTCGAGAATGCCCTCGATCTCAAGGGGTTGCGCCGTAGGCATCTGTCTCACCCAAGAACCTTCATCAAGTTGGGTGTCCCGCTCTGGCCATGCTGTGCTATTGTCCTCTGGACTGGCAGTATATGGAAATAGATCTGCCACATTGAAGATGGGTGAAATGCCTATCCCTGGTGGCAACTGTAGTTCGTAAGCATTGGCGGAAAATTTGCAAATAATTTTGCAGGGGCCAATCTTTTTAAATTTCAGTTTGTTATATTCCCCTTTTGGAAAATGGTCCTTGCGCAAGTGTGCAAGAACTTCGTCTCCAACATTAAACTGAACCTCCTGCCTTTTGAAATCTACCCGCTGTTTGTACCTTTGACTGTTGTCCTGCAATTTTAGTTTTACCTTCTCATGTAAGTCGCTCATTGCTTGGGCGAAATCTTCCCCATCAGCACTTCTTTTTTCAAGCTTTCCCAAATCCCACAGCTCATGCACTTCACGAGGATGCATACCATACAATACCTGAAAAGGACTGTAACCTGTGCTGCGATTTGGTGAGTCGTTGTAAGCAAATTCTGCTTGAGCAAGTAAGCGATCCCACATTCGCGAATTTTCGCCTATCAAACTTCGTAGCAGGTTTCCTAAACTCCTGTTCACCACCACCGTCTGTCCATCGGTCTGTGGGTGATAGGCGGAGCTGAATTGTAACTGAGTGTCCAACTTCTTCCACGGGGTACGCCAAAAATGTCCGATGAACCTCACATCCCTGTCGGAGATGATGGACCTCGGCAAGCCATGCAGTCTGACAATCTCTGTGAAAAACAAGTGTGCTACGTGAGTGGCATCACTAGTTTTCCTGCAGGGTATAAAATGTGCCATCTTCAAGAATCGATCCACTACCACCATCACTGAATCAAAACCCCGCTGTGTTCTAGGCAGACCTAAGAAAAAGTCTAAACTGACTAAGTCCCATGGCCTACTCGGAATAGGTAGTGGCATATAAAGTCCTGCATTTTGACTGTAACCCTTAGCTAACTGACACATTTTGCATCTTCTTACATACCTTTGCACGTCTTGTCGTATCTTTGGCCAGAAATAAAAGTTTTCAATCTAAGATAATGTCTTGTCTATGCCGAAATGTCCGGCTAGACCTCCACTGTGCTTTTCCCGAATAATGTTCTCCCTCATTGAACATTCGGGAACGCATAACTGTCCTCCCCTAAATAATAATCCTTCCTGCAAATTATATTCCAACCATGGACTATTGTTTCTTAGCAAAGGGTTTTGACAAGCCTCATAGGCTTCCTTAAAATCCGCGTCTGTCTGATACAAATCCCTCAAATGTTTAAAACCCAACACCTGCATTGTACTTTCCTGCAAGAGAAAGGTTCTTCTATTCAACACATCTGCCACCTTGTTGGCCTGCCCACTGATATGTTTCAGCACAAACGTAAAACTCTGCAGATACTCAACCCATTCTGCATGCCTATGGTTCAACTTATGCTGCTGCATAATATACTGTAATGCAAAATTATCAGAAAATAAAACGAAATCATTACCTAATAAGTAGTGTCTCTAGTGCTTCAAGGCTTGGACGACTGCATAAAATTCCTTATCATAGGTTGAGTATTTATGCATACTTTCATTCAGTTTCTCACTGAAATAAGCGACCGGCCTGTCCTCCTGGCTAAGTACTGCCCCAATGGCTGTACCGCTGGCATCACAACTAAGTTGAAAAAGTTTGTTGAAGTCGGGAAACCTCAATATCGGTCTCTCAGTGATATTCCTCTTCAAAACCTGAAAACTTCTCTCTGCTGCCTCTGTCCAGTAAAAAGGTTGATTTTCCTTCTTGATCGTATCCAACATGGGTGTGCAGATTTCAATGAAATTCCTGATGAATTTTCTGTAAAAACTTCCGTGAAAGCTTTGGACTTCAAATAGACTCTTCGGGGATGGCTAGCTGACTATAGCTGCAACCTTTTCTGGGTCCATCTTCAACTCATTTTCTGCAATTACAAAACCCAAATACACTAACTCTTGCTGAAAAAAGGTAAACTTTTTCAGATTTATTAGCAGCTTATTCTGCTGCAATTTCCTCAATACATTTCGAACATGCCTGAAGTGTTCTTCTTTCGTCTTGCTGAAAATCAATATGTCATCCAAATAAACGATTACAAACTTCCCAATGAACTCCTTCAGCATTTCGTTCATTAGGCGCATAAACGTACTAGGGGTGTTACTCAAACCAAATGGCATCACCAGCCATTCATACAGCCCTTCATTCGTCTTGAAGGTTGTTTTCCACTCGTCCCCTTCTCGAATTCTAATATGATGGTAACCACTCTTCAGATCGATCTTCATAAAGTATGCTACTCCGCTCAAACAGTCCATCATGTCGTCCATTCGCGGCAATGGAAACCTGTACATGATAGTAATCTTATTAATAGCTCTGGAGTCGGTACACATTCGCCATTCTCCACCTTTTTTTGGAGCCAAAACCAACGGAACTGCACAGGGGCTCATGCTTTCCCTAATCAGCCCTTTATCTAGCAATTCCTGCACCTACTTCCTAATCTCCTCGTTGTCCTTAGGACTCATACGATAAGCTGCTTTATTTGGCAGACTAGCTCCTGGTATAAAGCCAATACAATGACTGATGCCTCTCTTAGGGGGCAATTCATCCGGAAGATCATCCACTATGATATCACCAAAGTCCTGCAACATATCTTGAATCTCCTCTGGTAAATCTGTAATCTTTGTGTGCAGCACTACCATCTTTGGCCTCCTCACAACAGCAAAATTTACATCATTATTGTCGATCTGTTTTAAAAATTCTTTTCCACCCATCAGTAATGCTTTAACCCCACTAACTTCTGTTGTATTTTCCTCCTTAATGGGTACAAGCGTGTGCTTAATCCCATCCTTGAAAAACTTGTAACAGTTTGTCTTTCCATCATGAACCATTTTCCTGTCATACTACGAAGGCCTCCCTAACAGTATATGACATACATCCATCGGCACAATATCACATATAATCTTGTCCTTGTGCCTGCCAATGTGAAATTCTACTTCACATTGCTTATCAACTAACAGTTGATGTCCCTTCTCCAGCCATGACACTTTATAGGGAGTGGGGTGCTTCAACCGTTTCAACCCCAACTTCTCCACCATTTCTGTGGCCACCAAATTATCGGTACTCCCACTGTCAATTATCAGTTTACAACACTTTCCCTGTGACTTGCAAACTGTCCAAAATAAATCTTTTCGTTGATCCGGTTCTGCAACTTCTTTGGCTGGTTTCAGCAGCACTTTATTCAACACCAAATCTTCCCCTGTCTCAGGCGCATTTTCTACCTCTTGGGGTGGTGCCTCCTCTTTCTCTGTTTGGGCAACATAGGTTCCTCTACTACCTGTTGGTTCCCCTTTAGGACACTCATAAGACTTGTGCCCCCACTTATGGCATCTATAACACTGGACAACTCCTCTGCCCTGACCATTTCCTCTTCCCCGATGGTATGGTCGTCCCCCTCTGGTATTATTGTCCTTTTCTGCTATCCATGAAGGTTTGGAACTGCTACCTTCTTCGCTGGAATTTGTGCCTCTACCCCTGCCAAAAGCCTTCCCTTTTCCTCTGCCAAATCCTCCTCCTCTTCTGGCATTCTGCTTTCTGATTATTTTTTCTTCCGCTTTCAAGGCACACTGATATGCCTCATCGATAGTTCTGGGTGAGAATTACTGATTCCATCCAGTATCTCCCCTCTTAAGCCATTTAAAAATATGGCTGTCTTTTTAGGGGTGTCTTCTATATACCCCGCTCTCAAATTCAACCTATAGAATTCCTCCGTGTATTCTTTAACAGTCAAACCTTTTTGCCTCAGATTCTGCACCTGTCTGTACAACATAATTTGATAATCCTTTGGCAAAAAATTTTCCTTCAGTTTGGCCTCCATCCTGGCCCACTTTTTAATAGGTTGTTTATTCAGCCTCTTCCTCTCCGCCTGAATACTGTCCCACCACAAGGATGCATGTCCCTTCAGTTTGGTGGCAGCGAATTTTACCCGCTTATCTTCACTGATTTCTTCAAAATCAAAATACGTGTTCAACTCACTAAGCCAATCCAGCAGCACATCTGCTGATAGATTCCCATTGTAAGTAGAAAGCTCATGTTTTTGCTTGATACTTGATAACAAAACTGACCTCAATAGTCTAAGTTCAGGTCCTTCTCCTTCAAAACCATCTGTCGCTTCTGCAACCTCCTCATCACTATCATCCCCTCCTTCAGGGTCTCTTCTCCTCCCAGCCTCAACTGCTGCTAATCGCTCATTCAAAATAAAAATCTCCTCCCTCAATCCTTCTTCTGCTATTCTACGATTGGCTCTCCCCCTTCCTCGTCCTCGTCTACCAACCTCCATTCTCACTGTTCACAAACCAGCTCTGATACCAAAAATGATGGCACCTAGCCTCAACTCAAACTATTCTCACAAAATTATCACCAAAGTTCTTTCAGATTGGTAATTTATTGGGACTGTCACTTCTGTAGTTTGAGTTAATTCTCTCGTTCGTTGGCGCGTTATCTGATTGTTTGTTCCGTCTTTCGAGCCTCACTCTTTCACTGGAAAAACAAGTTCGTCGAACCTGCTCAACTTTCCACCACTGTGATGTAGGTGATGGTCACCGACTTCTCTGGTTTATCCACGTTTCGTGAGGTTTATTATGCTAGTGACTTCGGTTATGTGTGTATTTGGGAAAAATCTGTTAGAGTGACTCTAACTCTATTCTGATACGTGGTTTCGCTCGGACAAGGGTTTCGTCCAAAACCCTGCGAATGGCAACCTGTGTCTCTTTTGTCATTTGGGTAGCTCTAGTACCAGCTTTTCTTCTGTGTTAAGACTCTTGTTCTTTCTTATTTAATTTTTTTAAAACTGAATGTTTCATTTTCCCCTCCAGGTTGGGGCTGCCGGGGTTTCTTCTATTCGCGCTCATCTTTTTACAACACAGGTATGTTCTTTGTCTATGATTCAAGCTCTTCTCTCAACTTTTCGAGGTTTCTAATCGATCTTGCTCCTTCGTGAGCAGACCTTGCTGAGTTTCGTCAGTGTTTCTTCGTTCTGTTCGATGTCGAACTCAAAAGGTAAGTTCAGTTACAAACCCTCTTTTCCCTTTCAATTTTTGCACTGTCAATTTGTTTGATGAAAATAAAAGCTACAATTTTGTTCCTGATTTGTTTTCTTCCTCTGTTGTATTTGCAGGCCCTTATATACCTACATCACTTAACTACCTGTCGGCCTCGGTTACTCCAGACCCTAAGGGTAGGGTCGTCTCCCTGTTTTCAGTTACTTCTGTAGCGTTAGGGTTTAGTGATTTACAATGACCTGTCATTGTATGTTCCAGTCTTCTCTGATGGAATGTTAAATATAATTGTAAAGAGAACCTTTCTTTGTTTCCGCTACTTGTAT
Source organism: Pinus albicaulis (assembly GCA_034641835.2). Lineage (NCBI taxonomy): Eukaryota > Viridiplantae > Streptophyta > Pinopsida > Pinales > Pinaceae > Pinus > Pinus albicaulis. The sequence continues at coordinate 732,717,715 of CM076582.1, forward strand.
ATTTTGAGGACTGTTCATTGTACAAAGTTAGAAATCTGTCAACGGTGCTTCGTGACTTTACTAGTTTTTGTTAGGGTTTCGAATTACGAACCCTTGCCTGTCTGTTTATTTGTTCTCTTATAAATACTTTTTGACTGCTATATGTAAAGAGAACCTTTCTTTGTTTCCGCTACTTGTATATTTTGAGGACTGTTCATTGTACAGAGTTAGAAATCTGTCAACGGTGCTTCGTGACTTTACTAGTTTTTGTTAGGGTTTCGAATTACGAACCCTCGCCTGTCTGTTTATTTGTTCTCTTATAAATACTTTTTTACTGCTATATGAGTTACCCTGTTTTGTTAATGGCCGGAAATAAAGAGAAACAAATGGTTTTTGTTTTCATTGGGGTTATAAGCGATTACCTGGCACGTTGTTAATTCACTTGTCTGCGTCGTTATGAACGCCTTCACAGTTCTTACCTATCTGCTTGTACATATCTTCACACACCTGGACACAGCTTCTCCTTCCCACTCTCAGTTTTGTTTACAAACTAAATCTAGAATGTTGTTCATATAAGAGAATGAAAATCTATTTGCAAATATATGTAAAAAAAACAATAAAATGGCTGTAGGAATTGTAATAGGTTACAGATGGTTCTCAAACTTGCGTTCTGTTATTCTTATTTATATTTCTGCTCTTTTTCATGGGAATCTAACCCTTACAGGATATATTTTCTACTCTTTTATACTGCTATAGATAAAATTCTGTTAATGTTTTCCGGTTGTAAATAACAACCGTTCCTTCCTAACTACATTTCCAGATTTTACAAAAAAAACTCCTAATTAAGTCTACAAAACAATTTAATTCCCTAATTCGACCATGTTCTTCCATGAAATAAATAATAAAAGGAAAATAAAACACAGGTCTAGTAACATGTCTGCAAACTAGTGCAACAATGAGACAAATAAACCTGCCTTCTGTCTACTTCGAGTTAGATTCTCCTGCATCAACTAATGTCCAAATTTCCCAAGGCACTACAAATACTTTAGATACCGATCCTATAGAAAATGAGCAGAAGTTGATGGGAGGAGATTGATTGAAAGGAGGGAATTAAGGCATACCCCATCATCCAACATGACGAAATTGAAGGTAAAATGATTTGGAGGGAATTAGATAAAAATTTAAAAGGAAATACCCCTACGTATGTATCTCGCATACACCAAATGGAATATCATGCATCTGTGACCCTATGAGTGATCACCAATAATAAAATCCACTGACATAGTTGAGTAATTCTAGTGATGATGAAAAGGGAATCTAAGGTATGGCATGAAAATCAAAGTGTGAATAAAAGGTATTTAATTTGAAGACTTGGGAAGCCACTTAGTGAAAAACTACTGTGGAAATATCAATTGCTGAGATTAAGATCACCTATCAATGATGAAAATAGACCTTGGGTACTTCTCTAGGTAAAATTCTGAGAGTAATTTGTTATAGTAGATAAGAGTTTACTCACTAGTAAGAAAAATGTAGACCTTTAGAGTAAAAGATATAGGTTATTGTAGATACTGAAAGTGATTTAACAATTGGAAAGGATAACATGATAAGTCAAGGAGATATGAGAAAGGGACAACACAAGCTAGAAATCCCTTAAACATAAGCATGAAAAAAAAGTGACTTGGGAAGCATTGACTCAATAATGACCAATGATAGAAGTTTGTGATGTAGGTGGAATCCACTAACTCTCCATAATTATTGGAAGAGTAACCATATAGGGGAGTAAATACTTAATAAAAATGGCTCAAGTTCCTAGATTCATACTTAAAATGCAAGTTGTCGAGACAAATACTCAAAACTAGTCATTTTTTTAAGCATGACATTACTCATGATTGTTTCCAAATCAATTAGATAATGCAATTCTTTCCTTTCCCTATTTTTCAATATATTTGATTTTTTTTCATATCCTAAGGCTTGAAAAATAATAAAATAATGTTATTATACAATGGAGGAAACAAGTGTCATGGGAAAGAAAACTAGTTCCTAGTGTAGGGAACATACCTATTTTCAATTCAAGAGATGTGTGTAGGATAAGGACACTATTAGGAGTGTTTCATCAAGGATAAATGTGTAAATATGCAAAAGAAATAGATACAAGGCTATTAATTGAAGAGAATGCATAAGTGATAGGTTATGAAACATCAAATTGAAGTTGACATCAGGCTCGAGAACACAAGCAGTACAATACAATGTAGTGTTATAATGCAACAATGGGAACCCCATCTAGAAAGGCCAAAAAAAAAAGATTAAGAGAAACTTATGAGGTTTCATTAAAGGGTCATTTCAAGGGTAAATAGGGCTCCAAATCCTATGAAAAGATTACAACATTGATGCTAAATGGATATCAAGGTACTAATTAGTCCCATAGAAGGTAGGCTCTACGATGAAATTACAACACTTTTAAAAGCAAGAAAGAAGGTGTGTGTCTGAAATTAGTGGGGTATATTCTATGGTAGCAATGATATTGAATTGATTAATACAGAATGAACTATGGGAAACTATTCCTTGTATTCCAATTTTTGAATAAATTGCCTACCACATAACATCTAAAATGGACAAAAGTGATGGAAAAAATCGCAGAAAATCAACTTAGTTTGTCATATCACCTAAAAAACTAAAAACACCACTTAGAAAGCACTTGCTTATAATTAATAAAATTAATAAAAACATAATAAAGTTTTTTAAACATTATAAAAGAGGTAAAATCAACGTAATATAAGTGAATATGATAAGTTTTACCACTTCATTTTCACTTTTACTCCAAATTTGTACATTTTGGTCAAAATATTCTCAAACTTTGAAAAAGGATTTTTAGAGCTATAACCATTGGGTTTAAAAAAATTTCGGACGAGAGTTGAAACAACTCTTGGACGAGAGTTGGAAAAACTCTCGGACGAGAGTTGAAAAAACTCTCGTCCAAAAGTCTTCCCGAGAGTTTATGTGACCACAACTCTCGGACGAGAAAATGTATAACGCTCGTCCGAGAGAATTTTAACTCATGTTAAACCCGACCAAACTCTCGTCCGAAATATTTAAAATCTCTCGGACGAGAGTTTTGAAAACTCTTGGCCGAGAAATTTAGTTGACTATTTTCTCGGCCGAGAAATTAAAAATTTCTCCCGAATTTTAACCATCTGCCAAAAAGTGTTTCCCAACTTCGGGATTTCACCCGTGGGGTTTTGTTATTTCGGACGGATGACATACGCGGGAAAGGGTCTTTTGTCATATGCGAAAGGTGGTAAGTGGTATGACATCGCACTGCTTTTGGGGACGGGCGGTACTTGGCTGGGAGCCAACGATTCCATAGACCTTGCGACGCGTGACGGGGTACTATTTACAAAAACACTCCGTGATCGCACGTTATCGTTCAGTCGTGGAGGGCGATGCGATATGGACGACAGTCGTTGGATGTGGAGGGGTTGATCGGACGGCTATCAGGGAGGCAAGATGAGGGGAGTTTAATAAGGGTGGGCCAAACATAATTAAATATTCTTTAATTATATCGAGAGCAACGTAATTGGTCGAGAAAGTTGTTAATTAACCGTGGGGGTCAATTAATTCGTTTTTAATGTTAATACTGTATTATGGTTATATTTTAACCAAGGGGCGGGATATGTAAAACTTGGGGATTTTATATAGTTATAGTAATACGGGAATGGGTAGATGTTATAGGGGAATTAATTAATATAAGTTAAAAGTTAATATGTCAAAATGAATGAAAAGCTCTAAGTATAAAAACATTAAGATTGTGTATTTAACTTAGGCTTAAATGAAAAAGGGTTTTTAATGGGATATTGTGCAAATTTCCTAAGTAAAATAGGATTTTACTTAGGAAAAGACTTATGGAAGTAAATGAATGACTTATGGATGGTTTTAAGTACTTAGGCTTTTAAATTATTGGGCCGAGGGTCCGGTCCCTCCAGAAGTCAGAGAAATGCTCTGAGCCCCTCTAATTTTCAAATACCTTAGTACTTAGGGGAAATTAGTGAAATTTTTAGGGAAAAATGAGAAGGGGAGTTAATCATTTTACCTTTTTTTGCTTGAAATTCCTTCAGTGTAATGTCTGCCTTTCACTTGTGATGAAAGTAAAAATTAACACATTTAGAGTCATTATCCATCACATGTAATTCTGCAACATCATCTACCTACCCTACCTACTTTAACCTAACATTTTTTCTTCTTTATTAGGGTGCACTTAGACTGGAAAACCCTTATCACAATTTCTTTTCTTTTACATGTAGAAATCTATCTAAGTCTAACCTTATTACATCCAAGGGCTCAGATTAAGCTGTTGAGCTCCTTTTATTTACTCTACCTATCTACTTATCTGCCAAGATTAAACGGTTTGATCAGATTTTATTCTCTATCTCTAAAACATAAAATTTTAACATGAACTAGCCAAGCTTAAGCTATTTGACTATTCACCAATTGTGGCATAAGTTACAAGTTGCACACAATTTTTTTATTACATAAGAGCAAAAAGTAGTGGCATTTAGACTTGCACACTTTCCTTGGCTTTTCTTTTGGTGGGGTTCATTTTCTTTCACCTTTTTGGCCATTTTATTCTTTTCACCCTTTGATTTTTCTTTTAGGGTATACCCTCTTTTCATTTCCTAAATTTTTTTTGATTTTTTGACAATATGGAAAACCTTTGCAACAAGGAAAAGTATGAACATATTACATAGCCCATAAAGTCAACCATGATATATGACACTTATTGGTATAGGAGCATAACACTGGCTCCACTTTGGGATGGCTTTTCCTGGTGAAAAGTCAAGAACAGCAGGTCAGTTGGCCTCAGAATGATTTTGGCTGAACTATGGAATCTTCTTCTGCTTGTTGCTTTATTGTATTTATGATAGTGATACTTCTGAAGCTTAGGGCCTTCTCTTCGGGCTTCAACTCCAGCAAGTTACTATCTAATCAAAACTGCGAGATTACAAAGGATATAGTATGTACATGTTAAAAATCAGGCTACATTAATAAGTAGGATCAAAGTAATGTTTCAACATTCGACCATTAACTGACCCATCATCAGTTTCTGTACCATCCAAGTTTTTCAAATAATATGTGTTGTTTCCTTGTAAGGCATAGATAATATAAGGTCCTTTCCATAGGAAGTCAAACTTCCCATGTTTTCCCTTATCCTCTCTTCTGGAATCCCATCTTAACACTTTGTTTCCAAGGTGGAAATCTTCTACTTTGGTTCTTTTATCAAATATCTTCTTAAGCTTCTCCTGCAGTATTTGGGATCTTTGATATACTTCCTCTCTGGTCTGCTGCAGATTGATGGTCTGGTTTATCCTCCTTTGAATATCATTAGGTTCAACCTGAGCTTCTTGAAGTAATTTCATTACAGGAACTCCTAAAGATGAAGGAAATACAGCCTCCATGCCATAGAATAACTCATAAGGACTGATCCCAATAGATTTTTTGGTGGTGAGTCTGTCTGCCCATAGTGAATTTGTAAGTTTCTTGTGCCAATTTTTCTTGTTTTCCTCAAATAATTTCTTAATAATATTAATGAGACTCTTGTTGGAGGACTCAGCCAGTCCATTACCTTGAGGGTAATAGGCTGTGGAATGGCTTAAGGTGATATGGTATTTGTTACGGAAACTTATAATCTTCTTGGATTTGAAGGCAGCAGCATTATCAGTTATGATTTTTTCAGGACAGGCAAATCTAGATAATATGTTGGTTTCTAAGAATCCTATGATCACTATGTCATTGGCTTGTCTGGAAGGAATTGCTTCTATCCATTTGGTGAAATAGTCCATGGTAGTGAGGATCCATTTGTGTTGGCCAGAAGAGGGAGGATGGATTTCTCCAATGAAGTCCAGGCCCCATTGTTGGAAGGGTTTTTCAGTGGAAATTGGTCTCAAGGGTAAAGGTAATAGTTTTCTCTTGCCTTCAAAAATTTGACATTTATGGCAAGCAGTGACAAATTTCTTTACATTAGTGAACAAGGTTGGCCAATAAAATCTAGCCTTTAGGATCTTGTCTGTAGTTGATTTCCAGTAAACGTGTCCACCACAGTCTCCTGCATGAAATTCTTGGAGAGCCTTGTTAGCTTCTACTTTTAATAAACAATTCAATATAATACCTTCATGATTTTTCCAAAAAAGAACATTATCTAAAATACAAAACTTTGAATATGTCATCTTTAAAAACCTTTTCTTTGTTCTGGATAACCCTGGAGGAGCTTGCAGTTTTAATAATACATAAATTATATCAGCATACCAAGGTGAATCTAAGAAGTCCTGACTGATTGGTGGAGTCGTAATCTCTTGTTCGTTATCCAGTTCATTAATGTCCAGGGCTTGACAATTTGTTTTTGTCATGAGTTTAGCCAATCCCTGTCCCTTTATAAGCTTTGTAGGTTTTATTTCAATATCATACTCTAATATGGTAGCAATCCATTTACCTCTTTTTCCCTCAATTCCATCCTGGGTTAAGATGTCTTTGACAACAACATTTGGTACATAGGCTATCACATGGGAGTACAATATGTAGACTCTAAAGTCTTTAATGGCTTTTACAAGTGCAAAAGCTTGTTTTTCCATGATGTTGTATTTTAATGATGCATCCCTTAGTGCTTTACTAAAAAAGGCTATAGGTTTCTCACATCCTTGATCATCCTTTTGTAATAAAACAGCTGCTATAGTGTGTTATGATGCAAATGAAAATATTATGAAGTCTCTATCAAATTGTGGACTTGTAAGGACTGATGCTCTGGTCAAAGCCATTTTAATTTCTTCAAATGCTTGTTTAGCTTCTACTGTCCATTTAATACTTGAATCCTTTTTTAACATAATATTAAGAAATCTAATTAGTTCAGCTAAGCTAGGTATGAATCTTCTCAAAAAAATTATTTTTCCTAGAAAAGCTTGAAGTTCTTTGACATTCCTAGGGTGAGGTATCTGCAGTATAGCTTCTATTCTAGCAGGATCAATTCTAATACCATCTTTGGAGATGATATGGCCCAAGAGTTTACCTTCCTCTAGAACAAACAAGGACTTCTTTGGATTCAAAGAGATACCATATTTTCTGCATTTTAGAAATACTTGTTTAAGATGGTCCAAATGCTGGTGATCTGTTTTAGAAAAAACAGTTAATTCATCCAGATATATAACAAGAAAATCATGAATTTCTTTTGCGAATGCTATGCCCATTGCTCTTTGGAAGGTTTCTCCTGCATTTTTAAGTCCAAATAGCATTTTAACATACTTTAATGTGCCCCATCATGTTGTGAAAGTCGTTTTTCCTTGGTCATCAGGATGAACCAGAAACTGGTTACATCCTGAGAACCCATCTAGAAGTGAAATCCTAGAAGCACCTACTACCCTTTGTAGAATGTGATCCATTTTGGGTAAAGGGTAATTATCCTTCAAACAAACCTTATTTACATTTATTAAATCAACACATAATCTGATTTCTCTAGTTTTCTTCCTAGTAGGTACTAAATTAGATACCCACTCTGAAAACCTAATGGGAGCAATTATCCCTACTTCATACATACGTTTGATTTCTTTTTCAATTAAGGGCAGAAGTACAGGGTTAATTCTTCTGAGTTTTTGTTTGAATGGTTTCTGATTTTCTTTCAGAGGTATTGTATACTGAATTATAGAGGTGTCATATGATTTCAAGTCTTCATAGCTCTAGGCAAAGACATCCTGGAATTCTCTCACTAATTCAATATATTTTAGTTTTTGGTCAGGGGGCAAAGATTTAGATAGCTTTATCATTTTTGGATTTTCTTCAGTCCCCAAGTTATATTCCTCGATATTTGGTTTTAATGGTTCCATCTTAGGTTTCTATGGAATATCATTAGAATCAAAGAGATCTTCCAAAGGAGTTAATCCTTTAGGCAAATGATTATCTTTTAAATTAATGACCTCAGATTATCCTTCCATAATCTCATCAACATCCATTTATTTAAGGTCCTGTATTTCTTTGTTAGTGAACTTTGTTGGATGAAGCATTTGAATTGAACTTTCTTCTGAAATGTCTGTTTCTTGCTCATTTGTTTGATCAGATTCAATGACTGTATCTACATCTATGTTACTATTAGAAAATTCTTTCTCTAAAGTTTTCTCTAAAGTCAGGAAATTGTTAATCTGCTCATCACTTAAAAACACTTTCCAGTTTTTAAAATTGTCAGGTATAGCTGGTCTGTGTCTAATCTTAGCTGTGAACTGATGATTAGGTTCAAATGGTAATTTACAGGTGCTAGCAAACATTGCCAGACTATGGATGTGCAAGTTTTGTTTTCTTGGGATTTTAGCAAGTTGAGCTTGGAGAAAAGTGTTGAGTATCTCTACAACTGTTCCTCTATATTCTCTCAGTCTGGGATCGTTTGTTAGATAGTGTCCTTTGATATGTTGAATGATTAAATTATAATCTCCTATGACAGATACTCTAATTGCCCCTAATATTTTAACAAGTTTAAGACCTAGCAAAAGAGCTTCATATTCTGCCATATTATTGGTGCATTTAAAGTTTAATCTGTAGGCCTGGCCTTCAGCATGATCATTTTCAAGGTTATGCACCCAAACTCCTGCTCCTACTCCTAATTTGTTAACTGAACCATCAAATTCTAAGTGCCAAAGAATTTCATGTTCATAATTGGTATCGGGAGTCTCAGGAACTTTTCTAATAGTGAGATCTCATTTTTTACTTTCTTTCGGTTGCTCTTGGGTATTTGATGTTTCATTGTTCTCAGAGATTTCCTGGATTTGAACACTAGATTTTCCATTTGTAATTTCTTTTGGTTCTGCTGCTAGAACTTCTAATTCAGTGGGAGGATCAATTTCAGCATTGTAAAGAATAAATGAATCCATATCAGACTGTACTGAGTATATGGGGAAATTTTCGGGTTTCTCCTGACTACTAACTACATATTTCATTAAAGTTTCTCTGTATACTTTCTTAGGTTGGCCGAACACTGAAATAGTAGCATATGACATGTCCAATTGAAGAGATCCTTGAAGCTTTGCACCCCAAGATCTGGAAAATAACATACCATATTTTGGAGGAATATCTGCTACTACTATGTCCATCAAGATTGTTTTTGCAGGGTATTGAACCAGTGAAACACACAAGTCTTTGATTAATCCTAAACATCTCACCTGACTTGAATCAAAATAAAAGAGGTCTTTGTATGGCCTGGTGATATCTAGGTTTAATTTCTCCATTACAGATTTGGGCATTAGATTGTGAGATGCCCCAGAATCAAACATGGCATTTATGAAGTATTTTATCATGTATGTTTAAACTTACATAGAATGGAGGAGTTCATCCATTCTTTGGTTTTCCATTTACTTCAGTGCCAAAGAGTAATTTAGGTTGGTCATAAAAAACGTTTATTGAGTCTTCACTTCCAGTGATCTTGAGTGATCTATTGATTTGACTTCGGTAGACATCATGTTTAGCTAATTCAGACAATGGAACAACTATTTTTAATTTGCCTACTTCAGTCTCTAGATTAAAAGGTTTTTTAGTCCAAGTTCTTGTATTTTGGAGAGTTGGATTCTCTTTATCTTCTATATTTTCTGTGTTTTTCTCCCTCTCAGGAGTGGGGTTATGGGCTGAGGTTGTTTCCGAATCAACTTCTCGAGATTCCTCTACATTCCCTTTGGGAGGAAGAGTATTGGAGAGTTGTCTGTTATTAGGTTGATTATCGGATACATCTTCAATGATTGGATTAGCAGGGTTAGGATCTGATCTAGAAAGAATATGTACAGGGGTAGTATTGGTATTACCTTTGAGGGGCTGTTTTGTAGCTTTCTATTTATTGGTTTCAGGGACATCAATTCTTCTGCTCCTCAGATTATATTGCTCGTGGACTTCATAAATGGCTGTATCATATCCCTCCTTGAAGTGAAATGATTCACCTGACTGAGTTTGGAATTGTTTGAGAATGTGAGCTTCTTGATCCTCTTGGGTCAAGAAAACTTGTTGTTCATTATTGAGTCCCATTAAGTTTATTTGAGTATCTTCTGTTGATTCATCAGAATTTGAGGCTTCAGCATAATTTTCCTGGAACAGAGGCCTAATGTTTTGGTCAGGACCAGTCTTTCCAGTGTTTTGGTTCTGGTTCTTTCTGAAATTTGGATTTCTCCCAGTATTGCTCGATTGACCATCCCAATTAGATTTCCTTTCAATTGTTTCTACTCTATCTCCTAGCCTATCCATTCCTTTAATAATAGCATCCAGTTTCTGTTCAAAGGCTGAGGGTTCTTCATTTAATGGTATCCTCCTTTCACTTCTGGCTTTAGCTCGTTTAGATATTAGGTTGGCTTCAACACTGATAGCTATACTTTGCATATCTTCTAAAGTCCGAGGAGATCTTTCTCTTAGCTGGTATGTCATATCATAATCAAATCCATCAGGGAATTTGATTAATGCTAAATCTAGAGGAGGTCTGAGGTTTTGAGGGATAGCATTGTAAACATTATTGAACCTAGTGCAGTAATATTGCACAGTTTCTTGTGTTCCTCTCTTCAGGTTTTCATATTCTGATAAGATTTGGAGAGGATATTTTTTCTTTTCCCATCTGTTTACGAATATTCTATAAAGAGCTTCTGGGTCATTGTTACTATTTGCAGGAATGGCTCTAAACTAGGTTCTAACTTCTCCAGTCAGACTTTGAACAAATATTCTCATTCTTACATCATCTGCATCTATTTCATATATTTTAAAATAATCAGTCATTTTTTTAGTATGCTGTTGTGTAGTGTAGGTACCAGAACCATCAAATGGAGTGATTTTACTTTGGTAGTCTTGGCGCATGGCCCCTGGATTGGCTGGTAATACCAAGGGAGCATATATGTTTGCCATTGTAGTAGGTAATGATGAAACAATAGCCGAGGTTGATCTGGGAGTGGTGGATGGAGGGGTGGAAGGGGTGGTTTGAGGTTGAGATGTTTGAGGAAATGTTGATGAACTTGGAGAGGCTATAGTGATCACAGAAATATTTGGTGTTCCTTCAAAGGTAAGCTCAGATTGTATGGAGTTCCACAAATTTTTTTCAAGATGTGAAGTAACAAATTCAAGTTGTAAATCTTCAATAAATACTGGGTCTTGAACCAAGTGGGCCAACTCAGATTCGGAAAAAGTCACAAATAAATAAGTTTCAAATTGCTCATCAAAGGGTTCATCCTCAAGGTAAATCCACTTCACAGGACAGGATATTGATCTATAGAGAGGCCGAGAACTGGTAGAACTCTCTTGTCTTTCCTGTCTCCTAAGAATTCTGGGGATCAGATTAGGATTTTCAAACACGGGTGGTGGATTTGGATCAGGATTAGCCCTGGTGTAATGAGTCCTTTCTGAAGCCAGGTTTCTAGGTGACTTTTTTTTTTGGGGTTTTTGTCTAAATGGATTTAACAATACAACTTCAACAATTTCTTTAAGAGGTTTTAGATATTATATTTAAATTTTCTTAAATATTTATTTGACTAGAGCAACTAATCAAGTGTTTGAAACCAGATGTTTAGTTCATAAACTAGACCAGAGATAGACTGAAGCAGCATTCATTTACTTATGCAATTGCAAAGCAAGAGCATTTCAAAGGATACCTGGCTCACTTCAGGCTCCGTCTGTAGTTTATAAAAGTAAACAGTAGTAACAAGCAAATTATTCAAATCCCCAGCATAGTCGCCACTATGTTATCAGTTAGTTTTTCCTTGAAGTTGTTGGGAAGAGGAAAGGGGTCCGAGGTAACCACAAACCAAATTTTAGGTACAAAATATAGCCAATCTGTACCCAGAGAGGGCTCTCTCTTTAAGTTTTAGCTTTTTTTTGAAAGATATTAGGCTAGTTATGAAGGTTTAGGGATTTTGATTGTGTTTGGGTGGTGGAATTCAATAGCAAAGGGGTAGGACTAAGCAGTTTAGGCCATTGGGCTAATGGAGTCAAAGAAAAATGGCTTAACTGGATTTAGTTTCTTGACAAGGGATGGTTTCACAGGGCAAGGTAGTCAAATAGGGAACAATTAAAGATCTAAAAGAAATGGAATGGACTCAAAATGGGTGAAGGGAAATTAAGAATCTTTCAACATATTCAAAAGAGGGAACTTGAATGATTATTAATAAAGGGCAATTAAGAATTCTTTACCAAATAATCAGAATGAATAAACTAGAAAACAGGAGCAATTAAGAATTCACTGTTCATACTAGTTCAGTGGAAAACATTAAGAATATCAACGATTGAAAACAGATTGCACTCAAGCACTTTCTGAATTATTATTTTTCATTTGTCATTCAGATATGAGACATATATGGTATAATAAACAGGAAAAAATTTAAAACATAGAGATAGAAGACTTATTGATCCGGTGTCTGACTCAAGAATCATGTGAAAAGTCCTTTGCATCAATTATTTATCCAGCTAGCCATGCGAAATTTGTCCAACAACACTTTATTCCAAAATAATCAATATTACAGCAAAGTCTAAGAATCCACCCCCTCAATACTCTAATTGAGGGAGTATTTATATAAAAAATTACAAAAAAATATCTACTAACAGAGTAAGATATATTTTAGGATGACTCATGAATACGTTACAAAAAAATAGAGGCAAATAGTCTCGTAGATAGGAGAAGAGGTAAACCAATGTTGTGCTGTTCCTATTTTTGTGAGTGTGTTGGAGGCAGGCTCTATGATTTGGCTCACTGCTATCTTCTTTGGTAACTCTGTGCTGGCTGCCCTGTTTTTACTTATACTCTTTACCTGTACTGATATACTTTGACCTATTTGATCTCTGTTTATCCTTTTTATCATTACTTACTGTAGTAAATAATCAAAATTCATCCAAGGATATTTTTACAAAATGTCCAACATATCTTCCCACCATTGTGCTTCTAGTATTCTGGTTCTTTGAAGCTTTCTCAGGGTCTCATCAGTTTTTTAAATCCAGTCGGAGCCACCATCCCAAACGGAAAAGGAGTTGTCTTAAGGTCCCAACCGGGTGGTTTTCCCCAATGCGTGAAGCAGAGATTTTCTAGGCTTCAACAGTGCTTTACCTCATGTTCGAGATAAAACAAATTTTCTAGACTGTCATGAAGAATTTTTCCTGTAGGAAATGCTTTTGCTGGTGATGAACTTGTTGATGAATTAGCCTGGTTTTGTACATACTTATTCAATTTCTCAACATAGCTTTGATGACTCATTAGTTTATCATGAGAAACTAAAGGACTTGGCAACCCTTTACTTTGCAAAATATCAAATCTTTTCGTAAAAGAATTAATTTCCTCCTGCATATCATGGCATCTTCTTTCTAAGTTTTGCATCAGATTTATTTTAGTAAAAACCTTTTTTACCTCCAAAATTGTCCCTGTTATGTATTGGATGCCTAGTTCTTCAAGCTGAATATTTGTTCTTGGTATTTAAAAACTGTAAGAGCTTCCTGGCTTCTTCAGGCATATTTCCTAATTCTTCCCTTGCCTTTTGGACTTCTTCTAGAGCCAGTTTAAATAAATCATTGTGTTCATATATTATTTTGGATTGATGGCCAGACATCATCTATTGATTGAATGATGTTGTCCCAAACAATTTCCTTTATTTCATTCAAAGGTTTCTCCAATGTGAGATATTTTTCTAATTCTTTCACCAATTTTTCTAACCTATTGATCTTTGTTGTCTTTTCTGCAACATTTATCTGTGAGAGATCATACTTCTATTCCAAGGTAGTAAATTGTAACTTTTCTTTCTGGAGTTCTGTAACTTGGAGCTTCAATTCCTCCATTTATTTTATTAGTTCTTCTGTGCTTAAATTGTCAGTGTTACCCTGTGCTAGTCCCGCTGTCTGCCCTGTTGTTGTTGTACCTGTAACCACTTCTGTTGTGGCTGCTGTGATGTTTTATGCTAGTGTTGTTCCAAGGGTAGAAGGGATTGCTGTTGAGACTACTGGTATCACATTGGGAGGCTGAGAGGTCGACTCTCCCTACTTGTCCTTTAATTATTTTTCAAATTCTTGTTCAGTCTCATTCAGTTGCTCATTAAGTTTTAAGAGAAAATCCTTCAGTTTTTCTTCATATTTTTGCTTTAAAAACCCATCATTTTGTGGGTGCCTTGAAGGTGGTAGCTTTAATTTTTTCCTTAGGGCTGAAATATCATCATATTTCTTTTTTATCAAGGCTTCTGTAGCCTTAACATCTTTCGGATTATGACCCAATCCAATAATTATTTCTTCCAAATATTTTATTCTATTATCCTTGGCCTGGGAGGAAGCTTTTTCCAGGTGCAGTTGAGCAGTTTTATTATCCAAGGAATTTTGTAATCTTTGAGCCATCATTGAATTATCAGTCAAAGTTGAATAAATCATCTCTCTAGTTTGTTTGTGCATTTCAATTTGATCCAAAGTATGAATATCCTTTTCCATGAATTCAAAATTGGTTCTAACATAGTCTATTGCTATTTGAGGTTGTTGTACTTTAGGCTTGAAATGACTCATCACCATTTTACCTTCCTGAATGTCATAGGATGAAATCAATCTCTATTGATTTTTGGGGGCCGTCTTCAAATATTGATTATAAATTTGAATTCTTAATGGATCATTTCTGGCTTTTATGTTTATAAATGTCTTCTTAATATCCCAAGCATCCTTCACTGGTGGTCTAAAGGATGATACCCTTGCACTTTTTTGTCTTTATAACTCCTTTCTCTGTGAGTTGGTGGATGTCCCAATAATTGTGAATGTTTGTTGGCTGTGTAACCCTTCTCTCCTCTGACTATCAATGGTCTCTTCAACAAATTATTCTTCTGAGAGAGGATTTAATCTTTGCCTTTTCATACCAGGCTGTTCTGAAGGTCCACTGATAGGGGTAGCCATTTCTGCGTCTCTCTTTTTACTTTTCTCCTCATTGAGGGGAGTTTGCAAGATTGGAGTTTCTACCACATTGATATGAGTGGGAGAAGTATGTATTTGGGCCTGCTCCTTTGAAGTTTCGGGTTGCTCAGACATTGTGAATTTCTCTATGTCCTGTGTAATAATCTAATTTTCCTTAGCTTTGGATTTTGCTGTGGTTGGTGTGCTGATTTCTTGTAACTGTTGCTAAGAGGTTCCAGTAGAAGAGGGACCAATTCCTGATCTTTGAAGCTACCGAAAAGAATCCAGGTCAACTATTTTCTCAAGATATTTCATAACATTCTCAACATTGACCTGTTCACTATCCTTTTCTACTAGGGTCCCTTCCATTCATTCATCCATGTTTGCAAATTGTTCAATCTCTGGAATCCTATAGTGAAGGTCTGGTGACAATCTATTTTTCATTCACCTATAACATATAAAGCTGTTAGGGTCATAAGGTACCCACCAAAAAAAAATTTGCAACTTGAGATAATCTTCTAAAATTCTTTCTGCTTCTTTCCCTGCATCCCTAGTATTATAGACAAAAGGGGCTAATTGAATCTCGATCCTGAGCTGAGATTTTTTTTTAGCATCACAAAAATGGACTAGGTCTGAATTTATCATTTGTCTAAAGTATTCTAAGGCAAAGAGCCTCATCGGAACATACCTTGGTAACTTGAAAGGATAGAGCTCAAACCCATATATCCTAATTTCTATATGTTTTTTATATAGGTACCAATCACCTACCCTGTATTTCTTGGAGAGTTGGAGGATTTTCTTCATATCACTATTGAACCTAGGAGGGGAAACTCCTTTTAATAAGGTGGTTTCTGGGTGAAAAAATATGTCAATGAATTCATTGTAAGAGTAAGGGGACTCAAAGAAATTATGGAATATTGCAGACCAGAAGATTACAGACCTTGGATTTCCTTTGGGGTCAAGTTTCATGACATGGAAGGGTAAATTATCTGATTGATAGTAGAGCATAAGATGGTATATAAAAGTGGATTATTTAAAAACTCTTTCATCTTCTAGTCTCATGAACTGGTCATGAATTTTATCATCAATGTAAGAGGAAAAGTCATATTTGATAACATGGGGCTATCAAGGAGTAAAAATTGATAACAACACTAGGGTTAACTTATCAATGTATTCACTAGTGTTGAATCTCATTACTGAAGATATCATATTTATTATGAGTCTGCCCATATATGAAAAATAGATATGTCCATAAAGATAGGGGCCTTTGGGTTCATGTTCTTGTAGCATGAAAGTTTGACAAAGGTGATTCAGTTCTTCTTGGGATAAATTTGTGGACTTTTCAAGTAAATATCCCATGGACAGGGGAGTCAGGGCTTGACCAGGATGAAATTGTAACATTTCATTCATAGATTGAGCAGTTATAGGAAAAATAATGGTTTGACTTGGGGACATAACTGCTCGTTGATTAGGATCATAATTGGCATGGCAATGATAAATTATTTCAGGAAAAACATGAACTGAGGGTAGAAAATACATTGGAAGAGTGGATTCCCACAGTCCAAAAATATCAGAGCCATTCAGATAATTATCTCTACATTGGCAAAATATTCAGAGAGTATTTTCGCTAAAGATGAGGTCTTTTATCTGGAAATCCCTATCTGCTAGAGGCAGATAGTCTAAATATTTATGGGGGCATTCAGAGGTGCAACATTCAAAGCCACAGGGGTTTCCATTTCTAGTTCTTGTGGATTCAGAAAGGAATTTTGGTTTTTATTGGAAAAATGAGAAAAATTACAAGTCTGGGAACTTATGGAGTGAAATAAAGACCGAATTGTATTGTTTTTTTGTCTTTTTCTGTGGAATTAAAGAAAAAAAAAAGATTTGCAGGATTCGACAGAAATTGGATAAATACCTATTTTGGGAAGTGAATAGTGAGGAAATAGGTGTAGGAAATAACTGACTGGTTCAGCTGAAAATCATTTGGCAAAGTAGAGGTTGGAAATCTTCAACAACTGATTTTGACGTTTTGCAATGGAACACTGGTTGCAACATAAAGTGATGAAAATACATGAATTTTTTTGTTTTATTCACAAAGTCAAGATTGGCGGGGGTTTTGTTATTTCAGACGGATGACACACATGGGAAATGATCTTTTGTCGTATGCAGAAGGCGGTAAGTGGTATGTATTGGACCGCTTTTGGGGATGAGCGGTATTCAACCTGGAGCCATTGATTCCATAAATCTTGTGACGCGTGGCGAGGCACTGTTTGCAAAACCACTCCATGATCGCGCACTATTTTTCGGTCATGGAGGGCCATGCGATATGGTTGATAGCGGTTGGATGCGGGGTGTTTAATCAGACGACTGTTGGGAAGGCAAGATGATAGGTGTTTAATAAGGGCTGACCCAACATAATTAAATATTATTTAATAATATCGGGAGCAACGAGATTGGTTGGGAAGGTTTTTAATTAACCGTGGGGGTTAATTAATCCTCATTTGAATTTAATGTTATATTATGGTTATATTTTAACCAAGGGTGGGATATATAAAATCTGGAGATTTTGCATAGTTATAATAATACAGGAATGCGTAGATGTTATAGGGGAATTTATATAATATAATTTAAAGTTAATATGTGAAAATGAATGAAAAGAGCTAAGTATAAAAACATTAATATTGTGTATTTAACTTAGGCTTAAAAGAAAATGGGTTTTTGTGGGATATTGTGTAATTTTCCTATGTAAAATAAGGTTTTAGTTAGAAAAAGACTTATGGAACTAAATGAATGACTTATGGATGGTTTTAAGTACTTAGGATTTTTAAATTACTGGGCCGAGTGTCTGGTCCCTCCAAAATTCAAGGAAATGCCTCCAGCCCCTCTAATTTTCAAATGCCTTAGTACTTAAGGGAAATTAGCAAAATTTTTAGGGAAAAATGAGAAGGAAACTTAATCATTTGACCTTGTTTTGCTTGAAATTCTTCCAGTGTAATGTATGTCTTGCACTTGTGATGAAAGTAAATATTAACACATTTAGAGCCATTATTCATCACATGTAATTCTCCAACATCATCTACCTACCCTACCTACTTTAACCTAGGGTTTTTCTTCTTTATTAGGGTGCACTTAGACTGAAAAACCCTTATCACACTTTCTTTTCTTTTACATGTAGAAATCTATATAAGTCTAACCTTATTACATCGAAGGGCTTAGATTAAGCTCTTGAGCTCCTTTTATTTACTCTATCTATCTACTTATCTGCCAAGATTAAACAGTTTGGTTAGATTTTATTGTCTATCTCTAAAACATAAAACTCAAATATGAACTAGCCAAGCTTAAGTTGTTTGACTGTTCACCAATTGTGGCATAAGTTACAAGTTGCAGACAATTTTTTTATTACATAAGAGAAAAAATTAGTGGCATCTAGACTTGTACACTTTCCTTGGCCTTTCTTTCGGTACGGCTCATTTTCTCTCACTTTTTTGGCCATTTTATTATTTTTACCCTTTGATTTTTATTTTAGGGTATACCCTTTTTACATTTTTTAAATTTTTTGATTTTTTTTGACAATATGGAAAAAATTTGCAACAAGGAAAGGTATGAACATATTACATAGCCCATCAAGTCAATAATGATATATGGCACCTATTGGTATAGGAGCATAACAGACCTAACAGAGAGAAAAGGGCAGAATTGAGTGTTTAGAAAAGCAAATTGTTGAATGTTGTGGGCAAAAGAAGGAAGGTGACTAGGCATGGTCGGGAAAAAGGAGATATGATGGCACTGTTAGAAATGCAATAGAATGGGTCAAGTCGGACAAAAAGAGAAGTTATGTAGCAGAGTTAGAATATAACATCAGAAACAGAAAAGGCAGTGACAACAATAGAAAAGAAAAATATATGGCGAACCAAGAGCTGAAAGGGCTAAATTGAAATATTATCGTATCTGTAAATGTAAATTATTTAATTATTTTTATTGTATGTGATGCAAAGGCAAGTCTTCGTAGGAATAGGAAAAACTCCATGAGTGTTGTAATGATTATTTCTCATGTAATAACTTGAACTAAAGAATGAGGAATCAAATGGGTGGAAGGCATAGGGTCATGCTTGTTCACTTCATATTCCATGTAGAATGAAATCAGTGAGGAGTTATCTGTATAAGAGATGTAATATCAATGCAAAGAGAGAGGGTAGAGAATTGCAGAATGGATGAGAGAGGAAGAAGAATGTAAGAGAGCCGCAGGAGGTTATAGAATGTAAGAAGAAGGAGGAGGAGATAGATAAGCCGTGAAGATTCAAAGATGATATAAGGAAAATATGAAGGCTGGAGGACAACAATGAAGAAGGAATGGAATAGAGCTGATATCCAGGTAAATAAGCATCTGTTTTCATTGTAGTTTGAAGAATTTTGTGCTTCCATATCAAGTTGTAGCTTGATAGATGTCCAATTGTAGTTGGCTGAGGTAGGAGCCTCCTCTAGGTTGTAGCCTGCAGAAAATAGATGGGAGTTGGAGCTTCCTTGCAAATTGTAGCTTGCAGAATTGAGGTAGTAGCCTCCTGTAGGTTGGAGCCTACAGAAAATCAGTGATGAGAGGGAGTTGGAGCTTCCTTGCAAGTTGTAGCTTGCAGAATTGAGGTAGTAGCCTCCTGTAGGTTGGAGCCTATAGAAAATAAATGGTGGAAGGGAGTTGGAGCTTTACTTTGCATCACAACAATAATAAGATGTGGTTTTCTCCCTTATGGGTTTCCACTTATATCTATTGTATTTGTGCATGATTTTCATGTGTTGATATGGTGTATCTAATCTGCTTAATACATGATTCTCACATATTAAGATTGTTGTTACATTATGTAATAATTTTATCATGAAATGAAGGTGTAAATAAGTTTAAAGGAAAGTTTTAAAAGTCCATGAATGTGTTAAAATGATTCACCCCCCCTCTCATTTTAAATAAGGGATCAACAATTGGTATCAGAGCAGGTTCCTTCGGTGTAAGCCTTATGGCTTGAAGGAGATTTGGTTGAGTCATGGACTATCAAAATGTACCTATGCTAAATACAACAAACTTTCCTTAATGGAGAGATAAGGTTAAAACAAATTTAATGGCTTATGGACCTGAGGTATGGAAGCTTATATGTGATGATTATTAAACAAACTCTACCTCATTGCAAGAGCAACATTGGAATGCCAAGAAAAAAATTGTGATATATAATATTCTTCATAACAAGGATCTTGATTTAATAATGGATCTAACCTCTACAAAAGAAATCTAGGACAGATTGCATTTCATGCATGAAGTAGACACTAGGGGCTGCATTGTCAAGAAGGAGAAGAGGATCAAGAAGAAGAAAAATTCATGTCAAAAGGAAAATTTTCAATAAAATGAGGTACCTGCTAGTGTGAATGGAAGTAAGTTCCATGAATAAATTATAGTGAAAGAAATAACCAAACTTGACATTGCCTTGACTAAAATAGGAAGATTGAGTAATGAAAACAAAGACCTGAAGAAATTGGTGGAAATATGTGATGAGAAAGAATATGAAGATAAGAAAGAATTTTTTGGCCTGAAGACACAACTTGAAGAAGAAAGGAAAGTATAAGATAGTCTACTAAAGCAAATAAAGGATAAAATTCAGAAGTAGAGAAATTGGAAGAAGAAGTAGTGTGCCTGAGAAAGAAATTAGAAAAATCCCAAAGAGAATTATTAATGAATACTCCTAAAATGACAAGTTATGAACAATTGGAAAATATTCTAAATGCTCAAAGGTATCTTCTCATAAAGGCTGGGATAGGATATGAAGGAGAAACCAGTAAGTCCAGGGTAGAAGATAACAAGAATATCATTTTTGTAAAAGATGTTAAAGAAAAAATTAACACTCAGCAATCTGAGATTATTGCAGCTAGAAGACTGATAGAAGAAAGGAGCAGGGGGTGTAAGTAGCTCGGATATGAGATTGCCTCCAAGGAGACCTCGGAGAAGGCGGACATTAAAAGGAATGATGAAGCAGCTCAAAAGGGAACCACAGAAGCAGAACCGAGCAAGAACTTGATGTGTGATGAAACAAACAAAAACAAACAGAAACATCAAGAGACAAAGAATTAGAGGAAGAAGCAAGTAGTTGCAAAAAGTTTAAATGTTCCTGAAGATCAATTGAACAAGTTTGGAAGACCTCAAAGGCGATTCTTTCCTCCTATGAGAAATGTCACTTGTTTTTCCTGTCACAAACTAGGACATACTGCAGCATATTGTAAGACAAAGGAAATCCAGTCCGAGTAACAAAGGATGCAGAAAATGAAAATAATACCTCAAGAAAAAAAATGGAGAGGACAACCTTCCACCAGGTACACTAATTGATTCCATGGCTACTATTTTTCATGCAATCAATTTGGACATAAATATGTTGAATCTAAATTGTGTTAAAAAAGGGGAACAAAATATTACACATCAGCTCAAACATATTGTGGTAAAATAAGATGTTATGTATGCCTCAAGCTTGTTCACAAAGAAAAAGAATATAAACTACCATATACATTAAAGAAATCTATATAGATTATGGAATTCAATCCAATCCGACAAAACTATGAATCAAAAAGAAGTGCAGAAATTATGAAGAACCGTAATAAATTTTGGAAGGAAAAGAGAAAGGGGGAGCCTGTTAACTCAATAACATAATGAATCCATCACAGTCTCAGGGGGAGTTGCTCTAAGAAGAAACATCCCAGGGGGAGAGAAGTCCATAAATAGTCCCCGTGAAATTTGTCTAAGAAGAGCTCCTTGGAATGAGAACAGCTATAACATCAGGAAGGGAAAGGACAATTTCTCCAACAAAGATCCATAGAGGAAGAAGAATACTTGAAGCACACAATAGCCAACAAGTTGATGGAAGGAGAGAAGGAAACAAGTAGCCATGATGGTAGAGGGAACATCAGCCATGAACATGTAAGCTAAGAAGACATTAGCACATTAAGTGATGAATGGTTAAAATTCCAAAAGTTATGTTTCGAGCTACAGAACTGGGAAGACCCATAAAGGTTGATCACATTGTGCACCATACTCCTAGAATTAACAATGAATCACATTAAGAATGATGATTAAGAGAAGTTCCTATCATCATTATATCATTATATCATTACATCATTCATCTATAAAAATTCCCCTTGGAGGAATTTAGTTAAGTGAATGATAAATCTCTAAGTGATCTTCCCATGAAGATTCCTATTATAGAAATTGAAGATGTCTTCCCAAAGATCATTATGTTAGAATAGTTGAATTGAATATAAAGCAGAATTTATTCTGGAGCAGTCCTAGAAAGGAACATGCAATGACATTCCTTTGAACATAATGACAAAATAAGAAAAATGGTTAATGATGCCAAGATCAAATTCAGTATATTGATGATTTTTGGTGTGAACAGTGGAAATCGCAATAGTAGAAACTATGAAGGTTGCCTTAACTATGGGTTCATGTGCGAGCTGAAGTGAAATATCTACATGGTTTATAAAATTAGTACCAATTGGTATTTGGTACAAGCAGCATGCCTATCAATAGAATACCAAGTGTTATTAGTGGAGTAGCAGTATGGTACAGGTCCTCAGGATCAAAGGATTATGGAAAAAGTACATCAAGGTAGTATAACCAATGTTATCTGCATTATTAAAGCATAAAAGGGTCAATCTAAGGGTAAAAGGATCATTATATTGTTTACACTTGAAGTAGTCTCTTGAGCATTGAAGTAGTATATACTTCTAGATATAATTGCATGCCTTCCTCAAGTCAGTACAGATATATCTTCAAGGCCTCTTTCTTAAGATCATTCATAAAATTGTGTGAAGTCTGTTTTCTGAGATTTCAATTAAACAACTTCAAGATGTTTTGCTGAAGATCATCATGATAAAACAATTGAAGTATCGGAAGTATGAAGGACTAGTTGTGTTAATCTTACAGTTGAAGGTCAAAAGTCTGTTATTGATTCATCAAAAGCATACTTCAGAAGGAAGGATTTTCTGGTATTTCACCATTAAAGAGAGGTTGATTGTTGACATACATACCCCCTTATGTCATAAATAAAATTGCATAGTTGATAAATGAGACGGACCAATACACTAAATGTATCTAGCCTCAAGGGTTTGTTTTGAAAGTACATTGTACAAGTAGTAAAGTCTTTTGGTCTCGTAGATTGAAAGATGTTGTCTAATCTCATAATAAGTTGTAAGCTATGGTTTGATTCATTGTTCGCATCAGTAACAAGGACCTTTCAGCTATTAAGTGTAATATCCATGTCAGCAGAAAATCTCATATCACCACCAACATGAAGTAAAGGTGAACCACAAGTATAAAGGATATAATGGAATTGTCATATTTGAATAGATGTGTACTACAGATATGTGTCTCAGATGAATATCATAATATGGACTGAAGTATATTTGGAGCAGACTTTATATGACGTATGGACCATTCTTAGTACTTTAGTATTATTCCAATGATGCATCTCTGATTATATAAGTTTGGTACTATTTGTTCTATGAAGTGTCCTTATCATCACTTTCAGCTTTATGCAAGTGCGATAATTCTGAGCTTTGGGATGGTATCAACTTATTGTGTATATACATACAAGTTCAATGATTCTCAAAGTGTTCTCCTAGCAACTCTTATACACTAGTTTGGAGCAGCATGGTACAAATTCAGAAGAAGAAGGCCTAAACACAACTCATAGAGAGGAAATGAAAAGATAAAAAGTACAATGGGAAAGGTGTAACCCTTTTCCATTGATATCAAAGGGGGAGGAAAAGCAAGCATAACAAGAAAGGCTCTTCTGAAAAGAAAGCAGAGGAAGACAAGACACTTCTGAGAATGAGAAGGGGGAGGAAGTCCTGGAGGAAGTATTGGAGTATTGGCATCAATTCCAAAGGGGGAGACTATTGGAAATATTGTCATTGATGGAAAAGGAGCACAAAGGAGTAGCACCTGAACTATCACTAAGGGAAAGGAGTAGAGAAGAACCAGGAATAAGGGAAAGGATCATATCAGGAAATAATGTAGTAAGAAAGCATAAAAGAGAGGCAGAGGAGCAGTAGAATGGAAAGGAACAGCATTATACTATCAGCAGAGGTAGTAAATAAGCGAATTTCCCTAAGAAGCAAGCAACACAAGGATCAGAGGCAGTTGAGACAGTAAAGGTAACAGCGAAGCAACAAAAACAGAGAGGCAGTGAATGCAGCTAAGCAAAAAAGGCAGAGAAACACTGAATGTAGAGAGGTAGCAAATATAGCAGAGGCAGCGAATGCAGATAAGAAGGCACTAAAGGAAAAAAAGGTAGCAGAAATAAGTAAAGGTGGAAGAGAAGTAGTTAAGGAAGAATAGGATCAAAGGCAGCAAAACAAGCTCAGAAGAGATCGACACGTTTAAGGCATGCAACAAGGGAAAGAATCCCAAGTCGGAGTGAATATCAAATAGAAGAACAAGCCCAGGAGAGAATCACGTTGAAGAAAACAAAAAAATCTCAGAAGGAGTAGCATCGAGGAACTGGTGTCACAGAGCGGCACAACGTAAACAAACAGAAAATAGACTAAGGCAGAGAAGTCTTTGAAGAATTCCAAGTGAGGTGGTTGGACGTTCACGATTAGATCGCAACAACAAAGGCAAGAAATGGATGGATATGATTCATCGTAAGATAAGTGAGGCAGAAATACAATTGAATTTCAAACAAAAACGAGGACCATAGATCTGGGTAAATCAACGGTGATGATCGCATCAGCGGAAATTAGATAAAAAATCGGAAGCAAGACCAATGGATAGTGGGACAATGATATTGCAATAGCCAATATTGCGATAACTGATATTGTGATGCGAAATTGCGAACTGCGAAGTACAAAAGATGACGTGGCAGATGTCGTGGCAGTGGCGTGGCAGCCCTGTGGGGCCCAATCGGATATCGCAACTCACAAGCTGAAGAGGATAAACACTCAAGAATCATGTTGGAACACCGAAGTACGAAGTGCGATAATGAGGCAGATGCGATATAGTTCAAAGCTAAAATCTAAAGGAATTGAAGTCTGGCTGTGGGACCCAATTGCATATCGCAGATCACAAAGCACAGAAGAGATAGCACTTGTAAACCATTTTGAAAGGTAAAATTGCCGAACTGCGATAAAGGGGCTAGATGCGATGCAGCTCAGAGCTATTACTTAAGAGATTTAAAGTCCAGGAGTATGGATTTTCCCTTTGTAAATCGAATCAGAGAGAAAAGGAGTCATATAGCAAAGAACGATCTAAATACCAAAATGCAATAGAAAGTGGATGCGATGTAGTTTCATAGTTAAATTTCATAGGATTTCAAATCCAGATGTAAGGCCTTTTTTCTTGTTAATAAATTGCATCGGAGAATGGAAGAGCTGAATATAACATAGAACCACGCCAAAAACGCCGAAATGCAATAAAGGAGGTCGCATGCAATTTCATTCAGAAGTTCCATTGTAATACATTACAAATCCAGGGTTCTCTATGGACATGCCTATTTACAAAGAACTAAAGCTAAACAAAGAGTTGAATCAAGTGTGCGCAAAGGAAAGCTTGAATGCAAGAATTGACTCAAGTAAGTAATAAGACCTAACACTCGTGCAGAATAGTGGTTGATGTGCAGCAACAATTTATGAAGAAAAATTTGAACACGGTAGAGGGACTCGGGTAGAATAAGACCCGACACTACATGTAGAGAGTAAAGAAGTTCCGCGTTGGTCATGGAAGAAAGTATGAACCCGAGTATAAAGGCTCGAGTAAGGACTCGACACAGAGAAAAGGGCAGAATCAAGTGTTTAGAAAAGAAAATTGTTGAATGCTGCAGGCAAAAGACGGAAGGTGACTAGGCATGGTCGAGCAAAGGGAGATATGATGGCACTGTTAGAAACGCAATAGAATGGCGCAAGTTGGACAAAAAGAGAATTTATGATGTAGAGCTAGAATATAACAACAGAAACTGAAAAGATAGTGACAGTAGCAGAAAAGACAAATATATAGCGAACCAAGAGTTGAAAGGGCTGGATTGAAATATTATTGTATCTATAAATGTAAATTATTTAATTATTTATATTGTATGTAATGCAAAGGAAAGTCTCCGTAGGCATAGGAAAAAATCCATGAGTGTTGTAATGATTATTTCTCATGTAATAACTTGAACTAAAGAATTGGGAATCGAATGGGTGGAAGGCATAGGGTCAGGCATGTTCACTTCATATTCCCTGTAGAATGCAATCAGTGAGGCGTTATCTGTACAAGAGATGTAATATTAGTGGAAAGATAGAGGGAACAGAAATGCAAAATGGATTAGAGAGGAAGAAGAATGTAAGAGAGATGCAAGAGGTTAGAGAGTGTAAGAAGAAGGAGGAGCAGATAGAGAAGCTATGAAGATTCAAAGATGATATAACGCAGATATTAAGGCTAGAGGACAGTAGTGAAGAAGGAACAAAAAATATCTGATATCTAGGTAAATCATCATGTGTTTTCATTGTAGTGTGAGGAAGTTGGTGCTTCTATATCAAGTTGTAGCTTGATAGATGTCCAGTTGTAGCTGGCTGAGGTAGGAGCCTCCTGTAGGTTGTAGCCTGCACAAAATAGATGGGAGTTGGAGCTTCCTCGCAAGTTGTAGCTTGCATAATTGAGGTAGTAGCCTGCAGTAGGTTAGATCCTATAGAAAATCAGTGGTGAGAGGCAGTTGGAGCTTCCTTGCAAATTGTAGCTTGCATAATTGAGTTAGTAGCCTCATGTAGGTTGGAGCCTATAGAAAATCAGTGGTGAGAGGGAGTTGGAGCTTGCCTTTGCATCACAAAAATAATAATATGTGGTTTCTCCCTTATGAGTTTCCACTTATATCTGTTGTCTATGTGCATGATTTTTATGTGTTGATATGGTGCATCTAATCTATTGAATACTTGTTTCTCACATATTAAGATTGTTGTTACATTATGTAATAATTTCATCATGAAATGAAGGTGTAAATACGTTTAAAGGAAAGTTTTAAAAGTCCATGAATGTGTTAAACTGATTGAACCCCCCTCTCAGTTTAACTAAGGGTTCAACAGGAGATAAAAACAGGAAAAATTGGAGAAGGATTAGGAGGTCCACGCATAGTCATGGTAGCATTGATAGGAAACATTGTCCCTTTTCCATTGTTGTCAAAGGGGGAGAGACTGAAAACATTAACGAGACAAATAAAGGCACTAGGGAGATAATTTTAAAATTGATTATAATTTCCCAACAACATGTCAAGAATAATGTGGAGATTTGACTCATTTCCATCAATCATTATCAATGTCTAGTGGTGTTTCCATGACTAAAAGAGGGGGCGATTATTTCAAAAAATGTTTTCATTAATGAGAACAAGTGTTGTTTACGTTGAAGAGGATGGTTGATGACAACAAGTATAATTGATGTAAAAATAGATGTCATCTATTAAAGTCATTGAAGCATGAATTTTATTGAGTTTTATATGTATTTATCATATCTTAATGAGCCTATGAATGGTATGGTTAGATATTCCTTATCGAGACCTTTCTAAAGGTATATAACACTTTGCAGTTCTCCTTCGAGACAAAATATTAAGTCCATTTAAAAATCAACAATTGTAAAGGGCCTAAAACCATTGGGCCAAACCTTCAATTCCCAAATCTATTAACCAAAAAATAACTTATGGTTTGATCCATGATTCAAGAATTAAGTCAATGGAATATAGAAATAAAACATGCAGGATAGATAACAATGTTAAAAAACAATCACCTTTGTGAAAATTAGCTAAATCAGACAAACGTGTTATGAATCAACTGATGGATGTTGCATCTACACACTCAATAATTAATAGACGAGAGCCCCCCAAATACAAATAACCATGGACTCTCATGTGTTACATCATTATTTAATAGAAGAATTGATGTAGTAGTTTCGACACAATACAAAATTTGATTAGCCTAATAACGGTATGTGACAACTCTGGCAATGTCGAAAGAATGCTTGGGAGAAAATAATTGGATGTTAGGAAAGGAGATGATGTGGCCTGAAAAATCACTTGAATGACATCAACAGCGTGGTGTGGATTCTTTAGGGATCATCACGTGGTCGGTACAATTGGGAAATTTTAGCCAGTGAAAATTCCTAAAAGGTGAGATGCATGGCACCCATCATGATTTTTCATGTGGTATGATTATTTCATGTTGATGTCGTCATGTAAGTGACCTTGGACACCTAAATTTAGGGTTAGATAACATGGTCACATGGGTGACCAAACAAATCAAACTGCAAATATCAAGTGACATGGATGATTCACATGGTCAGCGTTAAAGGGAAAGGGGAAAAAGACCATATTATAAGAACACAATGGTCAACACAAAATATCAGGGTGTCCCCACAAAATTATATATATATATATATATATATATATATAGATAGATAGATAGTCTGATCTACGTGAGGAGATTCATCACATTTGCTAAGTTTACAACCTATAACCATAGGAGTACAAATTGGGGCATCAGATTCCACACCAAATTTATATAACTTTTTTTAAATATATTTATATTTAGATATTGATATGCCTAACTTTGATTGATTTTCTTGTAGTCTAATAAATAAATACAATTCACCAATGTGGAAATTTCAATTTCTCTTTTCATATTGCTTGCATAATTATTTATCATGTAATCATCATCACTACCAAAAATGATATCATCCACATCAACAACAATGATAAAAAATTTAGCTTCTCCAATATTGATGTATAGATTACTATCAACTGAGTTTCTACTGAAACCTTGTTGATGAATAAAATCATCAAATATAGAGTATTATGCCCTTAGATTCTACTTTAGGACATACAAACATTCCATTAGTTTACATAGAAAATATTGTCTTCAGTTAAATAAAAGCCTTTTCTTTGTTCCACATATATTTCTTCATTGAGTTCTCCATTTATGGATGTTTATTTTACATCCATTTGATATAATTTGAACCCTTTAAACTAAGCGAAATCCAAGAACATTCTGATGGCCTCAAGAAAAGGCACTAGATAAAATATTTCATCCAAATCAATGCCTTGTACTTGTGCATAACCTTTGCAGGCAAGTATTTCTTTATTTCTTACTATTTATCCATTTTCATGAAGTTTTTTTATTTACACCAATTGGTTCCAATTATATCTTTGTAATTTTAACTTGGGACATATTCTCATGTTTGATTCTTTTAAATCTAATTCAAGTTTGCATCCATGGATTTGATATAGTAATCATTCTTGTTGTCTTGGGAAAAATTAAGTTGTTCCATTAGTGAAAAAAATTCTATACATTCTTCAGACGACACACCTACATGTTTTCATCTAGTTTCATCAAATATGTTTTTGTTTCCTGGAATTTGATGACTGCAATAATTTTTTTGAACATACCCACATGGAGACTTTTCATGTAGAGGCTCATGTTATTCTCCCTAAAGTTCATCAAATTATTCATCTTCTTGTTCTTTTTTAGGGCATTCTTGAAATACATGAGGGTTAAGCTAAGCTTGAGGGAGAAATTCATTATGTGGAAGCGATTCAACTACTTTCACATCAATACTCTCAATATGGCATTGTATTATTTTTTATACAATATTTAACGCTTCCTTTGATAGGAATATATTTGAAATATACCTTCATCAACCTTGGCTTCAAATTTCCCAAGTTTTTCTTCATTCACATTTATTTAACATTTGTTTCCAAATATTTTGAAATGTCTAACAATGGATAGTCTTCCTCTCAATATATCATAAGCGATTTTGGAAATTTTAGTTCTGATTTGAGCCATGTTCAAAGTATAAATAGTTCTATTTATTACTTCTCCTCAAAATGAATTCAATAGAAGATCTTAAAAAAAAGGGTTCTTGTTATATCTTGAACAATTATATTTTTCATTTAAGCTACATTTTTTTTCTAAGGTGTCCTCGCAATAGTGATGTGCCCTCTAATTCCATAATATTCACATAATTTATTGAATTCATGCAAGGTGAATTCTCTTCCTCTTTCTATCCTTAAGAATTTAATATTTAAGTCCACTTCATTTTCTACAATAGCCTAGAAAATTCTCAAAACTTTTAAATAATATAGTTTTATGTTTAAGAAATCTAACCCATGTGATACTTGTAAAATCATTAGAAAACAACAAAGACTATTTCTCACCTTCTAAATTTTGTGTCCTATATGGTCTATAGAGATACCAGTGAATCATTTTCAATGGTCGGGTAGTTGAATACTCGTTATCCTTGAAAAATACTCTAGTTTCCTTTTGAAGTTGACATGCTTTGGGAACTTCATTATGAGGCTTACAGTTCATAGGCATATCTCCAACATGTTTTGTTCTTGTGATATTCACCATGTTTTTGAAAATGATATGTCCCAACAATTTAAGCCACAACCATATTTCCTTCATTTTTAAAACAAAACATTTATCATTGTTTGATTGATCTAGAATATATATGTTTCCATATATTCTAATATATTTTGGCACCAACTTAATAGCATGTACATTCATGGTTTCACATATTTTGGAATTTAATATTACCTAAAATGCTTTATCACACATCCAAATAATTCTGAAATTTTTTTGCTTCAACCCTTTTATATAAAACACATATCAAGATTTGGTTCTTCTATTGTCAATGTTGAATGCGTTGGAATTGTTGTTGTTATTTCCAATGGAAATGTGAGTATGACAAGGTAAGTTCGTGGAAATCATTAGTAAGTATTCATTTGAAAATATTTATGGATTAGAAAATTACTATTTTACAACATCTATGATGGCTTGACACAACGATCATGCACAATTGCTTTGAGGATTATTTTCAAGATTAGTAAAATACACTTGATGGCAGCGTATAACCCATGCAAATGATTATAGGAAGTGAAAATACAATTTTTCCTCTATTTCTTTCAAGTCAACTCAATTATGATCAACCTATGGCAGGATAAATTCCCATGGCATTCAAAGTTTCTGCTTGATTTAGTCTCCAATTGATTCAAATATATATTTCCAGATCCAACATCAAAAGTGTGAACTAACCAAGCTATTATATTTGTTTCTAAAATTAAGTCTATTGGTAGAGAAACTGTATCAAAAAACTAGCTCAACCAACTTTAGGTCCAAGCTGGCCCTCAAACCAAAGGGGGATGCCTCAAGTATGATGAGGCTTTAATGTTGTTCATTGGTATTGAACAACAACCTATGAATCATAATGGACAGATCTAGGTTTTGTTGTTTATGTGGTTGATGATGAGTTACAAATCCCTACTTAACAAATAAATACTTCTATTGTAGAGCTCTAACCAAAGTCCCACTATTCAACTATAATAGAATGACATATCTTGAGAGATTATGATAGAAGAATATAAGAAAAATTATATAATCAAGTGTCCTTCCTGTAATACCCATAGTTTCATGTGATTTTATATTTTTAAGTTGAACTATTTTTTTTCACGGCAAGCAAGCCATAATTGAATTTTTGGAATAATTATGATGATGTAATTAGTATATTTTTGAATTATATTAATGTTTTTTTTAGAGGATTAACTTGGAAAAGAACATATAATTAGTGTGATTATTATTCCAATCTGGAAATTCAAGATGGATGGATATGATGGAAATATAAAACTTTCCCAAGCTACTTCAAAAAATCCTTAGGAGTGAATTTATGTGATTAATTAGATTTGGAGAGAAAAATCTAATAAAATCACCCAGTGTATCGGGAAGCAACACTCGGAATGAGTGAATAAATCACCAAAGGTAAAATGCAAGCTTTAAAGGAAAAAACATAATTTTATATAAAAATGAGGAAAAATTATATTTTTATATAAAAATAGTGAAATCCTAGGCTATGGCGATTGTCATAACCTAGAAAAAAAAGATGTCCTTACGGAAATAATGCTACGAGAAGTGAGGCATAAGTCTGCATTCATTTGAACAATAAGAGGTTGTTTATTTAAGGGAAAAGAATGTATAAATTATACAATATGCATGTATATCTTGGATTCATCCAATCTAACAATTTGCTAAAGTTAAATATTTAATCACTTCTACAGATATTTGTGAAATTAAATACAAAATCACTATTCACATATACATGATGAAAGATCAATCACACACAACACAAATAATTTCCTAGGAAAATCATATAGCTAAAAACCCCACTATCTTCTATTGCATATTATATCATGGATCGTGAAACAATTACCTAAAAAAATATTCTCACAAGATCGCTCAGTACATCAACTAATTGTTTCACACTGTCATACAAAAATTGGCAAATCCCTTAGCCAATTTATTGTCTCCATACAACCTGCCTTCATTGTGCAATCCTTGCTAAATGAAATCCATGAATTTATGCAATCTTGCAGGCCTTGACTATGCAAGTATCATGGGCAAATCCAATGTGTGTGTGGCACTTGCATGTGTGCAAGCAGATAATATCAAAACTGATAGTCAACTTCCCTTTCACCTAGAACTCAACTGGGTCTCCACTGGATCTGACATGCATGTAGTTATAATAGTAAATCTTCAGTTGCATGTGAGATCACTACATGTGAATTAATTAATATTTATTTCACTTGATCTCTCACTAGTGCATCTTTAGTTACAAATAGCACAATTGAGTTTAACTCACTTAACTGAGTTAAACTATTTACAAGTTGCACAAACTCATGCACCACTGCACTGTAGAAATTTCTGAATATTAATTCTTATGAATAAATTATTATTGTTAATCTGGTTAAGCTCCTCCTACTTATATAATTTATCAACTGAATAAATTCAAGTTAACATTGAAGAAAAACACATAAAATATATCTACCAAATCAGATCGAGAATAAGTACATGCACACATTGACAAAGTGACACAATTATTTCTGGACAAATAGTCCCTAGAAAAACCCAACATGGGAAAACTACTCTCTAGCTGCTGGAGGGTTGTATTATCAAGAATATTTCTGAATATACAACTTTGGGTTCCAGATCTAGAAAACCCGAAAGATAAAATTCTATATCTTCAGCTCACTTGTTGATCTAGAGCCAAAATAACGACTAATACACTCCCTCAAACAAGATTTACAGAACTCTGCAAAATCTAGGCCTAGAAACCCCAGTGTTGTCCCTGAAATGCTTTGTGTCAGCCTATGAAGCCCTTTAAGGCCTCTACGTTAGCCTTGGATGTCCTCCAAACCGTTAATGTTGCTCCGGAAGGGATTGCATTACCCCCGAACGGGTGACGCAATCAATACGCTACCCCTGAAGGGTCTTTGTGTAACCCCTGAAGGGTCTCCTAAAATTTGCAATGTCCTTGATGTTGCCTTCCTCTACGATGCCCATGAGCTGATCTCTTCTCTTCCTCTTGTGTATTCTAGACCCCAGGATTAGATCATCCCCTTGGTCTAAATTCTCCTCTCTATAGTTGAAACACTTCTGAGTATTCTTATCAAACCCTGCCCTAGAATCTCAGCTTGACTTCAGTGGTCTGCCTTTGTGTGTCTTTACAAATGACCCCAAGCCTTTACTTGATACTTTTCTCGTTGTCAATGACCATAATCAAATATTGAATCAATGGCTAATATTGAAAGAAAGCTTGATCCATGTGACTTGAGAAAATTTCATCACTTGTTTAATTAAATTCACTTTAGTTATATAAGTTTCCTAAGTTTTAACTTAGGAAATACATTAAAATAATCAATTAATTTAATATCTCCTAAACCAGAGGAAATTTCCCAAATCCATTTATTGGTCTTGTAGATCAGGTAAAATCTAGTCCCTCCACAATGTTTGGGAGCTAGAGCACAACTCATGCTACCCCAAATACACAAAATCTCAGCATGCACTTCTAACCTTGTTACAACTAGAATGACTGAGTTACAACTAGAATTGCTCTGCATTTCCCACCAACCAACCTCTAACTTGAAATTCACTTAGCTAACTAATTTTCCACTTTAGTTAACTATTTTCAGGTCCACATTGAGAATATATTATAGTTTAATGTCCATCGAAATTAAAGGATAGTAAAAATAGACATGAACCTAAATATAGCATGTCGGCCCCACCCTAGTGTAGGTGCTTAATTTTCACTAGGATCACAGGTGTAACAGTTTTCTTGTTGAATATCAGCGCTCCCTCTCAAAAAGAAAGGGATTATCCTTCACCTGATCCTCTTTCTATGGTATTTGAATTTGCTCCTAGTGAGTACCTTCGTCAGATTATCTACATCCTCATCTTCCATGGGAATTTATTGAAGGAACATGCTTCTGCTATGCACACAATATTTGAGATAATGGTACCATATATCTATATGCTTGGACCTATCATGAAAAACATGATTAATCGAGAGTTTAAGACAACTCTGATTATCACAATGAATCACTATCGGATCCATTTGAGAACCAAACAAACCAACCAAGATCTTTCTCATCCAGATATCGTCACATGCAACTTGACTTGTTGCCATGTATTCCGCTTCTGCTGAATAGAGTTCCATGGATCTTTGCTTATTGTTGTATCAAGAAACAACTATAGATATAATGCTAAAGATCCCCCCTGATGTGGTATTTCTCTATGATGGACTGCGAGCCCAATCTACATCCTTGAAGCCATGCAACTTCACTCCATTCATTTCTATGTACCATAGACCATACTCTGATGTGCCCCTTAAGTATCTCAGGACATGCTTTCCTTCCTTCCAAAAGAGCTTGGTAGGCTTAACCATAGCTTTAATCAGCTAGTTAACCACATAGAAAATGTCCAGTCTCATGTTCACTAGATACATTAGTGAGCCCACTATCTGTCGATAGACAATAGAATCCACTACCTGTCCAGAAGTAGCATCCTCTTTCCTCCAGTTTCCTGGAAGAGTAGTATCCATGGGTTTGCAGCTATCCATGTTAAACTTGTCTAGTATCTCCTTTGCATACTTCCCTTGAGACATAAAAATTTCACCATCCCACTGCCATATTTCCAAGCCAAGGAAATAATGAAGGAGGCCCATATCCTTCATTTCGAACTCTCTTACAAGATCCCCTTGCATGAGTGTATCAACTGCTCATCACCAGTCAAAATTAAATCACCAACATAAATAACAATGATCAATACCTTACACTCAACCACAATCTAATAGATTTTTTCATCTCCTTCACTCCTGGTGAGTCCATTCTAGTGAAATAGATGTCTATCTAAGTGTACCAATCATGGGGTGCTTGCTTTAGCCAATACAAAACTCTTTTGAGTCAACACACATGCGACTCACTATTGAAGATCTAGAAACCTTCAGGCTTCTCTATGTACACTTCTTCCTCAATGATCCCATTGAGAAACACAGTTTTCACATCCATCTGATGAATGTGCCAGCCCATCTGCACTGAGAGTGCAAGGATGTTCCTTATGGAAGGGTACCTTCTGACAGGTGCAAAGGTCTCATCATAATCTATCCCCTCGATCCATGAGAAACCCCACACCACAAAACTGGCCTTGTATTTCTTCTCACTCCCATCAACAGGTTGCTTTACCCTGTAGATCCATCTCAAACCTATCATTGATTTGTCAACCATTCTTGGGACAATTTCCCATTCACTGTTTTTGACAATGGAGTCATACTCCTCCATCATTGCATCAACCCAAGTAGGCTGGTGCACTACTTCCTGAAAGGAATATGGTTCAGTCACAATACGTTTCCTCATGAGAGCCATGTATCCATTAAATTTTTCAGGAGACTATCTCTGTTTGCAATGTGAAATAGGGGCTCCTACATCCTATGCAACATCAAGTCTGAGCCTATAAGCTTTCGTGGTGCGCCTTCTACCATTTCTGATGGATAGATCTGCATCAGTGGCTTCCTCCACTCCATGAATCTCATCATGTGTTTGATCAACATCTTGAGACTCATATTTGGGAAGAAACAATTCCTCCTTCGCATGCAAGTCCAACTCCCTCTCAAGGGACAACTGCATGACTTTCCCCTCATAAAATTTTCTATCTCATCACACAACAATCATTTTCTGTTTGGAAAATACACACGATAATTATGGCATATTTCTGTGTACCCCACAAAAAATCCCAACTTCAGTAGTCGACTCTAGCTTCTTCCCAACATCCCTGATCACATGCACATAAACAGATGAGACAAAAATCTTAAAGTGTGAAACATCTGGTTTCTTACCAATGAAAGCTTCTTCGGGTGTACTCATGCCAAGTACTCTATGAGGACAACGGTTTTGAACATAAACCACAATGTTGTGTGCTTCCACCCAAAAATGCATTAGTAGGCCTTGATCAGGCAAAATCTCTTGTGTTTCACCTACAATCATTCTATTCTTCCTCTTTGCGGCCTCACTTTGTTGTGGGTTATGAGGCACTATCAGTTCTCTTAGAATTCCTTATTTTCCGCAGAAGTTCTTGAATTCATTAGAGATGTAGTCTCCACCATTATCACTCCTAAGAGCATTCACTTGCTTTCAGGACTTTCTCCACCAATACCTTAAACTGAAAGAACTTAGAGAATTTTTTATCTTTCTTCTGCATGAATAAGATCTAGCATTTACGAGAAAATTCATCAACAAAGATTACATAATACTTATGGTTTGTTGTTGAAGCAACCTAGAATGGCCCACACATGTATTTGTGAACTCTCTCAAGGATCCCCGAAGCACGATTCTCCTTCTCATGAAATGTGGACTTTACATACTTCCCCACGGTTCAACCCTTGCACCGATATAACTGATAAAATGTTCCCATTGGAAGTCTAGTAGATATTTGTTCCATGCATTTCAGGGCTCTATGATGAAATTGGCCCAATTGCCTGTGCCATAATTCGCCCTCATCTCGGCTCACCACTTTTTCTTCCTTGCCCATCATGGCAGTGCAACCTTCTACCACCAACTTGTAGATATTCTTAACTTGAATACCTATCCTCTTGGCTTTACTATTTGTTTTATGTCGCAGGAAATATTTTCCATCACTGAGAACAATGCCATAGCCTCTGTCCTCCAACATTGCGAATGAGACCAAATTTATCTTTAGATCTGGTACATGCATTACATATTTTAATTGAAATGGTTTACCTGAATCCCTCTAAAAGGTAATGGTACCAAACCTATTATAACGATATCATTTGTCGTTTCCCATCTCAATATGCATATCGAGATCTTTCTCCCCCAAGTCACTGAAAAGTTCCTTATCTCCCATCATATGAAAGGAGGCACCACTATTCAAATACAACTCCTATCCCAATGCACTTGACACCATGCATGAAATCAAGGATAAGTCAAGCTTAAATTGTGAGGTAAGGGCCTCGCCAACTGCAAATCCATCAACCTTCTTTTTCTTCTTCTTTTGTGGACAGTTAATAGCAAAATTCCCATGTTCGTGATAGTGAAAACACTTCACCTTGGACATGATCTGCTTCTTGTCATTAGATTCAGATTTAGAATGGAATTTCTTCCCCTTCTCCTTCTTTTCCTTGGCAGCTAAAACAAAATCCTCTTCGCCAACATGCTTTAATGAAGAGCCATCTCTGGTGTTCCGCCTAAGCTCTACCTGCACCATATCTGACCACAGTCATTCCCAATCTAGAAATATTTCCCGTCCATTGACAGAGTCTTCATAACTATGCCAACTCTTAGGAAGTCCTAGGAGAGCCTACCTTACCAAATAATCATCAACAATTGCTATTCCCACACTCTCCAGTTCATCCTGACATTGAACAAACTTTGTGAGATATTTTGGAATGGTGTCGCCCTTTTCCATCTTGATCTTCCTGAGTTTGTCTTTGAGTTCCAATTTACTATCATATGATATCATATCATATGGTGTGGCTTTCCCATGGAGGCTTGAGACAATGTGGTCTCATACTCCCTCCAACAGGATCCTCCTCGCCTTTGCCACTTTCTTTTGTCATGCATCAATATCAGCAGCATCTGCAACATTTGGCTTAGAAACATCTTTTTCAATGAATTCCTTCAAGCCATTGTCTTCGAGTACCACCTACATCCTGTCCTTTCAAGAAATGTAGTTTGATCTGTCCTTGCCTGCATACTCTAACTTCCAGCCATTAAAATCCATTTCAATCTTGAATCAGTTGTAACACAAAGAAATTCTTTATGCAAATTCGAATTCTATCAAGTCACAAACTCAGTTGTTGCTTCACTTCTGCAATTTCCTGTGCTCTTATACCATGTAGAAATTATACAATATGCATGTCTATCTTGGATTCACCTGATCTAATAATTTTCTAAGTATAAATACTGGATCACTTTTAAAAAAATTTACGGAATTAAAAACACATTCGCGAATCACATGAACATGAAGAAAGATCAATCACACACAACACATATAATTTCATGGAGAAAGCTTACAACTAAAAACCTCACTATCTTCTATTGTATATTATATCATGGATCATGAAACAATTACATACAAAAAACTTCTCACAATATCCCTCAATACATCAGCTAATTGTCTCACAATTTCATACCAAAATTGACAAATCCCTTAGCCAATTTACTGTCTCGAGACAGCCTGCCTTCACTGCGCAATTCCTACTGAATGGAATCCCTGAATTGATGCAATCTTGCCTTCCTTGAGAATGCAAGTATCATGGGCATACCCAATGTGTGTGTGGTTGCATGTGTGTAAGAGGATAATGTCACAATTTATATTCCATTTCCCTTTCACCTAGAACTCAACTAGGTCTCCATTGGATCTGACATGCATGCAGTTAATAATAGTAGATCTTCAGTTGCATGTGAGATCACTACATGTGAATTAGTTAATATTTAATTCACTTGATCTGTCACTAGTGTATCTTTAGCTACAACTAACACAACTGAGTTTAACTTATTTAACTGAGTCAAACTATTTACAACTTGCACAAACTCATGCACCATTACACTTCCAACCCTATTACAACTAAAATCACTTTGTTACAACTAGAATTACTCAACATGTCCCACCAACCAAGCTCTAACTCGAAATTCACTTAACTAACTGATTTTCCACTTCACTTAATTATTTTCAAGTCTGCATTGAGAATTAATTATAGTTTAATGTCCATCTAAATTAAGGGATGATAAAAATAGACATGCACCTAAAAATAGACTATGGGCCCCACCCTAGTGTAGGTGCTTAATTTTCACTAGTATAATGGGTGCCAAAAAAATTTCTTGTTGAATCTTAACAGAGAAAGATATTAGCACGTAGGAAGCTAAGGTTCATGGTTGGGATTAAAAAACCTACCTTTTCGAGTTAATGTGGTTGGTGGTGCTTAAAGTTATGGTAAAAGAGTAGTTGTTTTGTTGTATAAATTTTTTGGTGAGTTTGGGAAATTGAGGGGAATTCTATTATGTTTAGTCTTTCCACCTATGAGTGTTATCTTTCTTAAACGAAATTTAAATTCCAAATGAGCTAGTTTCTTATGCATTCTGTCTTGAAGATAATATTTAGAATTTAGATTATGTGTTGCATCTGTATATTTGGAATTGTCAAATTCTGATATATAATGTATTATGGGTCGAAATTCTGGATCAATGAAAGTATACCATTGAAGTAGTGGAAGTGGAATTTGACAATATTGATAAATATGTATTACTAAGATGCATTAGTGGGGCTAAATGTTATTTTATTGAACTATTGAATTAAATAGGAATAACTGCATGTATCACTTTAGTAACCGACAGTAGTCGAACTTAAAATTGAATAAAGAATTTTACTGTATGGAAGTGGTCACCATAGTGAATTTCAGACTCTATTAGGAGATTTTCTCAGCTATATCTTCAAGAGTTGGACCAACATATGGTTCAGGAAAAATGGAATAGAGTTTAACGAGGAAATCCTCAGTTTGGATCATGTTTGACTCTATTCCGATAAAAACAATTTAGTAGCAGCGGGAAGACTGTTCGGATTTAGTTGAATCGAAAGAGTAAATATTGAGTAATCCAAATCTAAACATTTGTGAAACTAGAAACGAAGATTGGGGAAAAACCCAAAAAACGTTACAATGACATAAGCCTACATTATTTAAAAAATTTCACCACATATATAAATATATATCTATTATCGGGCTTTGAGAGGAAAATACCGTGCAAATTCTAACCTAAACCCCTACAGTCTCTAGGTTTAATTGTTGCATATATTAATGATGAAGCAATTAATTACATGCACGAAATACATATATCAACATCTGTTTGAAATAATGAGGACTAGGAAGAGATCGAGGTGGAACATAACCTCGTAATTATGAAGGAGGTTGACACCATTAGTGAGACCAAGTCGAACAAAATAATATAACTTATTCATAGATAAAAAGAACACCATTAAATTCATATAGCATGAGAAAACTCCACAAGCGTTGGAAAATTTACAGAAGAGACAACGTATCTAAATGCATACATATATATGCAATAAGATGTGTTTATGGAATTATAGGAACATACATACACACAGAACCTGTAAATAGAGTAATTCCTTTGAAATACATAATTATGTTTAGAACTATTTTAACAGTAGTAACATAAATTCTATCACTGTAGCTTTACAAAAATAGACATAGCTGACTAATATAGTCACCACAACCTTTCCGGTAGTAAATGGTACTAATGAAATTGCTCGATTACTAAAAATTGACAGTTATAATTACATTACACCTGAAGCAACTAGGGAGCAGCGAAGCTCTCCAATTAGGCTAAAGAGAATAACTTGAGATAAGTACAAAAATTAGCGCTGGTCAAGAGTGCATAATTAAGACAAATACCTGAAATCAAAGAGTAACCTCCTTGAAGTTTTTTCTGTATATGGGTTTCGCGTACCAAGTTTAAGTAAGCCTCCCGTGGAAACTGATATGGGTAAAACTAGAGAAACAATAATTAGTACCCAAAGTAGTATTATATAAGCACAATTATAGACCACTCTCGAAAGTCAAAACAAAGTAACGATGGAAAGAAAGAATGTGAAAAAAATTGAAAGCTAAAATGTGGAGTAGAGATTGTTTTCTCAATATTCAAAAATATTTAAATATATTATATTGTAAACATTAATAATAAATGAGTGGAGTAGAACTCGACTAAACTTAAATAAACTTAACTGCCTATGACACTTACCAAACAAGAGAATTAAAT
The DNA here is from genome assembly GCA_034641835.2 of Pinus albicaulis. NCBI lineage: Eukaryota > Viridiplantae > Streptophyta > Pinopsida > Pinales > Pinaceae > Pinus > Pinus albicaulis. The sequence continues at coordinate 732,758,730 of CM076582.1, forward strand.
GTAATGACACTTAACAGACAGTGAGATTATATTCTCAACATCCTCAAGTGGAGGCACTAACAATGACTAATTTCTCTCTCTGAAATCGAAATACATTCTTTCCCAATGGCTTCATAAAAATATCTACAAGCTAATCTTTGGAACCACAAAAAGAAAGTACTATGTCCCCATCATTGACAAGTTCACGAATGAAATGAAATGATGTGTCAATGTGCTTGCTATTTTTGATAAAAACATCATTTTTTGTTAAAGAGATTGCTGAATTGTTATCACAGTAAATTGGTGTTGGCTCCTTCTCAATATTTGAAATATTTTTCAATAATCTTCTCAACCACACTGCTTGACAAGCTTTTGAATTTTCAGCTACATATTTCTGTGGTTGCTAAAGATACTGAAACGATTGGTTTTTTATTGGATGCCCATGAAATCAGATTGGTTCGAAGATGAAAAACATACCTCGAGATACTTTGACGATAATCTAAACTCTTGCATAATCGTTGATTATATAACCTCAAAGTGAACAATTTCCTAAATGTGTGTAAAACAAGCCATAATCTATGGTCCCTGTAATATACCTTAAGATCCTTTTTGCAACTTTCCAATGAGTAATCTTTTGAGACTGCATAAACCTGGAGACAAAACTTGCTGCAAACATAATATCAAGTCTAGTTGCACTGAGATACAACAAACTACCAGCTAGAATTTTATACAATGTGGGTCTTGGGATCAACAGGTGGTGCTACATCTTCTTTGTTGAGTTTGGTACCTTGACAATTTGTTGTATAAGTTGATTTTCAATTGGTCATTCTAAACTTTTGGATGATGTCAGTGTCATATTTTTGTTGTCCAACAAATATTCCATTAACATATTGGTGAATTTCAATGCCTAAGAAATATTTCATGACTATTAGATCTGTCATATCAAACTCTATTTGCATTATTGTTTTCAAATCTTCTAACATCATATTTCTTGTATAAAGAAGATCATCTACATAAATTCATATAAGAATTTAACCTTTATGATCTTTGGTATACAAAGTGGTTTCATGGTTGCTTCTGAAAATCCCACTTTTTGTGAGATAAGTGTCAATGTGACTGTACCAAGCTCTTGGAGTTTGTTTCAAACCATACAAAGCTTTCTTCAATTTAAATACTTTATGCTCCTTTCCTGACACTTCAAAACTAGGAGGCTTCTGTACATAAACTTCTTCCTAGCATATACCATATAGGAAGGGATACTTTACATCAAGCTGATAGACTTTCCATTTGTGTTGAGTTGTTGTGGAAAAAATGGTCGACAGTGTATAGCCTTGCTACTGGAGCAAATGTTTCACTATAATCAACACCAAACTGTTTTAAAAATCCTTTGGCAAGCAAAATTGCATTATGTTTCTCAATTTTCCCTTTTTCATTTAGCTTAGTCTTATATACCCATTTTACACCAATTCTAGTTTTGTCTCTTGGGAGATCAGTTGATTCCCAAATCTGATTTTCTCTGTGGCAGAAATTTATTGGTTCATTGGATCAACCCAATGCTTTTCTTTAGCTTCTTCTTCACAGTGGGTCAATTGAGTTGAAATAAATGAAAACATATTATGTTGTTCAAATTCATGCTCATGTCCATATATCTCTCTGATGCTTCTTATTTTTTTTCCCTCTTCAAAAGATTTTTGATCACTCGCTGAATCACTACTTGACGATGTACCATTTTCATGACGGTCTGGATATTCTTGAACCTAAAATCTTGGTGATTGTGGTAGATAAAAATATTGAATTGAAGTTTCATCTACATGATCAAACCAAGATTTATTTTCAAAATATTTGACATCTCTTCTTAAAATAATATTTTTGATAATAGGACTGTAAAGTCTGTAGGCTTTTCACTACTCACTATAGCCTACAAATATGCATCTTTCACTCCTATCATCAAGATTTTTTCTAAGTTTCTCAGGAACATGTGAAAAAGCTACTGATCCGAAAATTCTAAAGTGTGCTACATTTGCCTTGTTACCATCCCTTGCTTCTTAAGGTACTGTATCTTTGAGACTAGTTGTTGGTGATCTGTTGAGAACATACATCACTTTCAACACTACATTAGGCTAATAGTAATTTGAAAAATTCTTCTCATGTAGCACGCATCTCGCCATGTTCATGATAGACTAATTTTTTCTTTCTGATACTCCATTCTATTGTGGAGTGTATCTTGCAGTGTTCTGCATTGTAATTCCTTGTTGTTGAAAAAATGTTTTGAATTCAATTGAGCTGTACTCTCCTTCTTTGTCTGATCTAAGTACTTTCAAGAATTTTCCACTTAGTTTTTCTTCTTCTTCCTTGAACTATTTAAATATGGAAAAGGTATCTGATTTATTTTTCAAAAAATAGATCCATATCTTCTTGCTAAAGTCATCAATAAATTTTAGAAATATTACCATCAATGGACTGTATCTACATTGGGCCACATATATCTATATGGAAAAGTGTGAAAGACTCTTTTTCCCTTGAAGATGATGTGGGAAACCTATCTCTTTCACGCTTGGATAGGACACGAATTTCACAATTACAATATTTTTCGCTCATAGTAGGGAGACCAATGACTATAGAATTATTTTGAAGTAGACTTAGAATCTTGATTGGGATGTGGAAATACCTAGAATGCCATAGATGAGTCACATCTAATATTGATATATTGTGGACTAAATATTTTCTGGTATTTTGGATTCTAAGAGTCAATGAAAACATCTTATTCTTGGTCTTTTCAACTTTTTCTATCAATATTTTATGAGGATCTTTGTCATATATATAACATGTTTTCTTTTGAAATAAGACATCATAGCCATGTTCCATTAGTTTTCCTACACTAATGAGATTATGTTTCAGCTGAGGAACATAGTAAGCCTCAAGGATGTATTTGTTCTGATTCTATTCAGTAAGAATAGGGACAATACATTTTCCTTAAACTTTAATACTTGTATGATCTCTAAGTGTAATCTATGATGTTATGGAAGCATCAAGAGAACAAAGAAGATTCTCGTTACCTATCATGTGATTGTTGCATCCACTATCCAGCAACCAAAGGTCCTCTCTCTGTCTGTCTTCAGAAATATGGCATGAAAGAAACATGGTCTTAGAGGAATCTCCTTCATTGTTGGAGAGATGGATAATGCCTCTTTTCTGATCTTAGTCTTTCTTTCTGCAATGTTGTTCATAATAGCTAAAATTCTTGCAGTAATTACATTGGACACTCAATTTGTTCCATGATCTTTTTCTCTCAATTTGGTTTTGTGGAGATATCCACTTCTCTCTTGCATGATGATGACTTGATCTGCCACTATTTTGGCCTCTGCCCCGCTGGCTGCCACCTCTATATCCTCTGCCTCTACCTTTGCCAAATGAGAGTTGTGTTTTGAAATCTTGTTCTGTGGAGCCTTCTGTCGGATCAAGTATTATTTCGTGTGCCAGAAGTGATCCAGTCAAGTGTTCTACAGATAAGGTTGTAAAATATTTGGATTCGAAAATGGTTGTTACAATCATGTCGTATTTCTTAGGTAGACTTCAAAGGATTTTTTCAACAATTTTTTGATTTGTAATGGTTTCGCGAATGAGTTTGATCTGACTGGCTATTCCCATAACTCTAGTCATCAACTGATCCACATTCTCGGTGTAAGTCATCTTTAGGGTTTGAAATTTTGCTCGTGATGTTTGCAATTTAACTATCTTCACTTTATCATTTCCTTGATACATAACTTTCAAAATATCCCAAGCTTATTTTGTTGTTGACGCATCAATTATCTTGTCAAAGATAGAGTCATCGACTGACTTTTGTATCCAACATTTAGCTTTGTTTTCCTTCTTTTTGATTTCAACATAAACATCACTCTGATTATTGGTCATGGTTGCCCATGCTTCTTGGGTCGGCTATACATTGGCAATGTCAAGTGTATCCCAACACTCTTGGGCTTGGAGAAAAGTCTTCATTCTTAAACTCCAAAACTCATAATTTTTTCCGAGAAAATTTGGGGTCTATGGCAAAGCACTAGAAGAAGCCATCATTTCTTCAAATTTTTCTCTCTGCAATGCGCTCACAATGTTGTGGCTCCGTAACACCACTTCTACATTGGTCCCACCGAAAAAAAATCTTTTCCTAATCGATGTAGCTATCTCGCTGGCAAGTGCATTGATCGACCCTAGTATTCTGTATCAAAGTTGCACTGATCGACACATGTATTAGCCTCAAAACCAGTGTTGATGGGCTGATTGGCCCACTTTTTCCCTCAAAAAGTAACAGTGATAAGAAAAAAAAAAAAAGCTTCACTCAACTATAAGGGGCTTCTCCTGTGCTGCTTATTTGTTCTTCTTTTTCCTTTGGATCTCTTCACCTCAATAGTATTCCTTTGGATATCGCACTCACCTTGCACTCACCTTGGGCTCATGTTGTTGCTCTGGAGTCTTACACGACGTAGCTTCGATCTATGTTTCTATGAAGGAGTCTTACACATGCTAAGCTCTGATACCATGACAATAATTGAAAGAAAAAAAGTGGAGCAGAGATTTCTCTTCTCAATATTTAAAAATACTGAAATATTTTACATTGTAAACATCAATAATAAATTACTGGAGTAGAACTCGACTAAACTATGTAGAACTGAAATGTCTACGACACATAGACACCTATCATACAAGAGAATTAAACGTAATGACACCTAACAGACTGTGAGATTAGTATCTCAACAAGTGCAATGGGTTTCATAGTTACACTCCAGACTCAGAGTCCGGTTCTAGTTAGGACCACCGAACTGACCCTAAAAATAATTATAGTTTCCTCTCAACTTGGGAAATACATTTCATAAATGGGCAATAAACATGCAACGTAGCCCTGCTGTGAGACATGATAACCATGAATTTCCTGACTTGGGGTAAGCCACAATGCCTGCAACAAGGTAAACATTGATTTCAGCAGAAGCCATACCCGCAATATCCATATAGGTTATTACTCATGGAAAGGTATCTACCGAACCTAGTACTCACCTGTGAAATTCCACTTAGGAGATGTTTGAGGAAGAGTCGCATGCCGTGCCGAGCAGGCACAAGTTTAACCCACGATTTGAAATGCACCAGGTACACATTATGGACTTCCAAGATCAGTGGCATAAAGCTTGTGATAGCCTTTCCTTTTACCTCTACATTTTAGTGAGTTATCACCATAAACCACTCCACCTGCCTCCATCCCCGACAACCACATATCAAAATCACCCAGGCAACAGATAGCGAGAAGAAAAATGTGAATCCAACTTGTCCAGATATATATGAAAGAGGTATGGCTAGGGTTATAATATTGACATGACCATCATTGGATCACTGCAGTGGATCATGATCATCGAACATTTCTCAAGTTCGAGTTGGTCCAGGGGCTATGCGAACCACAGGTGGAGCAGTGGTACGTGGTCGAGGGGTATTTTTCTTGCAATCCCATGGCACTTTCATTATGAAATGTAATGGTTAATGATTTAAAGAGGATTTTAGGACAAGGATATTGTGGGTAATAGTGGTATCGATTAATGAAATATAAAGGACAAGTTTGGGGTGGGTAAAAAACCATACAATTTCCACTATTAATATGAGGAAATAAAAGTAAGTATACATGGGGGGTTATAGGGATGCTCCCTATGAATCGTATAGCCATGTTAATTATGAAAATCAATTAACCCTAGGATATATGCATATATCTATAAGTGGGCTGGATGGGTTGCAAGCACGAGTATAACCACCCTTAATCAAAGAAGCCTATAACACTAGTATGCTATACTTTAAAATGACTTCTATGAATATAGTATGAACCATTATAAATTACTTATTCCATGTACTAAACATAGAAACAATAAATTATTAACAAATGATGAATTTGAATTCAGGAGTGCTAGCAGACAGGCCACTTCTACGTTAGATGATCCTCAATATAGTAATGTTATAACATGTCTTCGTGTGTTGTTGTCGGTAAATTAGAAAATATTTCTTTTGTATTTGTAGGTTTCGGCTCATAACTTTCTGTGACACTTACTGAATACGTAATCATCTAACATGAGTAGAAATGTTCAAAATACCCTCTATAGTGAGCATAAATACATTCAAGTATAACATAAAAGAAACAATATAATGATTTTTTGGTGACCAATTAAACAAATATCTCAATAATTTACTCAATGGAGAACAAAAATTTGCGTTAGAGATGTTAGAGAGGTTGCCACTCAACCCGGCCCTTCCTAGTGTCCTTCTCTACATCAAATATGTGCATAAAATATTATGTGATTATAGGAAAACACATACATGCCCACAAGTTTTTCAATAAAATGAAGCCAAAACCTCATGACTTAAAACTATAATATCAACATTTACAAAAATATGAGGGTATTTGTGGGCTCAAAAGCCAACCCATTTCTAATCAAAACCAAATAATATTTAGAAAATTGTAATCCTAAAGTTGTTGTAATTTGATTGGGGTAAAAATATTAATAATAAACAAAAATTAAAAATAATATATGAATAATGAAGGAAATTTAGAGCTGTTTGCAATTCATCAAATTTGAAATATGGAAATTTGTTTATTTATTGTTGATCTTCCTCGAAATCTTGACCAACTTAAACAGTCTGCTAAAAATGTGCAATTTGATCTTCATTTTTTTGATTTTCTGATGCTAGGTTCCTTTTGACTACTCTATGCCTCTAAATCGGAAACATATTTCCCTTTTGTGGTAGACACCTTTTGAATTCCCACTCATCTCGAACTAATCAAATGAATATGGCGTTGTTGAATGCCCATAAGTTTTTATTTAAAATATTATTTACTACTCACCAAACATGGTCAATTCTTGAACTTTTCCTTAGGTTGACCTTTTTATTCTCCATTTATTGTAGAATAGTTATAAAATATTTTGTTTTTGAATTATAAACTAAATTTATCAATATATTTATTTTATGCCTAAGACTTGCGTATTGATTTTATTGTTGATAGAAGCCCAAGGCATAATGTTACCATCATGATCCAATGAAATTTCCATAGTCTAGGTTCTTTTGCATGCAAAGATAATGTTTTCTATGGAAAGATTTCCAAGGCTTAGAGTAAGTGCTACAACCCTAAAAACTAATCCAAATATACTACCCAATATCTTCTTTAAAATTATATGGCATACTCTCTCGAGGTTTTAAAAAAAATTGTGAGGTACTTTATTTTCATGCCATAGTTGTTGCTCAACCCTAGGAATTATGGAGGATACCTTCATGGAATCAAAAAAACCTTTTATATTCCATCTATTGACCCTAATACCCTGATTAATAAAAGAATTACAATTTACGAATTTAGACACAATTAACATGATTTTTGTGAGAGTTGTATAGCTTAATATTAAGTTTCAATTTACTTGATAACTTCCTTGTGTAAAATCAACCAATGTGCTGAAATGGTCCATAAGACACATTGATAAAGCACTTACAAAGATAGGAAATTTCCCCAAAATCATTGCATCACCAATAGGTACACCAATGTCACTATTATTGTTCCACAAAAGGAAACTACTAGATCTTCCACAATATCTAAGGAAAGTAAGGGTTTTTTAATTTGGAAGGTGTATTGGGTTCATATTGTTAGGGTGTTAAATAATGTGATTTTTAGAGGAATTTTTCCAATATGTAGTCAAATTAACTTATTGTTTAATATTCCATTAACGAATGTGATATGCCATAGGTTCATTGAGTGAAGCCTCTATGGTTTATAACCCAGTTGAATAACTTCTTTGAGTTCCTTTCGAATAATTTCATCAAGCTGCACTAGTAAACTATAGATGGGTCATAGTATCTATTACAAAGGTAAAACACGAAAATAGTGATGTAGAAATGTTCCTTGTGCAAGTAACTTGAAGCCTAATTTAAAAATCCTGGAAATATACAAGCATGACCATTAATTTCATGGAAAATATGCAATAATTCTCTATAATAATCTAACAATGGCATATGCATGAGGAACATTACTATTTTTTCAACAAGGATGTTTAAATACTAATAATTCGATTAAAAAAATAAAATTCTCATTGCATGGTTTTGGATCACTAAGTGTTCATAAAGGGGGACTTATGTTCTGCCTATTTGGTCTTTCAAACATTTTTTTCAAAAAATTAGACTTAAATAAGATGCTAAGAGTGCCTTTTAAAGAATACTTGTGTTGTATATTGTGATAAACACCGAGAGAAAGCAATTGGTATGGCTCACATGGATTTTATCACCATTCTAGCACTTCTAGCTCCTCCACATTTAATGATCTTAATTTATATAATATTACTTGAACGTGATCATGCATTTTCTAAGGTTTCAAACATCTAATGTATGCACTCAAGTCAGTGTTGGTGGTTACACTAAATCTTCTCTCATGACCTAGAGACATCATATTTCATAACAATGGCATCCATTTTACCTAACGAATTATTAACTTCATTTACTTTAGCACTTGATGAGTTTAAATCTTTCATATATCCAATGTTGGGGCTAACATCCAACCAGGTGAATGAAATAAAACATTTTCCATCAATTTCCCATTCTTGAAGCGCAAATAATCCTTTGAGTTGCGTAGGTCTCATATTTTTATCGTGTGATCGTATGAAGTTATATCCCATAAATTAGTGTTTTATGGACTTTCATCACCATATTTAACATAGTCCATATACCCTACATTCAACAACTTGGATTTGTACATATATCTTTTTATCATAAACTAGTTACAACGATAATTCTTACGTTTTCATTGGGTGCCAAAAAAAGCTAAAAAATTGAGTTTTGGATTACCAAAAATGATATATAATGACTCATGAATTTTTTATTTGAATTGAAACTGAAATTTTTAGAATAATTCCCATTCTAAATTAGTAATATGACTCCATATGCCTCAAATTTGTGTGATCTGTCTCTCATAAATTATTTTTCAAGAATTGGGCATTTTCTTGATGGCATTCTTGAACATTTGGCTGAGCTCTTTCACTTAGCTTTAACACTTGGAAAACATATGAGTGTTTGGTGCTCTATATCGACTTCTCCATATTTCTTGATAATGAGGACCAACATATCTAGATTTGGGAAAATGACCAAAATTTGACATTTTAAAGATGATTAAACTGAATAAAACTATTTGATAGCAAGAAACAACATCATCACAAAAGTTTTCCCTTTCATGTACCTCTAGATTTTTTCCATGATTGCATCATTTTCATTCATATATTAGGATCTCTCTTAAATGGAATATATTTTCTATAGGTGGATATAGAGAGATCTTGGATCCTTGTAGTCTATGATAGTGTTGAATGCATGAAGTAGAACAACATGAAACTCATGCAGTCATGTTTATCTTCATCAAGTGAACCTAGAGGCCTTGCATCCGAGGTACAAAGAATCATCCACCAAGCTTGGCCAACTCAAAAAATTCCTAGAATCAATATTATTGAAACCATGAGTTGAATTGTGTCTCGGAGGGGGGAGCGGGGATCTCTGCTATAACAATCCAGATTTAAGACTTCATGTAATGAAGTTAATAAAGGAAAAATAATAACCAAGGTCATGGGACACATATTCGAGGCTGAAATTTTGGGAAAAAACATTGTGATGAGGTTCACTTATGATTACTAATGGCTATAGAAATTGAAAAAGGGAAATGAAAAAGGATTTGGAAAGCCAAAGTGGCATTTATTAGCATTTATTTATGAAAATAATGGAAAATAGGAGAAAATTAAGGTGAAAGGTTATAGGTTCCATGTGAGGATGAAATTGAAGGAAAATTAAGGAAAAATGAAGAAAATGGATGCCTCAATGATAAAAAGGGTTATGAGGATCAGTTCTGAGATTCTGGTTGGTTTTAGCTTGGAGATATCTCTTCTCTCTCTCTCTCTCTCTCTCTCTCTCTCTCTCTCTCTCTCTCTCTCTCATACTCTTGGACATATACATTTTCTTGGAGAACTCTTGGAGGAGTGCAACATACTTGGGATTTGGATCAAGAAGGCAAAGGAGAAGTAGGAAAGTGCAAGAGGATATCAGTATCAACAGTTGGAAGGGGTTTAGCTTGTAGGTACAAAGTTGCATTTATTATTTCCTTGCTAGTTTTTGCATGCATGTCACATGCATGTGGTTTCCTGGTTGTGACTTTTTATTAGCATGGACGATTTTCTAGATTCACACTCATTTTTCCTAGCCTAGCCATTTCATGGATAGCCATGTTGTTGTGGTTTACCTTTGTATTTCTCATTGGTTCTCATGCTCCTTATGGTTGTGGGTTGAGTTACTAGTTCCTAGAAGCTTTGGTTGGAAAAATGTTCTCAAAGCCTTGTAACAACTTTGGTTGAGTTACTATTCCTAGAATCCTTGGTTGGAAAATGCTTCAGAATCCCTTGGTGGGTTGAGTTACTATTCCTATAAGCCCTAGTTGGACAAAGCTCTAGAAGCCCGGAAATAGGTGTGGGTTGAGTTACTAGTCCTGTAAGCCATGGTTGGAACAAATTCTCTGGAGCCCTAAACAACTTGGGACGAGGTTGATTCAATGATGGTCAGTGATGTGTGATCATGAGGTGCAATAATTAGTTGAGGGTTGAGTAATTTTTTCCTATGGAAAACCTGGTTAGGTTCTGCTTGGTTTATCCCATGACATCCCACATTCATGCTTCAAATATGGTACATGTGTGATTGGTTCAAAGAAATATTTGGTTTATCCCAATCTATTTTCAGGTGGTACAACAAAGTACAAGACATGGTTGCATTTTTAATATGTCAATAAGATATATTTTTCTCTTTTGTTTGATGGGTAAATGTACTTGTTATTATGCGATCTTAATGGTTAGTCGATCATTTTTATTCATTGGTTATAAACATGGTTTATGATAAACTACAGTTGTGGATCTAATCATGTTTTGATTAGTAGATGAAATTTTAATGAATGTATGACCTAATAAATGATCTTGCAACTATTATGAGGAGGCATCAATCCTTCTTGACAAACCTCAGATAAGTATGAATTCCATATGTTTAGATGTGTTTATATGACCTATAGATTACATGTTCATGATGTGTTTTATGGAATGTCTACCATGGATAGGCTTTGTAAGCTGAAGTACTTGTTCAAGTTTTGAATTAGAGGTCTTGTTATCTTGTTATTTATCCTTTCTGATATTTTAATCAAATTCTAGGCAAAGGCCTGAGTCTTGGACGTTGAAATTGGCTCAAAAACAAGGGACGCTCACATATAACTTCCTCGAAACATTTTCCTCCATGTCAATGCAGGATTGCGCATGTGAATATAGGGTTTTAGTCACATGTATGGCTTGTCATCAGTGTGACTCAGGCTCTCGTTCATCAAAACAACAAATTGTCTGAGGGGTTAGACACCTGGAAGGGTTGGTTGGCTCCTGAAGGTTTTGTAGCATCTGAGGAAGGTTATGTTGGTCATGTCTTGTCGATTCCACTACCTTAACTATACTTGGGGAGTCGAATCATATCATGATAACTTTCTGTCACATGTTTACCCCAGTGGACCGGTTAGCTTAGGTAAATGTTGGAGGATAGGGTTACATGGTGGTATCAGATCATGCCTATGTTCTGCTTGGGTGATGTTTTGTTTCCCTTTCTATTTGGATGAATGTGTTTTCATGCATACGTGTCAGTTTCATATATTTTAATTGTGTTCATACAATATGTTTTTATTATGTATGCATGGTAAGGGACATTTTTTTGATCATATTTTCATGTGCAAGTTGATGAGTTTGTTGTTGGAATGTGTTAGCTATGAATACATGACAATGTTTTATGTATTTCTTATGCATTTGTGTCATCCATATGCCTTTTATGCATTGTACGTAGTCAATGTTCCAATTTTGGTATTATGCATGGTAATTGGAATAAAAATTAAGGTGATTTTTATATACTATAATGATTATGATAATACATGTATTGTGATAATCTTCTTGGTCTTGTAGATGAGATATCCTCCCCTAAACTATACTTAGGTATTTTGGTTATTTTCATATTTTGTTTTAGCTAACATGATATGCTTGTAGAAAGAGAACATCAAAGATGAATATATAGTAGAATAAAGCTCACAATATTCTCCCCATGGATAAAAATAGTAACATTGTGATGAGTAATCTCTTCATGTAAGAGACACCCTAAGAATTTTGAAGAGAGAAATAAAAATTTGCAAAGAATATAATGACTAAATCATTCAATCACAAGAGAGAATTGGTAGGGAATAGGATAAGCAAGTAGAATTTAATGTAGTTATCCTTCAGATCTTGTCAGGCTTGTAGATAAAAGGGCCACTTAGAATCAGTCATGGGAAGGAGGATAGGACTAATGGGGCATATCATACCAGGTCACATGGTGGACAGAGGTTGGGTAGAGAACATATTGTCAAATATGGTAGATTATTAGATACACCTAATAGATGAGGAAGTGGACACAAGATTCACTCTAGTTTTAGTTTAGATATGGATCCTGGTCATAATCTCTATCATCCTTACAAGAGGAGTGAGATGGGATATTTTCTAGATGAGCTAAAGAAAGACAATCCACCTACATTCGAGATGAAGAAGTCACAAGATGTATCAGCGTGGTTACTTTGGATGAATAAGTTATTTCATTTGCATGATTACTTAGAGAACATGAAGGACATAATAGGTACGTTCTGTATTGAAGGTAGAAAAGATGTTTGGTAGAAATATGTAAATAATGTTAAAAATATTCATGAAGAATATTTGACTTGGAGTGAGTTCGAAGCATCTATATGAGAGAAACTATGATGAAAGGGAAAATAAATTTTATGAGATAAATATGGGATCTATGAATGATGACCTAGCATATTATTGGACTTATTGAGGTAAGTACCTTATCTGAAGGAGGGAAAAAAAAATATTCAGAGATTCATCAGTGGGTTTCTGGTATCATTCGAAAAAAATACCGATTTAGTTGAGTTCAGACCATTGGAAGAATCCATCAAGAAGCTAAATAATTGTTATGAGAAATCAAAGTGAAGATCTCAGACTAAGCATGATAGGAAAGGTAATGCAAATAATAAATGAAAATGGGATAGTAACCAAAGAATACCTTAGGACACAGGTAACAAAGAGAATGCAACACCTTCTAAGAAGTTTAATGCATCTCATAGTGGATAGGGATTTTAGTTTGAGGAGAAGAACAAGGGTGTAAGCTTGAAGACTGTAAAATGTTCGAGGTTTGTAGCAAGGATCATTGCAGGCAAGATTTACCACACCATCATGGTGGTAGAATGCATATTTACAATTCTTAGGAAGCATAGACAGTGGGGGATGTTGGGAAAATTAATCTTGGGATGTATGTAGCTTTGAATAACACGGAGGAAAATCACCAAGAATTTATTATTAATATGGATGGAAAGCTTTGTGCTCAATTTGTTTCTTGTTTGATTAACACTTGAACTAATTATATTTATGTTAATCCTCACTTGGTTGATAAGTGTGGTTTGAGTAATGAAATACATACAGAGTCTTGTTTAGTGCAATTTTCTATAGGTGCAAAAAATAAAGTTCATCATTGGGTAAGAGCTTGTGTATTTGAATTTAATTTTATGCCTACATTAGGGCATTTGAATGTACTTCCATTGGGATCATATAGTATGATTTTGGGTATGGATTTTTTGTATCATTGTAGGACTGAGGTGGATTATTATGACAATCCTATAGATTGTTTCAATAATAATGGGGAACAAAGAATCTTACAGTGTAAGAATAAGGAAACATCAGTTAGAATGGTCATATCTATGAAGGAAAAGTGCAGTCGTAAGAAAGGGTGGGTGTTACTTGTAGTGCATATTTCCACTGATAAAGGTAAGGATATTGAGGATGCAGAGGTATAGAACGGGTACTTGGTTCTACAACAATTTCAGGATGTGTCTTTCACAGATATTTCATAGTTTTTAATTTATAGGAAAGTGGAATATTCTATTGAGTTCATACCAGGGGAAGAACCAACATCAAAGGCATCGTATGGGATGAGAACAAAAGTGTTAGTGGAATTTAAATTGAAGTTGAAGGAAATTATTGACAAGGGGTACATTAGGCCAAGTGTGTCACCTTGAGGTGCACCAGTTCTTTTTGTAAAGAAAAAATATTGTACCCTTATACTTTCCATTGATTATAAGTACTTTAACAAGGTAACAATTAAGAGCAAATATTCATTGCCAAGTATCAATGACTTGTTTAATTAGTTAAAGGGATGAAAAATGTTCTCAAATATTTATAATTGATCACAGTACCATGTCATATGCATCAAAGAAGATGACATTTACAGGACAACGTTCCAGACTAGGTATGGGCATTATGAGTATGTTGTAGTTCGATTTTGTTTGACTAATTCTCCAGCTACTTTTATGTTCTTGTTGAATAATGTGTTTGATAGTTATGTGGACAATTTTTTTATTGTGTTCATTGATTATTTGTTGATATATTCTAAGAATGAGGAAGATAATTTATAACATTTAGTAGTAGTAGTATTGAGATTTCTAAGAGAGAATCAATTATATGCCAAGCTTATAAAACATAGTTTATTTTAGACATTGGTACAATACTTTGGGCATGTAGTCTCGAAGGAAGGCATAACAATGAAACCAGAAAATATAAAAGGTATCATGAAACTCCTAGGAATGTGAATGAGGTAAGGTCATTTATCGGGCAAACAGGCTATTACAAGAGGATTATCAGGAAATTCTCCTATGTTTCTAATCCTATTACATCGTTGCAAAGGAGAGGTAATAAGTTTTAATTTACAGAGGAGCGCGTAATTAGTTTCGGGTAGTTGAATTAGTTGTTGAAAAATTCTCTAGTTTTAAAGATTGGAGATCCATATAAAGAGTTTCTAGTGGGCACATATGCTTTAACAAGAGGACTTGGTCAAGTCCTTATGTAGGAGGGATAGGTGGCATGTCACGAATCAATGGAATTGAATGAGAACAAGAAAAATTATGTCACACATGATCTTGAGTTGGTAGTGATCGTTCATGAATTAAATATATGGATGAAATATATTATTGGAAGGAGGTTTGTATTGAAGAGTGATTACAGTGGATTAAGATATCTATTTGAAAAAACAAATATGAATGACATGAAAGCTATATGGTTGGCCACAATCAATGAGTTTGACGTTGATATCAGTTACATTAAAGGGAAAGAGAGTAGGGTTGCAAATTCCCTTAGCAGAAGTGTACATGTAAGTAAAATTGTACCTATGACTTCTTAAGGGATATATCTACAAGATAGAATATTACAGGCATGTAGATAGGATGATAGGTACAAGGGGTTTAGGGATAGGTCATAGTAAGGTACAGGCGATCAGGATGCATACTATAAACAGATGGTTTGGTGAGATATAGGGATAGGGTCTATGTGGCAGACAACGGTGAGTTGAAGAAGATTATCTTGAGGGAATTTCAGGCTAATCAATAGTCGATTCACCCATGATATCATAAAACATTTAAAACGGTGAATAAGTTCTACTATTTCCTAAATCTGATGAAATACGTGACAGAGTTTGTGGTTATATGTTTGGATTTTCAATAGGTAAAGGAAAAGTGTAGCCATCTAGGTGGTTCACTACAGCTGATTCCAAGTCAACAGTGGAAATGGGCGGTAATTTACATGGATTTCATCACACGTATGTCGAAGACGTCTAGAGATCATGATTCCATCATGTTTTTGGGGGACTATAGGTAGCACACTTCATCCCAGTGGAGTCTACCTATTCACCTAGTGATGTGGCATATATACTCATCATAGATCTGGTGAAGTTTCATGGTGTTCTAAAGAAGATTGTGTTGCAGAGGGATGCTAAATTCACTTATAGGTTCTGGAAAGAGTTATTTTTAGGTTTGGGTACAATGTTTTCCTTCAACACAAGTTATCATCCAAAGACATATCAACATACGTAGAGGGTCAAAAAGATTTTTGAGGACATGTTGAGGATGTATATGGTGCATCAGCAACAAAATATGGAAGAGTATTTACCTCTAGTTGAGTTTTTTTACAACAATGGGTATCAATAGCAACTAAGGATGTCCTTTTGAGGAAATTTATGGGTGAAGTTGTAATTCTCCTATCAATTGGAGTGATCTAGTTAACATGGTGTTGACCGGACTAGAAATGTTGGTAGTAGATATAGAGCGGGAAATGAAGGTTATCAAGAAGAGTCTAAAGGAAACACATAATAGGAAGAAAATTTATGCATATCAACAAAAGGAATTTAAGGAGTTTCAGGTTGGGGAACGTGTATTTACACATCAATCCTAGGAAGATTTACTTGATATTTCAGAAATGTGCGAAGTTGGAACCTAAGTATTCCAGACCTTTTGAGATGCTTGACAGGATTGAACCATTGGCCTTCATACTTTCACAACCTCGAACAGTGAAATTCCATGATGTTTTCCATGTTTCATTTCTTAAAATATATATAAGAGATGTTGATCATGTTATTGATTGGTTTGTATTGTAGGTGGATCCAGAAGGAGAATTCGAACCAGAACCTCAGTGCATTTTTCAGAGAAATATGTTCATGATATGGAACCAATAAATCAAGTAGGTTGAATTACAGTGGAAGAACTTTCAGCCCAATGAAGCTACATGGGAGATGGATAATAAGATGCAAGATATGTATCCTTGCTTGTTTTTCGGCTGAGGAAAAGTAGTTTTGGTATGTGTATGTATGCAAATGTATCGTATAAACACCACATCAAGCTATGTTATAAAGCTCCAATAAGAGGTATGGGTGTCATTTTTTTATTTTTTTCTTGTTGGTTATGTTTTCAGTACACTTTTCATTCTAAATACTCCATCGATCTAGGTTATAAAGGTTTATGAGAAATATATTTTGTTTTTTCAATGGTCTTGCTAGTTGTAGGTGTCACTCGACACTGAGGATGGTGTTACCATAAAGGGGAGAGGCCTGTAATAGCCTCGGGGTATAAATTCATTTAATACAGTTAATAAAGAAAAAATAATAACCAACGTCATCGAAATGTATTCAAAGCTAAATATTGGGAAAAAGCATAGTGATGATGATCACTTGTCATTAATTAATGGCCATGGAAATTGGATGGAAAATACTTTGGAAAGGAAAAGTGTCATTTATTGGCATTATTTATGAAAATAGTGGAAAATAGGAGAAAAGGAAGGTGAAAGGTCACATGTTGCATGTGAGGAGGAAATTGAAGGAAAATTAAGGAAAAATGAAGACAGTGGAAGACTCAATGATAAAAAGGCCTTTAAGGATAATTTCATAGTTTTTTTTTTTTTTTTAGATTTAGATTGGAGATGTTCTCTTCTCTCTCTCTCTTTCTCATACTCTTGTAGCAGTCTTGTAGGAGTGTGGAATACTTGGGATTTGGAGCAAGAAGGAAATGGAAAAGTAGGAAATCTCAAGAGGAAAGAAGGATTAGTAGCTAAAATCGGTTTTTCTTGTAGGTACCGAGTTGCATGTATAATTTCCTTGCTAATTTTGGAATTCATTGAAAATGCATGAAATTTATTAGTTTTGATCTACCATTTGCATGCTGGATTTCCTGGATTAATAGTTGTTTTTCCTAGCCTTTCAATTTCCCAG